>CM037781.1:42827577-42877577 GCA_021229015.1 Solen grandis | reverse complement strand
CATACTAGAAACAAAGTTATGAGAGAGAAAAATGGGGACCACCATTCTACTTTTTGAGTTATCTGCCCCTGAAAGTGAGTTTTTTGCTCTTTTTAGTCATTTTCAAGAGCAGATAACCCAATATTATGAGCTAGCAACACTTAATTTAATTTCAACTCGATGTTTGGTACTGTATTTTCTGTTACTGTTAAAAGTTTTAGATATTCTATGCCACATATTTTATTCTCTCTTTTTTTTCAAGAAAACCGCCGTATGATGATGTAACATAGTGAAAAATCTTATGAATAGTATTGTTTTAAACTTTGCATAATAACTGGAAATGAAACAACAAACAATAATGTGAAATAAAATAAGGTATCGATAGGCTTGATTTTGAGTTATCTGCTTTGCAAAATGATAGGAAAGAGCCAAAAAACTCACTTTCAGGGACAGATAATTCAAAAAGTAGAATGGTGACCCCCTTTTTCCCATTAATTTGTTTCTAGTGTAATTTACTATGATCATGCACAGTTTTAGAAAATTATCATGGCTAGTTTTAATTTTCCTTCTTTGTCTATTTAGAAAATAACTGCATTGTGCACGTATGCCTTTAAAAGCGTTTATGGTTGCGATTGAAACTTTTACACAAGATTTGTTAGAGCAGAATCATGGATACGCTAGTGAGCGCGAAGTGATACACTTAAATTGGCCATGTAGGTTTCGACTTGAACTAATTTAGTCTGTGGCTTCGCCAACTGTCTAATAATGTAATATATTCCTGCAGCTGCTATAGGGTCTTAATTGTTGCCAGTTTATGGAGGGCGTAACGAACATTGGCCGCACAAAAACCTGATACATGTATATAAGTACAGGACAAAAACGTTTAATCAGCAGGCAACAAAGAGACATGTTCGGGATAAAACGAAACACCAACGCATGTTTGCACGACACTGGTTGAAAGTTTTCATCCACTGAGCATCCGATCTATGTTAGGTAGTTGCTTTTGTCCGGTGGTGTACGTTCCAAATTTTGAACATGCTCATATTTATCATGATCGGTTTTGTGCATCATCTTTCCCTAATTAAACCAAACATCAGGGTATTTTCTGTTTGCTCATACATAATCTACAGGTTCAGAAAATTACTATTCATCAGATCATAATTTTATGCAGGAATAATTATAGGGTAATTGGTAAACCAATAGTGGGGGGGTTTTACAGTCGACAAAATCCCCAGATTTTCACATAGATTGGGAAAATCAAGAGAAACATAGCTTTGCATTTAGTGGGTACTTTGTAAAGAGCCGTGAGAAAACAGCTTAGGAATGGATACGTGGGAAGCACCTTTGTAAATAGTTTCAGGACATACTGTCTCTTCTCAATCCATGTCGATCTTTGGCGATCGGTTGTGGATATAACTGGCATTTATAAGTCCATCCTGACGCACCGTGATCTCCAAGATCAATCTATACATGTATGATTTCACACCAGGGTTCCACTTTGACACGCACCTTTGTGAAGGGCTCTGTGGGTGGATGTGAAACATGGATGACATTTCGTGGTCTTCTGACGGAACTGCAATATACCGTTGCATAATTAGAATAACGATGTGAACCACGATCGATGTATAATCTGGACGATGTGAAACATGTGAACCGGTACTCAATGGGCATTTATGATACAATGTGGACCACTTTGTTTAGTGCAGTAATATTTAATTTAATATTTGCCTTGTGATCTGCCTTAATTAAATGATAGAGAGCTGCTAGTATTGAGACAAAAATTTAAACGAAACAAGTATTGACTTGAAATGAGCATTTTATATCAATGCAAAAAAAGAAGAAAAAAAACATCCGTTTGTGCATAAAATTTTATGGACCAACATTTGGGCCTGCTCAAAAACCGCCACACACGCCAGGAGGTCCTAGTCTTGACTGGGGCATACTGGCGAGACCCAGGCAGTACTAACACAGCAGCTGGTAAATTGGCGTGAATAAAGACCAGCGGTAAAACACATTTGAAAGGAAAAAAAATAAAATAGTGTTCCCTTTGAAAGCAGAACCGGGCAATTAAAACAACATAACACACTATCTGCTTAAGTTTGTCAACTGATATAACTTTGCATTGTGTTTCCTATTCTCTAGTAGCATGTTTGTATGAAATAAAAGATCTGTCAATTACAGTAAAAAAATAAAAAAAATAAAAAAATCAAACAAACAACCTATGTAACGTAAGATCTAGCTATAATTAATTTAGTCCTGTTAAAACATTACCTAAATTTTAAAGACGTGTGCTAGTTATGATTTTATTCTTTCATAAAATTGCCACTTATTTTGTTTATAACAAAGGTATTTTTTGTTAAATCAACTATTTCACCAGGGTTTTTACAAAAGAGACCCTGATCTTATCGGTCAGCATTTATTAGTTTTAATATGTTAAGAAATTCTATAGATTTTGTCACGAAGCTACATTAACTAGATAGCAATAACAATATGGCGACTATTCAAAGGCTATAATGTAGATCTCGCTAAAATTTATGGGGTTTTTTTGTTGTTTTTTTGTTTTTTGTTGTTGTTTTTTTTTTGTTCTTGAGAAAGGCAAACTTTTGTCGAAATATTGAACAAGAGTGAATTTAATTGTTTATTGTACATTAACTAGGTAATTACATCTCTGATTTTGTGTTAGTATGAGAACTCATAATTTTCTGTACTACCAAGCTGATTGATTGATTGATTGATTGATTGATTTAAAGCGATTCGAGATGCGTGTAACCCTTAACGTGCAGATATACATATTCAGTTTCTGGTTGCCTCCCTTATATGTCCCATGGAGATATGACGTCATGTTGTAAATAAAACATGCGGAATACTCGACTAATCCAATAACGTTCAGCCCGAGTTCATTAGTACCTTTCGAGTTACAAACAATTACAACGATGTCTTGGCATTATTCGAATGCCCCCATGTATCAGCAACAACAGCAACAGCATTATGAACAGTCTCATCCGCATTATACTCAACAGGGAGGCTGTGGAGCAAGTCAGACCTACGGGAGTTACGGCGATTATTTCAAAAATAACGTATTCGAAAAGAATGCTTGGCAGGTAAGGTAATAAGAAGTGGTTGCTAGATTCGAAACGCAGATACACGACAAGAACCTTTTAAATGTGCTAAAAATTAATTCACTTTAAAATACGTTATTTAAACCCCCAACAAATGAAATTAATCAGCTGTATAAAATGCACATTCAAATTCACGCATCGGGACTGGATCAAGATTTTTGGCAGCAACATCTTATTGTTTTGTCATTGCCAGTTGTGTCTAGTATGAGGGAGATGTATTTTGAAGGGTATCTAGGGTGTAAAGAAGAACTTCCTATTTATTTATTTTATTTTTTTTTATTTTTTTTTTTATTAAATGTTGCAAACCTAATGCATAGCTAGATTTCATTTGTTCTGAACAAACAATAGGGTTTCTTCTTCTTCTTCTTCTTCTTCTTCTATATACAGCACTCCTTCACTTTTGAAGATTTTGTGCCGGCGCCTAATTTATAAATCAAAAAGGTGTATATTACAGTTCAGAGCTAATAATCTGAAGTGATGTTTAAAGGTTTTAATTAATATCTACAAGTGCAATCTAAAACTATTATACAAAGTATATGCTATCTACTGCTGGAAAATTGGGATGAGAACAGACACAGGGATCATGGCTTTAAAGGCATCCACTGTGGCTGCTTCGTGGGCCTGCAATGGCAGGAGGTTCCACTGTGCTACAGTTCTGGGATAAAAGGAGTACTTGTATGAATCTTTAACAGTATGGATGTGTTTGAATGTATAAGGATTGTTATTTCTTGTTCTCTGGTCAGCTATTATCAGTAAATTTGGAGGTGGGTAGATTGCAACAACATGATGAATGATTTTGTATAGCATTATAAATCGTGATCTTGTTCTTCTTATTTCTAGTGATATCTATTTGTTACAAAGCGGGCTGCTCTTCTTTGAACTTTTTCAATTTGATTAATTTGTGATTTGTTGTGAGGGTCCCAAACTGTTGATGAATATTCTAGTTTAGGCCTGACTAGGGCTTTATAGGCATGGTCTTTAACTTTACTAGATTTGATGCGGAGATTGCGTCGTAGGAAGCCCAGGGATTGGTTAGCCTTACTTGTTACACTATTAACAAGGTTTTCTGCTCTTCAAACCTATCAAACCTCAACAGATTCAATTTCTTATCCTGACATACGTCATCTGTGAAAAAATGAAGAAAATCCGGCCTGAATTGACAGCTGACTTAAGAACACAAACTAATATTAATAGCAGAATGTCAAATGACGTAATATAAAAATAAAAGGCTTTGCATTCAAAGGGGACTGCCTAGCTTTGTTTTCTGTTACAATTTCATGAAGCTGGCTCTTCAGGAACTTCTTTAAAATGACTACATGTATAATAATTCTCAATCTTGGTGTCCCACAAAGGATTGAAGAATGACTAGTTCTCTCGGCTTTTCTGAATTTCGGTAAGCTAAAGAGATATGCACAGCTAGGTCTTGAAATACATGTTTTGTGAAAATTTGAAGAAAATCTGACCTTAAATGGCAGTTGCAGAACGAGTACACAATTTTACAGTATTTTTAAATCTGAAGTCATGTGACTTCATATGGAGTAAAATAAATATTGCATTCAAAAGGGCCAAAGTTGCTGTTAAAATTAAATGATGCTAACACATTGGCAACCTGTTTAATTTGAACCTCAAAAGTATGGAAAAATAATAAAAAGCAGAAGAAAAAAACATAACAAACCCAGAAGAGGACTTTCTGCTATGGCAGAAAACCCTAATTACCTCCTAATTAGTTGAAGAGCATTAATAAATTGGGTGAAAATAATATCAACTTTGAAACTGGGAATTTGGGGTTTGAATCTCAGTAGGGTCATTTTTTTATTTCTATTCTTCTCTTTGACCATTATATTTGAATGGATTTTTGTGTTTAAATTTAATAAAACAAAAAGGTTTCAATATTCATTTTTATCTTTTTTGATCTGTTGAGTGTCCATCGTTGGTCATCAACAGTTTTAGTGTTTACAGTTGGGTTGAGTGTACGAATGAATAACAACTTGGAGGACTGGCATTCACACTGTTTACTCAGTAAAACTGAAAGTGTATAACTGATTAAGATTAAAACAGGCACAGTCACTAAATAATGTACTTATTGTAGTGACAGCAGATGCTCTATCAGCAGGGGGTGGCTGTCTGGTGACAGGTCGTCGGCAAACTTTATTTCATTAAGGTGCTCATAATGAGCATTTTTCTACTACAAAGTGCAAAAATTAACCCATTTAAATCACAGCAATTTCATCAAAATACAGCCCAGAAAATTGTATGCTAAAGCCAGGTTTTTTTGGGGGGTTGGGGGAGGGGTGGACATACCCCCAAAGTGTATCTGGGCCTGATGCTGAGTACCTGTAATGCAACCTGCCGAAGCATGACGGAAAAAGTGTGATGGAAAGACAAACGGACAGACAGACGACGGAAAAGTGGCCCCTATGTGTCATCTGCTTGCAGCAGGTGACACAAAAAGTAATCATAATAATTAATAATACAATTATGATAGAATTTTGACTTAACGATCGATGAAAGGTAAGTTGTGGGGTAAATGGTTTGAGTCAGTGACTGAATTGCTCAACAATGCACAACAGATTCTTTTGGGTCTTGGGGGGATGTGGTTCACTACATGTACAAGCACTTAGTTACCAACATAAGCGATGTATGGAAGCTAGTACTGATTATGTTGAAAAACAGTAAATAACGCAAGGGTATGTAACTGTTATTTTTTATGTTTCTATTTTTGTCAAACAAGTTGACGATGTTTTTATAGACTCCACCAGGAGAACAATGATCTGTTTTGTAAAACCTTATATTATTTATATATATAAAAATATATTCACAAGATTTTTAGAGCTGTTTGATTATATGTTCCAAAACAATATATCAAACTTTCCGACTGATATTCTGAATGGTTTTTATGTTATGCAAGAAGTCCACATTTTTTTGTATAATGCCTCATATACATGTATTCTGATTTCACCTCAAGCATCTGTGGTCAAAACAAAACTATATGAGGTAATGAGAGGGGTACACTGTATTGATGTGGTGAGATTGATAAAATTGCCATACTTGGGGTGTTTATTACTATTATTGACATAATCTTACTAAATATTTGATTATATTATTCTGTGAAAACTTTATAAAATACATATTTGTTACCTGTAATTGGTTGGCCTTTGTCTCTTATTTCTAATGAAATATGTCTACAGTCAAACCTGTCTTAAGCGGTCAGTCAAGGGAACAAGAGAAAGTTGCCACTTAACAGAGGTGACCGCTAAATGAAGTTTATATAATTATATACCAAAATGCAAGTTTGGTAATATTAAATTGGCCACTAAGTACAGGTTGACCATTTAGTACAGGTGGCCGCTAATACAGGTTTAACTGTATCTGTGCCTGTCTGATGTGTCTATTAATTTATTCATCAAACTCCTATTTTGGAAAGTCTGATCTATTCTTTCTTTGTTTTTTCTTTCCTTGTTATTATCATTGATTATAATTATAGGCCTATAATATGAGTGCAGAAGAGGAGCTAGCCCAGCTGTTTGGCCGCTATGTCAACAGCTCAGAAGCAAATGTAGTAAGTATACCTATAAACAGTTACATTGTAAGGAAAGTGGTGACATGGTAAGAATAATTGAAAACTAAAATTTAAAACCCTTTGGATTTCAAGGTAAATACTAAAAAGAGGATGGATTTCACAGAGACACTTTATTTTATTATGTAAACTTAGTTTTTAATCTCGCTGTTGATTTAAAAGAGATACTTTATTTTATAATGTAAACTTAGTTTTTAATCTCTCTGTTGATTTCACAGAGATACTTTATTTTATAATGTAAATTTAGTTTTTAATTTACTTCTTAACTTTATATGAACAAATTTTATATCAATCAAAGAAATGTTGTTCTACATAAGGCAACTATAATTTTTTATTTGCACAATAAAAAGTGACCCCCTTCATTGCATTAAACAACACACTACTTTTTAAAAAAAAAAAAAAAACTACTTTACAATTCTGAATTAATTTACATGCATCAAGATATTTTTCATACAAAGTTTAGTGAAACAGGCCCTTGAGCACAACATGTTCAAGTTAAGCTATCATCTAAGCAAATTAAATTCTAAGCACACTGTGTCCTCAAGTGGTGCTTTGTGCTATCATCTGAGCACACTGTGCTGAAGTAAAGCTATCATCTGAGCACACTATGCTGAAGTTGAGCTATCATCTGAGCACACTGTGCTGAAGTTAAGCTATCATCTGAGGACACTATGCTGAAGTTGAGCTATTGTCTGGGCACACTGTGCTGAAGTTGAGCTATCATCTGAGCACACTGTGCTGAAGTTGAGCTATCATCTGAGCACACTGTGTACAGATGGAGTTATCATCTAAGCACACTTTGCTCAGGTGGAGTTATCATCTAGGCATACTATGCTGAAGTTGAGCTATCATCTGAGCACACTATGCTGAAGCTGAGCTTTCATCTGAGCACACTATGCTGAAGTTCAGCTATCATCTGAGGACACTATGCTGAAGTTTAGCTATCATCTGAGCACACTATGCTGAAGTTGAGCTATCATCTGAGGACACTATGCTGAAGTTGAGCTATCATCTGAGCACACTATGCTGAAGTTGAGCTATCATCTGAGCACACTATGCTGAAGCTGAGCTATCATCTGAGCACACTATGCTGAAGTTGAGCTATCATCTGAACCCATTATGTAAAGTTGAGCTATCACCTGAGCACACTATGCTGAAGTTGAGCTATCATTTGAGCCCACTATGCCGAAGTTGAGCTATCACCTGAGCACACTATGCTGAAGTTGAGCTATCATCTGAGGACACTATGCTGAAGTTGAGCTATCATCTGAGCACACTATGCTGAAGTTGAGCTATCATCTGAGCACACTATGCTGAAGTTGAGCTTTCATCTGAGGACACTATGCTGAAGTTGAGCTATCATCTGAGGACACTATGCTGAAGTTGAGTATCATCTGAGCACACTTGCTGAAGTGAGCTATCATCTGAGCCACTATGCTGAAGTTTGAGCTATCATCTGAGGACACTATGCTGAAGTTGAGCTATCATCTGAGCACACTATGCTGAAGTTGAGCTATCATCTGAGCACACTATGCTGAAGTTGAGCTATCATCTGAGCACACTATGCTGAAGTTGAGCTATCATCTGAGGACACTATGCTGAAGTTGAGCTATCATCTGAGCACACTATGCTGAAGTTGAGCTATCATCTGAGCACACTATGCTGAAGTTGAGCTATCATCTGAGCACACTATGCTGAAGTTGAGCTATTCACTCTGAGCACACTTATGCTGAAGTTGAGCTATCATCTGAGCACACTATGCTGAAGTTGAGCTATCATCTGAGCACACTATGCTGAAGTTGAGCTATCATCTGAGGACACTATGCTGAAGTTGAGCTTTCATCTGAGCACACTATGCTGAAGTTGAGCTATCATCTGAGCCACTTTGCTGAAGCTGAGCTATCATCTGACCACTCTATGCTGAAGCTGAGCTATCATCTGAGCACATTATGCTGAAGTTGAGCTATCATCTGAACCCAGTATGCAAAGTTGAGCTATTACCTGAGCACACTATGCTGAAGTTGAGCTATCATCTGAGGACACTATGCTGAAGTTGAGCTATCATCTGAGAACACTATTCTGAAGTTGAGCTTTCACCTGAGCACACTATGCTGAAGTTGAGCTTTCATCTGAGGACACTATGCTGAAGTTGAGCTATCATCTGAGCACACTTTGCTGAAGTTTAGCTATCATCTGAGCACACTATGCTGAAGTTGAGCTATCATCTGAGCCCAGTATGCAAAGTTGAGCTATCACCTGAGCACACTATGCTGAAGTTGAGCTATCATTTGAGCCCACTATGCCAAATTGAGCTATACCTGAGCACACTATGCTGAAGTTAGCTATCATCTGAGACACATGCTGAAGTTGGCATCATCTGAGCACACTAGCTGAAGTTGAGCTATCATCTACACTTGCTGAGTGAGCTATCATCTGACACTTTGCTGAAGCTGAGCTATCATCTGAGCACGCTATGCTGAAGTTGAGCTATCATCTGAACCCAGTATGCAAAGTTGAGCTATCACCTGAGCACACTATGCTGAAGTTGAGCTATCATCTGAGGACACTATGCTGAAGTTGAGCTATCATCTGAGCACACTATGCTGAAGTTGAGCTATCATCTGAGCACACTATGCTGAAGTTGAGCTATCATCTGAGCCCAGTATGCAAAGTTGAGCTATCACCTGAGAACACTATGCTGATGTTGAGCTATCATCTGAGGACACTATGCTGAAGTTGAGCTTTCATCTGAGCACATTATCCTGAAGTTGAGCTATCATCTGAGGACACTATGCTGAAGTTGAGCTATCATCTGAGCACACTATGCTAAAGTTGAGCTATCATCTGAGCACACTATGCTGAAATTAAGCTATCATCTGAGGACACTATACTGAAGTTGAGCTATCATCTAAGCACACTGTGCTCCATCGTTGAATACCCATGGCCAATTGATAGATCATCTTTAGGCCATAGGGTATTACAGCTGCAATTGGTCATTTTAGTGTGTGTCAAACTTTGTTATTTTATTGGTTGCATCATGTTTTTAAAACTAGTCATAAAGGCCGTTTATACAGCTGCTGGACGCAGTTTTTTTTTTTTAATTGTTTACATGACTCATAAGTCTCCACACAGTGTTGCATATTTATGTCGCATTTTCACAGGTCTAAAATTTAAACAATAAATACTATTTTACGACTGTTTGCTCACCTATATCCCACCGCATGAAGTTATGTAGTGAAACTGAATAGGTCAGCAGTGGGTATTTGACTATGACTGTGCTCAGGTGGAGTTATCATCTAAGTACACTGTGCTCAAATGGAGTTTTCATCTAAGCACACTATGATCAGGTTGAGCTATCAAAATCAGGTTGAGTTATCATCTGTGCACTTTGTGCTCAAATTGAGCTATCATCTAAGCACAATGTATTTTGGTGGAGTTATCACCTGAGCACACTTTGCTAAGTTGGAGCAATTATCTAGGCACAATGTGCTCCGGTTGAGTTATCATCTTAGCACACCATTCTCAAGTTGAGCTATCTTCTGAGCACAATGCACTTAAGTTTTGTATTTGGATCACTCAGGGCCCATTGTTGTCTTTTAACAACAATTTGCTTCATAATCTCTGAAACAACATAGTGGATATTGATGAAACTTGTCAAGGATGTTTTATAAAAGTAGCATATAAAAAGTTGATTCATTCAGAGCAACCAAAATACTTGTATTTCATTAAACTTCTCTGTTTTTCACAGCACTGCCAGGGTATACAGGCAGAAGACCTTTGCAAAATCCTAAATGAAACTCAGTCAATCAGGAGTTATTATGGAAGTAAGTATCAAGTTTGCCTTCTATTTAAACATCTCCTTTTGTGTCAGTTGAGAAGCAATTTTTAAAAATTTACACTAATGTCACTAAATGGCTTAACGTTTAAACATTATTCATTTTACAATGATTGTGCAGAAAGCAAAATGGCTTATGAAAATCATCTTTTGGCCCTGCTGGTACCATGGGTGTGGTCCTTGGTGTAGGAGGAAATCAAAGTTCCTGGAGAAAACTCAGGTGTCAGTACAGGCAACCAAGTACTGTAGTAACCCTTTCACATACACTGTCGGGCAGACCTTAGATCAAAGAAGTGAAAAGCCAGTGTATTGACCACTACGCTATCCGGACACCCGGTTGGACCAGTATTTTTGCCATGAAACATTCTTGCTGTCAAGGTGATTCAAACCCCAAAACCTTCAGATGTGCATCAATATGGCACTCTTCTGTTTAACATAGCAAGACATCGTGCATAAGCGGTTGAGCTATATTAAGGTATTGTTGCAATTTTTTTATGACAATAGCTTTGGCGCTCAGCATTTATGGGTTGTTGCAGGACTGGTTGGCCCGATGTCAGGATAATGTTACTGGGTGTGGTATCATGCCACATGTCTACGGCGTGATACTGCAGTGTGTCAGCACTATATCTGTCTCAAGTAGATATCGTCTCCAAATGACTGAAATACTGTTGGTGGGATGTTAAACCCAACAAATAAACATGACATTAGCTAGGATGAGCACAAAGTGTAATACAATGTATAAGAACTATACGTACCTGGCCAAGTGGGCATTTTTGCCCCCTAAACAAAGTGTTAAACGTACTTATTATACATCCAGGTAAACCAGTTTTACAGGTATGTTTGACATTCAGTCAATAAATATGTGCATTAAAAATACATTTGATTGCCATGCTCTGACTATCTCATATCAATATTGATACCAACTGAAAAATTATTTAAGCCTGAGACTGATTTTTTTTTTTAGTCACTGATTTCGCTCTTTCTCTCAATTTTGCTCATTTTGTTCTTTCTGCTGTATTCATGCCACTTTTAATCAGATATCCTCAGTAGTTTTTATTCAAACATGCAAAACAAAACAATGTTGAACCCTTTCCCTCATAGAGGACACCATGAAAAGACCTATGTGAACAGCATAAAACCAGATCAGCCTGCGAGTAACTCGCAGGCTGATCAGGTTTTATGCTGTTCGCTGCTCCTCAGTGGTCTGGAAATGAGGATTTTGTAATTAAATTTGGTAAGGTTTAACTGTGGTTTTCTGCAGATCAGGCTTTATGTGGTACCTACTGAGTGCGTCAAAATGAGTCTATATGAGGGAAAGGGTTAATGAAGCAAATAAAGTCTTATATGTTGCTCACTAGTATTTTGAAGACCATTCATGCACCTTTGCCATTGTCAGAGTTAAAAAAATTAGCAAAAAAAAGAATATGTTCTCCTACCTACCCACCTAAAAAGTTCTGTATAGGAACACAGCAAACAAATATATCTTGCCACCAGTACCCTCCTCTAACTGTAATTTACGTTTAGAGATTATCTTCACAATCACTTTTTATATTTTCAGTTAACTGGAGTAGAGAATTGTGCAGGTAAATATAAAACCCGCTCCTACACCTCTCTGTTACTTGTATTTCCATCCTGGTTATATCATCGGGAATGTTAATATCAATACAGATAATAAATCATGGAAATTATTTATTAAGGGTCACATGTATCGCCAGCCTGCAGATGATACTGATTTCAATCTTTGCTGTCACTTATTTTGTTTTCAAAATGTTGGTGTAAAAGAGAAAACATGGATAAAGTAGCACTCAGTATGTGGAAAAAGGCTATTTTCAAAATCATTACTAATCATGTAAAATTCAAAATTTTGAGGGGTGAGAGCAAAACTAGGCTAAGTGCCAATATTTATATAAGCACTTAGCTTAGTTTAGCTCTCACCCCTCGAAATTTTCTCATCTTTCTTTTTATAACCAAGGAAACCCTCTGTGCACCTTTAAACACCTGAATCAGTCTCATTGATGCCTTTACTACAAAGAATTCCTATCAAATGATGAATTATCCACTGCACCAGTTAGTTCATATATCAGCACAAATGATGTCTTTCAAACAGTAATTGTCAGTCATATAATCAAAAATTAAAAAAAGTTTAACATTCAATTTGGGTCCCTTCAAGAGAAACTTCCAATAATTTGCACTTTAGATTCATCACAAAACATTGTACTGCAAATGCCATCTATAAGTCCAAAACTAATATTTCATGATTTCGGCAATAATTGTTTTAGCGAATTATGCGGTTATAAAGGAATTGTCATAGTACAGAATAGAGACATAGAAGGATTTTGCACTTTTGTTTTCAAGACTACTGCTGTTCGAGAGAGTATACTGTTATAATGAATGACGTTGTAAAGAGGTTTCACTGTATTTCTAAATAACTAACTTCTTTGTCCTACTGCAGTTCACATTCACATTATAAAATATTGTGAAAAAGTGTATGAAAATTCAGGACTTAACATCTTTTGGTCCATAAAAAATTCTTCAGAGGTTTATCGAGTTTCAAATTTCTTGCTTAATAACATTTTGTTTGTTTTTTATTTTGTTTGATTGTTTTTAGCTCACCTGAGCACAAAGTGCTCAAGGTGAGCTTTTGTGATCGCCCTTCGTCCGGCGTCCGTCGTCGTCCGTCGTGCGACGTGCGTCGTGCGTCGTGTGTCGTCAACAATTTGCTTTAAACGACATCTCCTCTGAAACCACTGGACAGAATTTAATGAAACTTGGCAGGAATGTTCCTTGGGTGAGGCTCTACAAAAGTTGCTAAAATAAACTTGATCCATGAAGAACTCTGGTTGCCATGGCAACAAAAAGAAAAATAATTTGAAAACTTTAAAAATCATCTTCTTCAAAACTACTGGCCAGATTTTAAAATAAATTGGTAAAGATGTTCCTTGGGTCAACCTCTACCAAAGTTGCTAAAATTATTCCGATCCGTAAAAAAACATGGCCGCCAGGGGCGGGGCTTATTTGCCTTATATGTATATAGAGAAACCTTTAAACAGCATCTCCTCTGAAACCACTGGACAGAATTTGATTAAACTTGGCAGGGATGATCCTTGGGTCAACCTTCACAAAAGTTGCTAAAATAAACTTGATCCATGTAGAACTCTGGTTGCCATGGCAACAAAAAGGAGAAAAAAATGAAAACTTTAAAAATCATCTTCTTCAAAACTACTGGCCAGATTTTAAAATAAATTGGTACAGATGTTCCTTGGGTCAACCTATTTATCTCAGGTGAGCGATTTAGGGCCATCATGGGCCTCTTGTTTATTTTGTTTGTTTGTTTTTAATTATTTGGGATGAGTACTTGACAATATATATTTTAGCATATCATTGAATTCTGTAACTTTTTACTGTAAACATTAATTCCCCAAATGATGCTCTTTTACAGGGGGCTAAATTCATTTTGAAACTTGCAATTGACATCATTACTTTAAATGACATCATCAAATTTTTATGCTCTTGAGATCTGTGATCTGGGGCATATTCTTTTTGCTCTGTCACTTTGTTGGTTTGTCAGCAACTTTAACATTGGCCACAACTTGAAAACTATATCAGGTTTTAACTTCATATATGAATAGAATGCAGTGACTTGCAGTGTCCAAGAACAATAACTCTACCTTGACCAATTTTTAGCTCAACAATTCATAGAATAGCCCAAGTAATCGTGGTCACAATGTGTTAACAATTTCTTGTCTTGGCCATAGCTTTATTACCACATGTGATATGAATCTGAAACTTTTTATATAGATAGAGAAAAATTAAAAGAAGTGCAGTGACCAAGATCCATAACTTTACCTGGTTCCATTTTAAAACTATTCCCCTTTATTTTTGTTTCATTTTATTTTTATAATGAATTTTTGTCCGGAGCATAACCCCAAAACTATACAAGGTATTGATTTGAAATTTAAAATATTTATAGATGGTGACTAAGTGAAGTGCAATGACCAAGAAGTATAACTCTATCTGGTCCCATTTTATTTATTTCCCTTTTACATATATACACAACTTTACATAGATGGTGACTAGGAAAATTTCATGACCAAGAACCATAACTCTGCCTGTTCCCATTTTTTCAAATTATTTCCCTTTATTTAATTTAATAATGATTTTTTGACCAGAGCATAACTCCGAAAGAAAGGTATTGACTTTAAACTTAAAATATTTTTAGAAGTGCAATGACCAAGAATAATAACTCTGTATTGTCCCATTTCTTAATTATTTCCCTTTATTTTATAACAAATTTTGATCCAGAGCATTATTCCAAAATTATACGACTTGAAACTTTAAATACACATAAATGGTGACTAGGAGAAGTGCAGTGACTCTACCTGGTCCCATTTTTAATTGTTTCCCTTTCTCTTTTCATTTTATAATGATTTTTTTGTCTGGAGCATAACTCCAAAAGGAGAAGTGCAGTGACCAAGAACCATAACTCTATGCTGTAAGCAGAGGTGACACATAGGAATCACTTTTCCATTGTCTGTCTCTCTCTCTTGTCAATACTCTTGTTGATTTTTCCCCTTTCTTTTATTTTGTTATTATACTGACAGTCAAAGTATTGATTTGAAACTTCAAATATAAATAGATAGCAATTAGCAATGACCAAGAACCAGAAATCTACCTGGTTCTATTTTTAATTAATGGTATCTCCCTTTTAATTTTGTCATGATCATGCATTCTTCCTGTACTATCTGAAATAATTGACATACTTATTCCACTCATAAATGGTTCTCAATTGACACCAATTATTTGACATCTGACCCCTTTGGGTGGTGCCAAAAGGTGTTTTGCTCAGGGGACATTGTGTTTTTTGAATACATTTTTATTTTGATTTATTTCAAAATGTATATTTTGTTGTTTACGCCTATTTATTGACATGGATGTCATTCCTATACATTGTTATAGATTTTAGAATATTTCCTACTGGATAAATTAAATATATTTTTTTCCAATGAGGTGCCAACTGTTAGTAATGTCTCACTTTGACGGGATATTTTTATTTAGACTGTTCATATCAGATAAATGCCTTCAGGAGGTGTTGAGGTTAAGAATCCTTGAAACCTGCATGGTTTAAGCTCCCAAGTCGGTCCATTAATTTTTCAAGACAGTTACTACTGGTATATCTCTTCTCTATTTAACCCTTTCCCTCATGGAGGAAACCATGAAAAGACCTATGCGAACAGCATAAAACCAGATCAGCCTGCGAGTAACTCGCAGGCTGATCATGTTTTAGGCTGTTCGCTGTTCCTCAGTGGTCTGGAAATGAGGATTTTGTAATTAAATTTGGTAAGGTTTGAGTTTTACTTTCTGCAGATCAGGCTTTATGTGGTATCTATTAAGTGAGTCAAAATGAGTCTATATGAGGGAAAGGGTTTAATGTCCTGTCTCCTTGTTTTCTTGTCCATTTACATACACCTTCTTCTGGCATTAGTTCAAATTTAATATACACTGTATAATGAGATTTCTTACAGGACCTCTTTGTCCTTCCTTATAGTTTGTGTTTCTGTGTTTTGCAGTATACTGATGGCCATGCTGGATGTATCCTTTATGAATCCCAACAGCACACTTACACTGATGTGCAGATGGGAAGGGATGCTTTTGGTTGCTTAATAAACTTTTATATACTGTCTGGCGCCATTCCAGCAACTTTATTTAGTGCAAAGTAAATACTTCTTGACAATTGTTTTCCTTCTAAGTTATAATTCTCTACTAAAAATACTCAGATATTTCAATTCTCAACAAAAATTAGAAAGGTACTTAGCGCTAGGTATTGTTGATTGAATTCGGGCCTTTTGTCCTTTTAAATTTAAACTTTTACTAGGGTTTCATTGATTATTAAACACAATCAGCCAATTTATCAATGCAACTTTTTTCACAATGCAAATGGTTTTGACCAAATCCTTAACATGAAAGGCATAAAATTACCTATCAATTTGTAAGTCTTGTGATTATTTTTAGCTCACATGAGCACAACGTGCTCAAGGTGAGCTTTTCTGATCGCCTTTTGTCCGGCGTCCGTCGTCCGTCGTCCGTGCGTCCGTCCGTGCGTGCGTCCGGCGTCAACAATTGCTTCAAACAACATCTCCTCCTAAACGGCTTGGCCAATTTGAAAAATATTTTGCAGGAATGTTCCTTGGATGAAGCTCTACTAAAGTTGTATAAATGGTTCTGGTCCATCGCATAATTAGGTCACAGGAGCTAAAAATAGATTTTAAAAATGAAAATTTAAAAAATCTTCTTCTCTGAAACCACAAGGCCTAGCCTTTTGATTTTTGGTATGTAGCATGATCTTATGACTGTCTACCAGGATTGTACAAATTATGACCCTGGGGTCAAAATTGGCCCCGCCCCAGGGGTCACTTGATTTCACATAGGCTAATATAGGAAAAACTTGAAAAAATCTTCTTCTCCGAAACCACAAGGCCTAGCCTTTAGATATTTGGTATGAAGCATCATCTTATGGGCCACTACCAAAATTGTACAAATCATAGCCCTATGGTGATAAATGACCCCGCACCAGGGGTCACTTGTTTTACATAGAGTTATATAGGAAAATCTTAAAAAATCTTCTTCCATGAATGCATAAGGCCTAGAGCTTAGATATTTGGTATGAAGCATCATCTTATGGGCCACTACCAAGATTGTACAAATCATAGCCCTATGGTGATAAATGACCCCGCACCAGGGGTCACTTGTTTTACATAGAGTTATATAGGAAAATCTTAAAAAATCTTCTTCTATGAATCCATAAGGCCTAGAGCTTAGATATTTGGTATGTAGCATCATCTTATGGGCCACTACCAAGATTGTACAAATCATAGCCCTATGGTGATAAATGACCCCCCACCAGGGGTCACTTGTTTTACACAGAGTTATATAGGAAAATCTTAAAAAATCTTCTTCTATGAATCCATAAGGCCTAGAGCTTAGATATTTGGTATGTAGCATCATCTTATGGGCCACTACCAAGATTGTACAAATCATAGCCCTATGGTGATAAATGACCCCACACCAGGGGTCACTTGTTTTACATAGAGTTAAATAGGAAAATCTTAAAAAATCTTCTTCTATGAATCAATAAGGCCTAGAGCTAAGATTTTTGGTATGTAGTAGCATCTAATGGTTCATTACAAAGATTTTCAAAGTCTTGGCCCTACGGTGATAAATGACCCTGCGCCCAAGTCTTCTCTGAAACCATATGGCCCATTGCTTAGATATTTGGTGTGTAGTATTGTCAGGGGTAAAATGTTTTAGATTGAGTTATATCAGAATCCTTGTCTGTTTAAAAACCTTGACATCAGTTGAAGCAATGGTACTCAGGTGAGCGATTCAGGGCCATCATGGCCCTCTTGTTTTATTAGTTACAATATGATTGCAACATCCAGCTTATTACAGGTAGAAGAGAGCCCTAAGGGGCCTATGTAAATATGGCACCCAGGTATTATAAACCAGCAATCTCAATAGCTTCCTTACATGAAATATCTTCACCCAGAAGTGGTTGCAACTGGCAATGGTGAGCCTGACTGAGTATGATAACAATGAACATCACATTGTATTGCAATTTCAATTCCTTTATTGTTACTTTGTTAGGAATCTGACCCTGTTTGGAGAGATTTTTTTCTAATTTCCCAAAACAAAACAGTAGCATAAAAAGAGGATGCAAGTGGTTGAAGCGCATATAAACATGGCTATTTCAACTGTAAAAGCTCTACTGGTATGTACAAACAGAGCATTCAACTTGGAAGCAGGAAGAAATGTTTTGATTCAGACCACAACCTACCATTAGGTCCCAGCTATGGTACTGGTATTGTTTGCCTTGACCTCTTACTAGAGGTCACTGGATGGGTTCATGCAGTGGCCTGAATTCCTGGAGCTACAGCGATGTCTCCTGGCCTGGCACCAAATGTTCCGTCAATACGACGCTAATGGCTCTAATTATATAGAGGCAATTGAACTAGGCAATGTTTTTCGAGCATTTGGTAAGTCCCACCTTGTATTTCTCTGTAGTTGTTATTATCACCCACCATCTGTTTTGCGTCGTTTGTTGTCAACATTTTTGCATCATTTACAACTCTGAAGCCACCGGACAGAAATTAATGAAATTTGGCATATAGATAATCCTTGGTTGGCCATCAATAAAATTTGATAAAATTCACATGATCATTGCATGGTGGCCATGGGGTGAACAAAATAATTGTATTGATTTAAAACACACACACACACACACAAAAAAAACAAACAACACCTTTGATCTTTTCCAAAACTAGAGATCAGGATTTAATTTCTTCATTTCAAACAAAACATTATTTCTAAGTGCAAATAGAAAGGAGATTGAACAGTTGTGGGCAGCCCTCTAAACGTGCTACCAAATTTATGAAACAAAGTTTATTTGTTAGAAAATGAGGCTTAAAGGGGGTTCTTCTCAGAAACCAGTGGTCAGATTTTTACTTTATTTATTATTTGCACAAATAAACACATAATGACCCTTTACCATAATTACTACTACAAAGAAGATACCTAAAAAAATAGGCTGTTGGTGGGTCTTCTAGTTTCCATAATTATATATATCAGTGTGGCCATATCGTGTGGTCCATGACGTTGTTTTAAGCTATCACAAGCAGCATAATT
This sequence comes from Solen grandis, assembly GCA_021229015.1. Taxonomy (NCBI): domain Eukaryota; kingdom Metazoa; phylum Mollusca; class Bivalvia; order Adapedonta; family Solenidae; genus Solen; species Solen grandis. The sequence continues at coordinate 42,858,388 of CM037781.1, read as the reverse complement.
TGCCTTGATTCGGAAATGAAAACTGCTGTAAGTATTTTATTTTTTCACTAATTTTAATGGGATGTAGATGGGTAGATGTGTATGAAGTGGAGATTTTCCAGTTCATTGATTTTTGATAGAGTTATGTCCCTTGAAACATAGCCGCTGTAGCTGATTGATATTGCAGCCTTGTGAAATCCTTCTAGGTTTCAGAATGGATCTTTATGAAACAATGTCATTACTATAATGGCTAGATGTGCATGAAGCAGGAATTTTCCGGTTCATTGATTTTTTGAAAGAGAAAGAAATGTCCCTTGAAACTTAGTATCTGTAGCAGATTGATTTTGCAGCCTTGTAAATGCAACTCCTCCTAAGTTTCTAAATGGATCTTTATGAATCTTGGTCAGTTTCATTATTATAATGGGTAGATGTGCATGAAGTGGAATTTTCTGGTTCACTAAGTTTTAGCTCACCTTAACACAGATGTTCCTTGGGTCACTTTCAACCAAATTTGTTCAAATTATTTTGATCCGTTGAAAAAACATGGCCGCTATGGGGCTGAGCCCATTTTCCTTATATATATGTATATAGTAAAAACTTCAAAAATCTTCTCCTCCAAAAGCACTGGCTGGATTTCAAAGTTATTTAGCACAGATGTTCCTTAGGTCACTCTCTACCAAGATTGTTCAAATTATTTTGATCCGTTGAAAAACATGGTCGCCAGGGGGCTAAGCCCATTTTCCTTATACGTATATAGTACAAATTTGAAAATTCTTCTTGTCCTAATTAAAGTACTCACTCAATTTATGGCTGGCAGAGGGCAGAGCCCATTTTCCACAATATCATAAAATATTTGCTGTTTCTTTCCCTCCCACTAATACCTGGATCTCAGGTGAGCAACCCATGGCCATTATGGCCCTCTTGTTGAAAGGGTTATGTCCCTTGAAATTTAGTCTCTGTAGCTTATTGATTTTGCAGCCTTGTGAATGCAACTCCTCCTAAGTTTCTGAATGGATTTTTATAAAACTTGGTCAGTGTCATAAATATAATGGGAAGATGGGCATGAAGCAGGTATTTTCCTGTTCAGCAACTTTTGCAATTGTTATGCCTTTCAAATCTTGGTCTCTAAAGCAATATCTGTCTATATGTATCCATTTCCTTCCTGACTAAAATAATTTGTTAAAGGGAACTTAAGCTCCAACAATCCAATCCAATACTTTGTTTGCTGTTTCTTTTCCATTAAATGACTGTTTTACCATTCAGTAGTTATAATTTTTTATCCCCTGCCAAAGGCGGCGGGGGATATGGTAAAAGTCTCCATCTGTCCTTTCGTCCCACATTTTTGTCCGGAGCATAACTCAAAAAAAAAATTGAGGTATCAACTTGATACTTCATAGGTGGATAGATCTCATTGAGGAGGAGGGCAGTGCAGAAGAATGATAACTCTACCTTTTATAATGTTTTGGTTATTGCCCTTTGTTATTTTTCAGACTTAATTTTTTTTCCGGAGCATAAGTCAAAAAGTATTTAGGTATCAACTTAGAACTTCATAAGTGGGTAGATTTTTTTTTTGAGGAGTAGTGCAGTGCACAAAAATGCTCTGCCTTTCATGATTTTTGAGTTATTGCCCTTTGTTATTTTTCAGGCTTAATTTTTGTCACAGTGACCGACCTTGACATTTTACCTGTAGACCTCAAAATAGGGGAATTAATAGGTCTTCACATGGGTTTCATATCTAAAATCACTTCAAACGTCAGTCTTCATTACCAAAAATTTTCTTTTAAAAATGAAATATTCTACTCTCCAACACATCTTCTAAAGAGAAAGCATTCGGCATGGGATGGCCATGTCAGCATGGCTCTTGTTTCTCTTTTCCATGAAATTACCATTTTTTGGTTCAGCCATTTTGATAGACATCTAACACTTGATCTTTATATTAGTGAAGGCGTATATTGTGACAGTACTGGCACTCTTGTTATTGTATGAAGTAAGCAAATGCATTAAGAATTTCAGGATGTGAGGTCAACTTATAGAGTAAGCAGACATACTAATAACATTGATGGTACTATATTTCATGCCATTTTTAATTAATTTTTATGACAGTGATGAAAACAATATTTTATTCTTTTATGAACTGCACTGCAAACGTCATATATGAGCAAAAACTGATTCTATACTATTTGCTGTTCAGGATATTCCATTGAAATTTTGTCCAGAGATGTGTTAATCATGAATATAAAAAGGTTTGAAGAAAACGTGGTTATTATGATGCAATTTTTCTTAACTAAATGTTTGTCCACAAACTTTTTAGACACACCTTGTACTGTATTTCCTTACATTCTGGAAAACATTATTAGCAGCGCTTACATGTTAGTAAACAAAATTTCATGAACTCAGCAGGTTTTCCCAAGGAAAAACTGTACATCAGACAAAGAATCATTGGAACCTTTTCAGGCATAATTTTCCTCTTCGCATGCACTATATACCATTAAAATTGGTAAAAAAAAATAAAAAAATACTTTCAGCAACTTTTCCCTCTGGTACCCCATCCGGTATGGTTATCACTATGAATAGAAATTTTTAAAATTCTTTTTCTCTGAACCAGGACCATATATTTGCAACAGACTTTGATGGGTATGTCAGCTGGTATACAACATTAATATGTTGTTGACTGACAAATAGCAGGGTAGTGGGGGTATTAATCACTTTGGTGATAGGTCTAGTTTTATATAATATGTGCATTGACTTACATGTACTTTTACAAGCATAAATTATTAGAACGTCATTGAAATTGATGAGCGAGCAGATCAGCAATGATTAGTTTGCATTCCATGAGGGACTTTAAAGGAGCTGTTATCAAATCTGAGAGGCCTTGCAAGCGATCAAGCAGTATTAAACTGTATTCTGAATTAAGTATTAAAATATGAAATTAATTAAAAATCAGTAAGAATTAGCTGGTCAGTGAATTCCAGTTAGGCATAATAAAAAAGTTACTTGTTTCCACAAACCTTACTGACTCAATTTTTTTTTGTACTGACCATAAACTTTTTTTTCTAGTAACTGGGTTACCATGGTAGCAAAACGCTCTGTTTTTCATTACAGCCTCATAAAAAATAAGTAAAATGATAAAAAAGGTTTTGCCAACCTACTGACCCTATGTTATTTGGAGGTGTTAGTGGAAACAATTTAATGTTTTGTCTTATAAACAAAATGAAAATAATTTTGATGGAGTCAAATGATCTTGTAATATAGCTAAGAGTATAGATCTGATATTGTGCTTTTTTTTTTTTTTTTTTTTTTTTTAAATAATATTGTATTATGTGTTTACTTGAAAATATGTACATTATTCATTCATGTTTTGTATATACCTTTTAAACATTTCAAGTGCTGACCATGAGACTACTCTAAATTTGTATAGAAATATAAGGATATGAAACAGTTAATTATGTATGTGCAGTCAACCCTCAGTCAAGTTTATTTAATCATTTGATAACTTTTATCATCTTTTTAGCTCACCTGAGCACAAAGTGCTCAAGGTGAGCTTTTGTGATCGGCCGTTGTCCGTCGTCCATCGTCCGTGCGTGCGTGCGTGCGTCCGTCATCAACTTTTCGTTCAAACGACTTCTCCTCCTAAACCACTGGATGGATTTTGACCAAACTTCACAGGAATCATCCTTATCATGACCTCTATCAAAGTTGTTCAAATTTTTTGATTGGGTGAATAAGTAGGTCACAGGAGCTAAAAATAGATTTTTAAAATGCAATCTTAGAAAATCTTCTCCTGCAAAACTGTAAGGCCTAGAGCTTTAATAATTGGTATGTAGAATTGTCTTATGAACATCTACAAAAGTTGTTCAGATCATGACCCTGGGGTCAAAATTGGCCCCGCCCCAGGGGTCATTTTATTTTTCATAGGTTTATATAGTGAAAAACTTTAAAAATCTTCTTCTTATAGGAAACTAATAAATGGCCTAGAGCTAGATTTTGCATGTAGCTTGTTAATGAATCTCTACAAAAGTTGTTCAAATTTGACCCTGGTTAGAATTGCCTGCCCCGGGGTCACTTGTTTACATAGACTTATATAGGAAAAACTTTAAAAATCTTCCCTATGAAACCATAAGGCCTAGAGCTAAGATATTTGGTATGTAGCATTATCTAATGGTTCATTACCAAGATTGTTCAAATCATAGCCCTATGGTGATAAATGACCCCGCACCAGGGGTTACTTGTTTTACATAGAGTTATATAGGAAAATCTTAAAAATCTTCTTTTATGAATCCATAAGGCCTAGAGCTTAGATAATTAGCTTACCTGAGCACAACGTGCTCATGGTGAGATTTTATGATTGCCTATTGTCCGGCGTCTGTCGTCCGTCCATCTGTCCGTGCATGCGTGAGTCTTGCGTCTACTTTTTCCATTAAACAACATCTCCTCCTAATCCGCTGAGGGGATTTTGACAAAATTTCACAGGAATCATCCTTATGATGTCCTCTAACAAAATTGTACAAATTATTATGATTGGTTGAAAAAGTAGGTCACAGGAGCTAAAAATAGATTTTAAAATGCAATCTTAGAAAATCTTCTCCTGCAAAACTGTAAGGCCTCTACAGCATGTAGAATTGTCTTATAAACCTTTACAAAAATTGTTCAAATCATGGCCCTAGGGTCAAAATTTGCCCTGCCCCAGGGGTCACTTTATTTTACATAGGCTTATATAGGGAAAACCTAGAAAAATCTTCTCATCAGAAACCACATGGCCTGGTGTTAACATATTGGGTATGTAGTATTGTCTGGTGGATCCCTACTTAAGTTGTTCAAATCATGGCCCTTGGGTGAAAATTGGCCCTGCCCTAGGGGTCACTTGATTTTACATAGGAAAAATAGAAAAATCATCTCCTGAAATACTGCAAGGCTTAGAGCTTGGATATTTGGTATGTAGAATTGTCTTGTGAACTACTACAAAAGTTGTTAAAATAATGACCTCTGGGTCAAAATTGCCCTCGCTCCAGGGCTTATTTTATTTTACAAAGGCTTATATAGGGAAAAACTAGGAAAATCTTCTTCTCAGAAACCACAAGGTCAAGAGTTAAGATATTTAGTGTGTAGCATTATACAGTGCCTTTAGGGCAATGGTACTCAGGTGAGCGATACAGGGCCATCATGGCCCTCTTGTTTATTTTTCATTTCTAGGCTACAATGTCTCTCCAGAGGCTTTAACGACAGTATTGAAGCGTTACTCACGTGCACACATGGCTAACGGACAGGTCCATACCCTCATAGCTTTTGACGATTTCGTATCCGCATGTGTGAAAGTCAGGGCCTTAACAGGTAATCAAGCTTATTATAATTATATCATACCCAAATCTATATTGGAAAAACTTACTGTTTTGTTATTGGCCTATTTTTTCATCTCCCGTTTATCACAAGAAACACTACATACATGGAGATGGATTTAAGGCCATCATAAAAAAAGTTTTAAGTTGTTCTCCCTGCAATTTCATCAATAAGTAGCTGCTTTGTGTTTTTCTTACAAAATAATTAAAACTGAATAAAAAAGTTGAAAAATGAGTTTGTACCAAATTTAATTACAAAATCCTCATTTCCAGACCACTGAGGAGCAGCGAACAGCATAAAACCTGATCAGCATGCGAGTTACTCACAGGCTGATCTGGTTATATGCTGTTCGCATAGGTCTTTTCATGGTGTCCTCCATGAGGGAAAGGGTTAAGAGAATACACACATTAAATGGTTGTTTTCAGCTATTGTCTTGGAACTGTTTTCTTCGTGTAAGATTTCAAACAGTCTGAGTCATTCACAGTCTGGTCCCCCACAGTCATTAGTGAATTTTAGCTCACCTGAGTACGTAGTGCTTATGTGAGCTTTTAGGATGATGGCTGTCCAGCGTCCGCCGGAAACAATTGTTTCAAATGACATCTCCTCTGAAACCACTGGGCCATATTTGATAACACTAGCCTGTGATGTTCCTTGCATGAAGCTATATCAAAGTTATTCAAATGGTTCCAGTCCATTTCATATCTGTATATGAAAAAATAGATAAAAATTATCGTCAAAAACACAATTCCTGGAGTTTAAATATTTGGTGTGTAACATGGCCTTATAGACGTCTTCCAAGTTTGTTAAAATCTTGGCCCTGGGGTCAAAATTGACTCCATCCAAGGTGTCACTTGTTTGTTACATAGACTTTTACTAGAGAGTCTTTAAAAGATCTTGTCAGAAAGCTACAAGATCACGGGTTTAGTTACTTGGTATGTAACATGGCCTTATGGACCTGAACCAAGTTTTCTAATCATGGCTCTGGGATGAAAAATTATCTCACCCTTGGGGTCACTTGATTTTATAGCTGTGACCATCAAAATTTGGGCCACAGGTAGTTTTTGTGTGGAATTACAACTATTTTGCCGTACTTCTGCATATATTTTGCATTCAGTATGACTCTCATTATAAAAGGCAATATTTCTCAGATGAGCGATTCAGGGCCATCTTGGCCCTCTTGTTGTTTTTTTGCACAGATGTTCCATGGGACGCTCCTTCTCACCCATCAACATATGTAGGTCATAGATACAGTTGCTCCAGTCTGTACAGCATACTTCAGATTAGTATTTTTAGCTCACCTGAGCACAACTTGCTCATAGTGTGTTACTGTGATCGCTTTCTGTCTGTCGTCTGTGCGTGCGTCTGGCGTCAACAATTTTCTATAAACAACATCTCCTCCTAAATCACCTGGCCAAATTTGATGAAAATCGCCTGGGATGTTCCTTGCATGAGGCTCTACTAAAGTTATTCAAATGTTTCCGGTCTGTTGCATATCTGGGTCACAGGAGCTAAAAATAGATTTTAAAAGTGAAATCTTTAAAAATCTTCTTCTCCGAAACCGCAAGGCCGAGAGCTTAGATATTTGGTGTGTGGCATTGTCTTATGGACCATTACCAAGTTTGTTCAAATCATAACCCTGGGTTCAAAATTGGCCCTGCCCCAGGGGTCACTTGATTTTACATAGACTTATATAAGAAAAACTAGAAAAATCTTCATGTCAGAAACCACAAGGCCTGGAGTTTAGATATTTGGTGTGTGACATTGACTTATGGACCCATTACCAAGTTTGTTCAAATCAAGACCCTGGGGTCGAAATTGGCCCCCCCAGGGGTCACTTGATTTTACTTTGACTTGTATAAGAAAAACTAGAAAAATCTTCTTGTCAGAAACCACAAGGCCTGAGTTTATATATTTGGTGTGTAACATGGCTTGGTAGAAGTTTGTTCAAACCATGACCCTGGGGTCAAAGTTGGCCCCGCCCCAGGGGCCACTTGATTTTACATAGACTTATTTAGGAAAAAACTAGAAAAATGTTCTTCAGAAACCACAAAGCCTAGAGTTTAGATATTTGGTGAGTTACATGGCCTAGTGAACATCTACCAGTTTTGATCAAATCATGGCCCTGGTCTCAAAATTGACCCTGCCCCATGAGTCACTTGATTTTATATAGACTTATTAGAGCTATGACCTTTGGATGGCAGGTACAGTTTATGTGTTGAATTTAGATGACCTTGATGTACTTCTGCATAGATCATGTATTCACTATGACTCGTAATACAAAATTAAATTGGCATTGAGGGCAATGTTTCTCAGGTGAGCAATTCAGGGACATCATGGCCCTCTTGTTATTTAATACCACAAATTGTTTCTTGACAGATGCCTTCCGGAAGCGAGACAGGCTTTGTCATGGGGGACAAGAAACAGGGTCGACTGAATTTGGTTATGACGATGTGAGTAATGTGCTTTCAATTAATTAAAAAAATATCACCTGAATACATATTACATGTACACACTTTTAAAGCAGTACATGTACATATCCAGGCGACTGGGTTGTTTCGGCGTCTGCTCTGTAACAGGTAGGATGAGGTTTTGATCCTAAACTGTGACACACTAAAGTCATTATAAAAGGTACCAGTATATCTTCTTTGCTTATAGGTCATTCTAGGGTTGACCCGTTGTCAGGGTAATGTGACTAGGTATGGCATCCTGATGATTGAATATTGCATTCTATTGCTAGAGGCAGTTCTGTTTCTATCTTGGTCAGGCAATTTAGTACCTAATCTCATTAAAATCATATCCTAATTTGCACTCCTCTGCTATCTGCGATTTGGGGCAAATATACTGAATCTGATTTTCATGAGAGTATTTACTGGTAGCCCTCAGTGACTGACATATATTTATGTTCTTGGGATGTTTATTAAAAAAAAAAAACTAAAGTTTTCATTAATGTACTTGGTATGATGTGGCACATTATAATTATCATTAATGTGAATAATCATTTACTAAATCTTTAAATGGTACTGTTTATAATTTTCATTTTTCAAACACTTGCTGGGAGTAATAATTCTTAGATGATTTTAGTCAAAATTTTAAAGTTTCAAATATTCCTTACACTTCTCTCTAAACATGTTTAATAAGTCTTTGCTCTGAATCAGATGGCTGTACTAATTAAGTCATTTGTGATAGTGTAAGGCTGCTCATTTTTAGCTCACCTGAGCACAGCATGCTGAAGGTGAGCTTTTGTGATCACCCTGTGTCCGTTGTCGGTTGTGTGTCATCAACAATAAGCTTTAAACGACATCTCCTCTGAAACCGCTTGACAGAATTTGATTAAACTTGGCAGGGATGATCCTGGGTGAACCTTCACAAAGTTGCTAAAATAAACTTGATCCATGTAGAACTCTGATTTCCATGGAAACAGAAAGAAAAAAAAAATGAAAACTTTAAAAATCATCTCCTTTAAAACTACTGGCCTGATTTCAAAATGTTTTAGTACAGATGTTCCTTGGGTAACCCTATACTCAGATGAGTGATCCAGGGCTTCTATGACCCTCTTGTTTGTTAAGACTAACTCACCACTGTTGACTTTTTCTCAAACAAGGGGAAAAAAACACAAAAAACATATGATGTGTTCCCAGAATTTAAATAGATTTTTTTAGAATAATAGAATAAAAATATTTGGACAAACAAATGAACATGATATTGGGTTTAAGAACCATAGTTCATATACATGTATATGACAAATACTGCTTGAACATGATAATTATAAAAGTACAAAAGAATAAATATCCTGATTTTTTTTTATATGCCACCAGGTATGCAGCTATTTTTTTTTTTTATCTCGCATCCCTTTTAAGCTCACCTGAGCACTTTGTCAGTCATGCGTTGTTCGTTGTCAACTTTTGCTTTAAACGACAGGAATGATTGTTAGGTGGTACTGAGCAAAAAATAAAAAATTCCGGTCCACTGACCAAGATGGCTGTGAGAGCTAAAAATAGAAAAATCTTTAAACAACATCTCTAATCCGCTGAGCAGATTTTGATGAAACACACTAGAATGATCCTTAGGTGGTACTGAGCAAAACAGTTAAAATAGTTCTAGTCTACCAATAATATGGCTGCCAGAGCTAAAAATAGAAAAAATCTTTAAACAACATCTCCTCCAAGACCGCTCAGCAGATTTTGATGAAACTCAATAGGAATGATCATTTGGTGATACTGCACAAAAATAGCTAAAATCATACTGGTTCTCCAAGATGGCCATCAGCGCTAAATATAGAAAAACTTCTCTTTTTAAAAAAAAACATATCCAGTGCAGATTTTAATATTTTGAATAGAACACGATTATGCAGTATCAAATCCGGTTGGCCATATCAGCACATTTATTACAGAGTTTTCACCCTTTGCTTCTTAATTACTATATATTATGTGTATTTTTTCTTAATTAAGCATTTTCTTTTCTTTTTTTTTGAGTTAAACATTTTATTGTCCCCATCACATAGGTCACATAGGTAGCAGTGGGTCGGGGATCCATCCACCCCACTGACTACCTTACAATAAATATTTATGCATTTAATTGTTAATTAACTCCAGTTTTGTTATATATAGAACATATAAACAGAATATGAAAAAAATGAAAAAGAAAAGAAAAAACATGAATAGTTGAATAAATTTATCTTTAGTAGTGACTACATCATTGATTATACATACATAAGTAATAACATGACATCACTGTTTAACCCTTTCCCTCATATAGACTCATTTTGACGCACTCAATAGGTACCACATAAAGCCTGATCTGCAGAAAACCAAACTCAAACCTTACCAAATTTAATTGTAAAATTCTCATTACCAGACCACTGAGGAGCAGCGAACAGCATAAAACCTGATCAGCCTGCGAGTTACTCCCAGGCTGATCTGGTTTTATGCTGTTCGCAAAGGTCTTTTCATGGTATCCTCTATGAGGGAAAGGATTAAGCAGTAACTAACCTTTTCCTAACAATATATTACAATAATAATTTTTAATAACTATGCATGTATTATCACTGCAAATTATTCATTTTGGAAAAAAAAAGAGTAAAAATACATGTCTCCCTACTTAAGCATTTTCTATCTAGCAGATGAATTCAGGTTTGTGATTTAGGGCCATCATGGCCTCTTGTTTTCTGTTAAACATACTTTGCCTTCTTTATTTCTAATATTTTCATTTGACAGTCAATATAAACTTTCTTTTTCATCTTTTCTCAAACTTAACCAAATAAGGATAAATAATGCCTTGATTTAATTCCCTTGCTTTATGTATTTCAGTTCCTTCAATGTACGATGTGCCTTTGAGCAGCAGGGTTGAAGCTGTGTTGGATTCCACGACCTCAGTCCTGATGTCATAGCAATTCATATATGATCAGTGATTTTTGTAGAGGCATAATATCAATGAGATTTACTGGGGGAAAATGTCCGTTCGGCAAAATTATGGACCTCATACGTTTTTGATTACAATGTTTAAGGCTTGCTCAGCTATCTTTTTCCTTCATTTGGGTGTTGTGTTTTTTATGACAGATGTAGAGCAGTGTAGAGCAATATTCTTACTTTCAGTGTGAATGGGTCTATGTGATGCGGACATGACAAATTTAATTTTGTATGAGACTTACTGAAGGGATGTGTCTGCTCAGCAAGAGGACGGAACAATGTTTTGGGGTGTATTTTTTCATGCTTGCTCAGTTGCCCCTTTTTCTCTTGCTGCTAAAACCAGTTTTTTATGACAGGTGTAGGTCATTATGGAGCAATATTCTTTTATCAGTGTGAATGTGTCTGTTTCAGATGGACATTGATAGAAGTCTTTATACACAAAATATATAATAACATGATTACATGTGTATGTAAGTTATGTCTCTCCAGGTCATATGCCTGAGTGTGTATGCATGTCTTAGCAATATGTTTGATGGATGTGGAATTTTGCTGTGAATATCTATCCTATAATGCACTTGAATTTCCTAGATTCTGATTGGCCGACGACTTGAAATTCTTGTTTCTACTGTCGCAAAATTCAAAAATACAAAACATATATTTCTTTATTTAGAAGTTTTTTTTTCTGAATAAACTGTTATATTGTGAGCAGTTATAATATTTTTAGCATAACCAGTAGATATATTTCGACCGGAAAAATACAATACACATCATTTACTTTCAGGTCAACATTTTACACGTGAAACTATATACAACAGTAAATATGAAGTATATTTAACAAGAGGTCACCAAGAGTCACAAAAATACGTAAAAGTATGTTTGAAAGAAATTACTATGTCTTAAAATATGAACAATATCTACGTTCTAACTTTTTATACCCTTAATTAGGGGTTATGCATTAGTAAGAGTCAAATTAATTGTTGCTATTTACAGGGCCCAGGTCTTGCAGGTGGATGTAATGTTTTGTCTTTGAAATGATGGATCAATAAAAATGTCTCAATACTCTCATGTAATTTTGCAAATATTAGGACAAGAGTGGGTGTAGCTAGAAAGGGAGAGAGCATAGAATTTATGGTAAACTCCAGTATGAACTATAAATGACAGTATGTCACTACTAAAGAGTGGTGTCATGTCCATGCACAGATCAAGAAGGGGGGGTGGGGTGGGGGGTCATAACAACCCCGCCCCCTGGGATATGGAAGAAGTCACAGATTCCCCCCCCCCCCCCCCTACAATAATTTATTTTATGTGATAAGATGTATTGTTTTGAAACACAAACGGCGATAGTTTTGAACCACATATCAAAGAGAATAATAAGGATTAGATCAAACGGCACAAAATAACTTGACATTATTCTTTAATGCACAGGGGATGGTAATCCAGATTCTTCTGCCGTCAGACACTTTAATGAGCCCCGTCCACAACCCTTGGTATACAGCATTCAGCTGCTATATAACAATGCCCGCATACACAAGTCAGCCACATTACAGGGGTATTAATAATCTCACAGACTTGAGATTCAATTAGACTACTGATATAGCCATAGGGCCATGTTCACAAAGCAACTAAAGTTCATTTATTACACAAGTCATTGGTTAGTTTCTTCGTTCATTATCATTGATAAATTTTGATAAAAAATGTCTGAAAATGGTGGTAGATATTATTACATGTTCCTGGTAAATAACTTTTTGGTTTGAGAGATAAATATTCAGAAAATACATTTGTATTTTTCTTTTAAATATTAAGTCTGAAGAGGCTTCGTGAACACAGCACCGGATTTAACACCCTCTGATTTATGGCTGAACAAAGTATCTATACCAGGTTGTAGAGAAATATGCACAGCCATCTTCCAGTCTGTAAATAATACAGGTACATGTATTTCAAAATGCATTTTTGTGTTGCCTGTGTAGCATTGCAGACACATAGGGATCACTTTGTCTGGTGTCGTTGGCATCAACGTCACACTTTCTTGTCCAGAACATAATGCAAATACTATTTTATGGATTCAGTTCAAACTGGAACATGGATACATTATAAGGTGAAGATGCAGTACACAAGAACCGTAACTCTAGCACATCTCATTCTTGAATTGCCCCCCTTAGTTGATTTTGTAAAAGACAATGTCTGAGCATAACTTTATTGATTCACTCCAAACTCTTAAGAGGTGTAGAAGTGCAGTATACAAGGACTGCAACTCTAGCTTATCTAATTCTTGAATTATCCCCATTAATAGATTTTAATTTAATCTTGCTAGGTGTAATCCCAGCATAGCATGGCAAATAGATAGGGATCAATCACTCTTACATGTGGGTGTTAGCGCAAATGATAGGACTTTGTTTTTTGTATGGTGATAACTTGTGAGTAGAACCAAAATTAATTTTATAAATTTTGATTGTTTGACGTTCACCCTTTCTGTGACACCGGAATGCAAGCAACACAAGTGTTCCGAGGAACACCCATCAAGTTGTTGGATAAAGTGGCTAAAGACTGTATGTTGGTACATGAGGAATGCTTTGAGGGGCTGAAATAAACATTTTTGAACAAGAGTTTTCTATATCACTTTGAGTTTCAGAATTATTCATATGCCATTCGTACATAAAAACAGGAGGGTAAATAAAATACATTGAGAATCATATCTTAATATTTTAGGATATTTTATCTCTTATTTCTATCTCATTCAGGTGCTTTCAACCAGCACCTATACAAATGTACATTGCAAATAAATAATTTGCACTCACACAGACATATATGTATAGATATATACCGGGGTTTATAAAATTATATGCAACACACATATAAAATATACATGCATCATAATAAAAAATTATTTCATCACTATAAACATAAATATTTTTTATACACAATTTTGGAGTATAAAGCTGAATGAACAGAGTAACAGATTTTTGTATAAACAATCCTTTCGTTGTACATTTTGGAGGAAAGAACCAGAAAAACAGTTTAACCTGTGGCAGAGAAGTGAAAACCTAGATGTACCTCCGTGGCTATGGTAACTGATATCTGTGCTAAGCAGAAATTTTCAAGAATCCCGGAAAAGATATGAATATTTATCTAACCTCCACATGATTTGCATATCAGATAATAAAAACAACTTGAGCGTTGCTAGAAGTGTTTTAATAAAAGACGGTATTTGCAAAGACAAACATCTTTTCAATTCAACGTCTACAGGGGTGCATGCTAGGGTTGTGTCTGGTGGCAGTCCTTATACAGCGGCAACCGTGGTGGTGTCGGGGTGGATGTTGAAACGCTGGATCAGCTCTTGGAACCTGTAGTAACCACGGTAATCAGGAGAATGGTCAACATACAAAAGAGATTCTGGTCATTTAAATTGCAATCACTCAGCCACAGATTATTGTGGGTTTGAATCCCGGTCTAGGTATTTCCGGGTTTTCATGAGATGAAACCCTCCAACTGGCTCTTAGGTGCGTGTCTCTACTCAGATGCCCTCTGTGATTGAAATAATATACATTAGCCCCACCCCGGCCTGATCTGTCTCTACGTTATACTGGCGGGGTATAAATAAAATGCTGTCAAAGAGATCGAATGATCTCAAATTGCAGTCATTATTCTCTCGTAGCAAATGCAACATTAGCATAAAGCTAAAATACAGTTAACTTAATATGTTTACTGTTGCTATACAAGAAGGTAATACAATCGGTCCAAGTGGACGAATGGTTAGAGCAAATCGTACCAAACTCACTAAAATAGCAAACCTCCCTTGTTTATAGTGGTATCTCTAGGATTGGTTAGCCCAGTATCAGGATAATGTGACAGGGTGTGAAATCTACTTGTCCACGGCACTATATCACAGTTGCCGATAGTAAGGTAGCACTATATCTGTCACATGCAGGCAAAGTCCCAATGAAATTGAAATACTTTTGTTTGGACGTTTTACCTAGGTAGGCAAGATACGTTGGACAACAATTTTGTATCACGACATGGGGGCCATATTTAGGAGTATAAAGTGAATCGGCATTTTAACATTTTCTACATACTTCAATCATATTATTGACATAAATCTAAGTGAATACTTTCTTTAATGTTATTTAAAGAGCGAGACAGTTGTCAATATCATGTATTAAAGAATGAAACTAATAGGTCAATTGAATTATTAAATTTCCCAAAAAAGAGGTCAACGATTTTGTAAATAAAAAAATCTTCCATATCACTTGAGTGACGTCACGTGGGCAAGCGGCGTCATGACATTGTGCAGCTCATAAAACAAGCTCAATATCAATATCTAAATAACGTCACATGGACATTTGGCCTCATGACATTGTGTAGCGCTTAAAACCTCTTATATATCATTATTTAAATAACGTCACGCGCATAGAACAGTTGAAAATTGTGAAGAGAGTTTGCTCTTCCAAATTGCGACGCCAGATTTTTTTTTTTTTTATCCTAAATTTATAGGATATTGCTTATATTGATATTCTTACTCTCGTTTTGCAGTGTGAAAATTCTTTTCAACCAACCCCTATATTTAGAGCTCAGCTCATTGTTCTAACTTCATCAATCTTGTAAGCTGGTTCAAAGCTACTCACGAGTGGCAGATGAGAGGCACGCTGTGCACGAGAAGGCCGGTATGGAAGAGTTTCTGTCCCTCCTGTTCACAAGCCTGCTCCGTGGGATCGCTACCCAGGACATCCAGCATAATCTGCAGGTCCTTCTTCAGCGTATCCAAACTCACTGGAATTAGTAATTGAGCATAGGATTTAACACACTTAATATCGAGTTAACACATTGTTTATTCATTTACCATGTTGGGTATCAGGCAAGTTTAAATCCTCTGTATGAAATATCGTGTATTTTTCCATTTTCTTATACATGTACACAGTGTAGCAATACCACATGACCATGACGTCACAATAGGCATCTAAACCAAGACAAAAATTGTCAACATTGGTTGAGCTAGAAAATAGAAAATTACCCGTAAGTATTTCATTTCTTCATCGATTTCTATGCGACATGTGTCAGTCTAAGTAACAAAAATATAAGCTTTCCACGGAATATAGGATCTCCATTAGCAGCTCAGCCGCTTTTTCAAGCACTGCGTGAAACCTTGGGACAAAATAGCTTGGAACTGTAGTCCGCTCGCATAAAAACACATTCCAAGGCTTCACGTAGTGCTTCAAAAAAAAAAAAAAAAAAAAAAACCGACTCAGTTGCTGATAAAGATCATATTTTCCGTGGAAAGCTTATAATTGACATACATGTATGTCCAATGAAAAATGACATACTTACGTATGGGGCGCCATATCTGCTTTAGTATATACTTCTTAAATGGTGGTGCCGTTTTGATATATGGTGCTGTGGTTTTGACATATATGGTGCTGTGGTTTTGACATATATGTTGCTGTGGTTTTGACATATATGGTGCTGTGGTTTTGACATATATGTTGCTGTGGTTTTGATATATATGGTTTCATGGTTTTTCAAATGGCACTGTGGTTTTGACATTTATGGTGCTGTGGTTTTGACATATATGGTGTTGTGGTTTTGACGTATATGGTGAAGTCGTTTTGATATTATGGTGCTGTTGAGTGGATTTGATATTATGGTGCTATGGATTTTATATATGGTGGTGTGGTTTTGATAAATGGTTAAATATATAATTGTTCTTTACAAAAATCATATATAAAACGACTTAACTATTTATCAAAACCACAACACCATATATCAAAACGACTTAACTATTTATCAAAACAACAACACCATACATCAAAACGATTTGATTATTTAAACCACAGCACCATTTATCAAAACGACTTCACCATATATCAGTTCGACTTCACCATTTAACATTGCGATTTAACCATTTATCAAAACCACAGCACCATATACCAAAATGACAAGGTCTTTCCATCCTATATGGAACAGAATTAGGGAAAAAATTGCATCTCACCGTCTTACAAGTCCATGTTTACATGTGACATTCTGCCTTTGCCATACTGACAAGTGATATGCTGTATTATGTTAAGTGCGTTTATCAATGCTGTCTACTGACTAATGCTCTTGTGTATCTTGCATTAGTTAATGATTTGGCTTTCATGTGTCAAAATTTGATGCTGTTATATTTTAATGTTTTGTTGAGCAACTATCAATGTGACATTTGTTTTACGTTAAACTGTCTAAACTGCCTCAATCAAAGAGAAGTTAATTCGTAGAATCAAGATCCTGCGTTTCGTTTTTACTCAGGGGAGGAAACTGAATACTCGGAACTCTGGGAAAGTAATATGATCATAACAGGGGGGGGGGGGGGGGAGGGGGGGGCATAGCCCCTTGGGAAATATTTTTTCTAGGAGGACGGAGATGCATTCTGAGGGACATCTGAGGGAAATTTGGTATATTTTTTTTCAGTTTTGACAAGATTCCTGTCCCACGACCCTCTTGTTATTGTAATGGGGGCGAATGACAACGCTTGGAGGTAATTGTTGCAGTAGGCGGGCAGTTAACCTATTATTGCTCTTAGGAAGGACCAGTACTAGACTCATATCCTCCGTAAAAATCTCGCATACAAAACCATGGTAGGTAGCCGCCGGGCTTGAACTCACAACCCGCTTATTCAATATATAGATCGTGAAATTATTTTTCTACATGATTTATAGTGACATTAATACGAACTTTATGGCACTGGCTGCAAAGCTAGGTTGCGAGTTCTAATCAAGCTTGGGGACGTTTTTGTGATATGTATTAAAAACTTGTCAATAATTTATTAAAAAAATTGAAAATAAAATGTATGTTCAGCAATACTAAAGGCGTTTGCCTGATTCAGATTAAAGCAGACACAATTCCGTTGTTGTTGTAGTTGTATTGGGGTTTACCGTCGCTGCGATAGTATTTCAATCATATTGCGATGTCCAGCTAATTACTGGTGGAGGAAGACCCCGAGTACACAGAGGTACCCGGATAGAACCACCGACCTACCGCAAGCCAACTGGAAGGCTTCCTCACATGAAAAATCCGAAGTCCCTACCGGGATTCGAACCCACAGCGGTGGGGGGCTGAGAGATTTGTAGTCCACGACTGTAACCGCTCGGCCACGGCCCGGTGACTCTGGGACTTAATTACGAAACTTCGAACAGTATGTAGATCGACGAGATGTGCTCGTATATAAAATTTTGCGTGACGTTCATTATTTTTAAATATTCATCTTTGTAAACCTGAGCTCATATAATTTATATCTGAAATGTTTGGCCTGCAATTAGAAAAGCAATGGAAAGTATTATGTAAAATGCAATTATGTCTTTAAGCAGTGGATCTACTTTCAATTTCAAACAATTTGTTTAAAAGAAATAACTTTTTCGAATTTGGAAACAGCCACAGTTTCGTACTTCATTTTGCCGATTCTTCCCGAACAGTAGTATAAAGTGACTTATTATAGGCACGCCACCTTTTCTGTGGAGGGCGAAATTTCTGTATATACTACTCCGAACTACCGACAGCGAGTTCAGGTGAACAACAGTTCTACTCGAGTTATAGAGCGTCCGCCTCGGGTGCGGGAGGTCGTTGGTTCGATCCCTGGTCGCAACATACCAAAGTCGCAAAAAAAAAAAAGGTACTGTTAAAGCTTCCTTGCTTGGCGCTCACCATTTAAGGGTAGATGCAGGACTGGCTGGCCCGGTGTCAGGATAATGTGACTGGGTGTGGTATAATGCCACATGTCCACGGCATGATACTGCAATGTGGCAGCATTATATCTATTTCAAGTAAACATCGTCTCCAAATGACTTAAAAATACTGTCGGTGGGACGTTAAACCCAACAAACACACACTACTCGAGTAAACTCGTATTGATGACGTAATAAATAGACTCTAGTTAGCAATCAACTGAACGTATGAGGCTTACCCCTTGTGACTTTATATATAAATAGACATATGATTAAAACAATAGATCTTTTATTTATGACTTTTTTCGAGCTTGGGCTTTAATAAAGTAGCTGCCAGCTTACATGCTTATTTAAAGACAGGATATCATAGATATTTATAAATTTCTATAAATTTGCCTAGATGCTTTCCGTCCGCCATATTGCTTTCTAGTCTACCCACCTACCTCTCTGGGCTGAACTCGCGTAACCCTACAGAGTTCGTATGGTAAAACCCCGCACGTTTTATTTGCAACTCTGGTAACTCTAGTTAACTCTAGTAGCTAAACTGAACTCGCTCCAAGTCAAACCGGCAGAGCGCCCTCCAACGTCATGATGCTAGGTGCACATTTTGACATTTGTCATTCTGCTTGCGTACATGTGTTATTTTGCTTAGCTACACGTGTCATTTATCGATTCGTTAAACCGACGAAATAAATTCCATTTTAATACGAAACTGGACTGTCCAGCTATACACAGTGCTATACGGTGATGAAATGGAAATAAAAGCAGATGTATTTTCAGTAGTTAATTATGATGTGAATGAGTAATGAATGTTTAATGTAAAGATTAACCGTATTGTACTAGTCAAAATGATGCTAGTCACTTAGACAAATGAAGCAATAAACATGTCAAAAGGCAAAATGTATTTTTTTGCCCGAATTCTGTTCCATAATCCTAATAGCCATATTCCATATCTTGCCACTGGATGGTTATATTTCTATGAAACTTTGTCACTTTGAAGACATTCAAAAATAAATATATTTTACCAAGACTTTATTTTTTCAATTTTTATCTTATTTTGGGGAGATAATCCATATATAAGTTAACATTGAAGCCTATGGAAAATATGTATGTAATATGAATAGGAAAAAATTGATTTATCAGAAAAACTCATGGTAGAAATGTGCATTTTATGATTTTGTATGAACTTTCGTGAAATAAAATTTAAATTTACCATAGGTAAATGGAGAAAGTAACTTTTTTTTCTTTTTTTTTTTTTTTTTTTTTTTTTTTTTTTTTTTTTTTTTTTTAGTTTTCAGGGGAGATAACTCATGGAAACAAAATAATCAAGGGGAGGTAATAAAGGAACTTCTGTCACTTGTCATAGCATGTCAATTTTCCCCTAAGATTACCATTATTTGACACTTTAAAAGCTTATATACATGTGTTTTGTTAAGTTATATGCATGGCTTTGATGGAATAGATCGCGATTAGGGTGGGAAGACGACTTAACCATTTATCAAAACGACTTGACAATATATCAATACGATTTAACCATTATCAAAAGCACAGCACCACATATCAAAACGACACCACCATTTCAGAAGTATATACTTGAGGCAGTTATTGCGGTCCATACGTAACGGTAATTCCAAAGACGGAAGTGTATAACAAGAAGCACCTCGCTCATCAATGCGCGGCGCCCATAATCAGTGTTTCCATTCGACGTGGTATGTGACGTAATTTTATACTGTCGCAAGCAGCATTTGGAAGAGGATTTCACTTCTTCATCAATTTTAATGCGAAGCGGATAAGTGTGAACTCTATATAGGCGCTGATGATGTGCAGTATGTCCTAACAATTATTGATGCGCTAAATACGAGATAACAAACAAACATACCGAACTCTGAAGGGTATCATCTGACAAAACAATAACAAGGACCTATTAAATGTAGGGCTCAATTTTCAGGTTCGCATACGCCATATCCTATAAGAAATATAATACAGCTGTTTGAGGGCCACCGTGGCCGAGAGGGTAAAGTCGCTGACTTTAACACTCATTCAGCCACTCACCGCGTGGGTTCGAATCCCGGCAGGGTCATTCGGATTTTCATGTGAGGAAGCTATTCAGCTGGCTTTCGGTGGGTCGGTTCTACCTGGATGCCTCCGTGCATTTGGGGACTTGCCCCGCTGGACGTCGCTATATGACTGCAATACTGTCGATGCGACGGTAATTTCAAATAGTCAAGTCTTACAGCAGTTTGCTCTTCCAAATCGAGAAATTACTTCAGATACCAGGAGGTGTGGCCACACTGGATATACCCTTAAAAATAGATTGCATTTAATATCTCACCTATATTGGTTAAGCCGGGGATAGTGTCTAAGAGGAAACGTTTGGACTGGGCGGCAGGGTCTGGGGTCAGGTGGAACATCTTCACGAGATTCTGGAAACTAGAAAAAACACGTAACATGTGACGCGTGCATGGTGTTACTGCAAAGTCAACTGCTGAAATTTTGAATTTTGTGGAGTGGAGACTGGAAACCAAGGTCCAAGACGGTGTTATTTAGCAACCACCTGCATTACCTAAATTGTCCGTTTACTTAGGGTTTATTATAACTATTTTTCACAATAGCCGTAAAGATTGAATTTAACTGGGGAAGAGCTCCGTAACATACTATCACTAAGTCCCTCACCGCCGTTTGTTCGAGCCTCGATCTGGCCACTTTGTCAACATCTGTTATTTGTTCATATGAGCAAACCTTCAAGCTTGTTTGTGCTGTATGTCTGTGTACTCTGTGACTTCACACACCTTCAAATAGCTGAAGGGTGACGGTAAGCAAAACTATATATCACAAAATTCTGAAACAAATATGCGTGCACATCTAACGTAAAGTATTCCTAAACCTCTCATTTTGTGACATTTGAGGACAATCTCAGGACATTATCTTTAACCTCTTTAGGAGATATGAATTCTGACCTGCTTTTCACTATACTCTTGAAATTGAGATATCTTTAAATGAAATGACCCTTTTTCTGTATGAATATACACTTTTGCATTTTGAAGTATCCTACGACTTTATCAAATAAATGCATGAGAATCTATTTCTATGAAGATAAGAGTGTTAAAAGTTCAATATTTTGAGATGAGGGTAGTTTCAGATCCTGAAGTTTTGTGTCATGATCAGTACCATCACAACGTTGGCCCACTAGTCCTGAAACTACCCTTTTACAACGACGAAACTCGCAGTCCAAATTAAGGATACCTACGAGTGGCAGACGAGAGGAATACTGTGGACGATGATGCCGTCGTGGAAGAGACGATGTCCGACCTGCTCACACATTTGCTCCGACGGATCACTGCCCAGAGCATCCAGAAGCATCTGTACATCCTGCTTCAGCTGGGGCACATCTGGTTCAATCAAAATCAGGATATAATAATTGTCGTTCTCTTCAACATCATTACCATTATCATTATCGTCGTCAGCATCATCATCAATAACAATAACGAAAACAACGTAATTATACCTTTAAATCCTCATTTCCAGACCACTGAGGAGCAGCGAACAGCATAAAACCTGATCAGCCTGCGAGTTACTCGCAGGCTGATCTGGTTTTATGCTGTTCGCATAGGTCTTTTCATGGTGGCTCTATGAGGGAAAGGGTTAAATATGTCACAACTTCAGTCTAACGTCGCATGTATTACGTCTGCACAATCTCCATGGCGACAGAATGTCAACTTGAAGATCCCTGGTTTGAGTTACGGCTTCCCTTTTTAAAACTCACATCGCAACTTATGTAGCCGTGGATTAACGCCTTGGTAAACAAAACAGAACCAGATCAGACAGCTTCTGGAAGGAACTGTTTGATCAGGGTCTTCTCTGTTTGCTCATGCAATTGTGTAACTCAATTCAGCACGGTCTCCATGGCAAAGAAAATCCACTGTTTCAGATACCATTCAGAGTTTAATAAATAAAAAACATAGTATTCGTATACTCATTAGATAAAGGGTTGAAAAATAAAGCCATTTCAAGCAGCAGTTCGTTCCAAGAAGAGTTAACGTAACATAATTATCGCAAGGAGCCAGGTGATGTTGACTGATTTGAACCTGGATTTAGCAAGCACTCCACTAGCCACAGATACAACACTATATCAACGTACCGAGACCCAGTAATGACAGACCATCGTCCAGAAGGAACTTCTTCTGTGGGGCTGCCAGGACGGCCGGAAGCAGGATCAAACACAGGTACTTCATATTGGTCTCTGGATAAACCACATTGTAGTCCCATTAATACAATCGTATTCATTCATCATTCTTAACATTTTTTAATTAGCTAGTAACGCATCCCACCATCCCTGCCCCATCCCCACACAAAAGAAAAAAGAAGAAAAGAAAAATCAATTACATGACCTTAATAACTAACAATATTTGTTATGGGTATATTTCATTAGAGAATTAAGAAATTTGCCCCTAAGTATTTTAGTATTACATAGCACCAAGTATGTTTTGTTGAACTGGATCCCGGCTTTATGTTGAATACAGCTCCCTAGATTTCTACATTTCTTCGGTCTTACAAATTAATGATAATCTTTTGCGGAAATTTTTCATATGACTTATTTTAAATGCAGAGATTTACCACTCAGTATATAGATATTCATAGCCCACGTGTAAATGAGGAATTTCGATATCATAGTATTAGAATCATAGAAAAACCTATACAGACATTTATTGCTATTCAAATAAACTACAGCAGAAAACTAGAATCAATACAAATTAGATCGTAAATACCATACTAAATTATTATGGCATATATTTTCGCAAAGTAAGATTAACAACAAAAACCGTAATCAAAGGTATATAATTATTTATTTAAATGTGTTTTACTTATTATTTTACATACTGTACATCATCAACATTTGCAGAATAAAATACTGATTGTTTCTTACCTTCTGATTTTGGAAGACTGGACTAAAGACGTTTTTGACTTATAAAGAAACGTTCAGTCTTATCAGAAAGGTAACGTGACCGAAGGCCCCTGCAAGAGGCTAGTGTATGCTGTGTTTATGTATGTTTTTCGTTTACTTTTCTTTTCTTAGGTATAAAGATATTTGATACGGTCGGGATAATGAACTGATTTAATGTTGAGATTATGTCGTTAAACAGATATTTGGCGTTTACAAGCGTCTAATAATTGTCACATAACATATTTGCGTAATTTCACCATATCTAACCAATAAAAAGCCACATTTTATTCATTCGGGATTGATACTCTTTTCAATTTTAGCATAACTCTAAGAGAGGCTCGTGCTGGTTTAACATCGGGGTCTTTCTTCGAGACCGTTCTTGATCTTGAAATCAAATCTGAAGAATCGATGAGTTTGAATCCTTGTTTGGACAATCGTGGTCCATGACCTAAGACTCATAGTATTCGTCCAAACAAGAAAAAATGTTGACCAGGAATGCTCAGAATTCATTGGCTTCCAGCAGTCGACGTGAAAAAAAAAAGTCTAAATTGCTGTTAACTTGCAGCAGCTATACATGTATGTATTAAATTTCTTGCGTTTCTTTATGATTTACATGAAAGTTAGGAGGTGAGACACTAATGGTTGAGATATATTTCACAGACTTTCCATTGTTTTCAAAAAAAGATAAATGACCGGGTATCACTTAAACAGGTATTTTTCATATGATTTCTATAACAAATGAAGTTATTTGATTAACGTTGTTGGACACTTCATGACATGTTTCGAAATCATGCTAGACTTGCAGATAACGCATGTTCCAAAAACAAAGCCCTTGGCCTGCACTTTAGATAAGGATCTCCGTGAACAGCACGTTACATGACTTGTGGTAAAATAAGGAACGGCGAGGGAACAGAGGGTGTCAGAGAGTGATGATCTGTATTCTCCTTGATAATGAAGCGCTAAGATATGTCGCCGCATAAAGCCCATGCCAATCTTTGACAATCTGTACGACACGTCAGGAGATGGAATTATTCCTGTAGTTATCATACAGACGGAATATTTCGGGTAAATCCGTCTTCTTCCGGAGGTGTGAGTGTTCCGTATAAATGAATTTATATAGAAATTGGAACTGTTGACATCACAGTAGTGAATATTAATTAAACTTGGACAATCTGACAATCAAAAGGAATCATTTTCATTGAATTATCTTGATTGTTGTATTCCATCAGTATCTTTGAATTGATTTTTTTATCATTACATTCCATCATTATTTTTAGTTGTAATGTTTAATTTCTTGCAAATATATAATTTCCATATCTTAACGCATATTGTAAATATCAACGACTATGAAACATTATATAATTGACTTTCTCTGTTACATTCTAACATGGATACTTTTATTATTATCTCTTCAACGATATTCTGTCTATTAATTAATTAATCAATTTATTTATTTATTTATTTCATAATTCATTTACTTATTCTTAACTTTTCGCTGATTATGTTCTTTTCTTTATCATCTTCATATAACCTATAAAAAGCCTACCTAACCTACCAAACATATAATATACACCCAACTCATTGCATGACTTTGTACGTTAAACATTTCGTTTTAAGACCTTATATTAATACACCTTATCTGAATCACTCGACAGCTAACGAAGATCAATTCTTTGCTCTATCCACAAGTAAAACCTTAATACAAAGACGGCATATAGTTCAATCTCAATGGAAATTTGGTGCTGAATATCTCCTAGCAGTTTGGAAAAAAATTGCATTATGGGACATTTCATATCAAAATAAAATAAAATGAGAGCTTTTTTTAAATCCTCGAAAGAATTTGACTCAAAGCATCAAGTCGTTCCGATATTACAATTTGAAGAAGACACTTAAATACATGTACTACATAACAAAACATACACAGACATGATACATGATATGAAAACTGTAAAACTTACTCTTAAATAGTGGAATTAAATGAATTTAAAATGTATGAAGCTATGGTAAAATACTATTATTCAACAATAAATAAATAAACACATGAAAGGAAACAACAACAAATATTTTAAATCGGTCTTTGGCACGGAGTAGGATTGGTTCTCGTTCCTGTAAAAATGACATCGTAAACTTTCTAATTATTTCTCACCACCTCAATGGCAAGTGCTACAGTCCTGACATCACCTAAAAAGGGTTGAAGAGTGTGTTTAACTTGAGTTGACAGGAGATATATTGATTGTGAAAGCTGGACGATGAAGAGGAGAGGGAAGATGACGAGGACGCTGATGAAGAAGAGAGGGTTGTCAACTTCATTATATGGGTACTGAATTACTTATTGGCAATGTCAGGTGGTTAACAGCTTCGAAGTCTTGAGGTTAAACATTAACGGTTGGGGATAGAATGCCAATGTTGCCAAACATGTCAGATAATTAACGGGCCATGGAATAACACTGGTGTCTGAAAGAAACAATTAATGTATCTCGAAAATTGGCCACTCCTTCTATCTCATTATGTCGTGCCACTGTCTTTTTTTTATTATCTTGTAATGTTTCTGTCGCTGCCCCAAGTGCCATTTTGAAACGAGAGGTCAACTGTCTTTTTTTATTTATATTTTCACGAATATAAAATCAGTTCGTTAAAAAATTTGCTGAGAAATAATTAATGAAATACAAGATAAAAAATGCTTTTTGATTCTAGACATTTAATAAATGCAACATGAATACCTGAATTGGATTTAAATAATTAAATCAATCTAGACCATGCTTTCAAAACTTAAATGATATACTTTCAGTATCTGTCATAGTAGAAGAAAGACAACTAAAAAATAGTTCAATGTTATACAAAACAATGCAATTTCCCCTAGAAATAAATCTATAAATCATTTATAAACAGCGAAGAGTTCTTACACATAATTCTTTATTATAAAATAACATCTAACTTGTGTTATAGTTTGCAACGTAAATTGGTGAAAGACTAAAATATATAAACACACAGAAAAAGTACAATGTAGCTTAAACTATCTCTGACAGTAAAAGAAAACCGATACCATAAAAGTATGTTTTGTCAAAACAATGTCTATAGTTATGAGAACATGTGGTGGCCCTGATTCAACTGTCTGATAAGCAAGTCGTGTTGAATTTTAGATTGACTCGGCCAGGTAACTGCTAATTGGAAGTTTGATAGACATGTATAATTAATTCAAATTATGAATTTCTGAACTTGCTGCTTGAAATTATAAAGTTATTCCAGGCATAAAAAAGTATAAATATTGATGTGAAAATTAACGCCTACTTAGGAAAAGCGTAACGTTTATACACGGTGTAAAGGACCACGAAATTGATTCGAGCAATTGAATATTACTATTTTGGAGCGTAAATTGGAGTTTTGTGAACGTCGCGCGTTCTCACGCAATTTCTCCATTAATTGATCTGTTGTCGAGCCTGTACGCGACATATTCTTTGCAAGTTAATTAACTACTTTAACTTTTAAAGTCCCTGTAATGGTTCCGCTACATTTTGGGCCACTTATCCTCTACCAAGATAACCAAGGTACCCTAATGAAACAATAGAAAACATTGGTTATCTCCGTGAAAGGCCATGAGGTCCGAAATGTAGCGGATCCATTACAGGGATTTTACCTTAAACAATAAAACAACAATAAAATTGTTTTCCAGATATGTTTTAATAGGAGGCCTATTTGTAAAGATAAGCGTAATTTTAATTCAACGTCCACTGGGATGCACGCTTGGGTTTTCTCTAGCTGGCGGTGGTCACCGTACTAGCCATGGTGGTGTCTGGGTGGATATTGTAGAAATCGATCAGCTCCTGGAACCTGAAGTCAAAATGGTTAAATAGTAAATCATACGAGCCGTGGTGGTATCGGGGTGGATATTTGTTTAAGTAAGTGCCAACCAAAAATGGTAAAATCATACAGCCTGGTGGTTCGGGTGGATATTGAAGAATGATCAGCTCCTGGAACCTGAAGTGAACATGGTAAAAATGGTAAATCATACGAGCCGCGGTGGTATATTGAAGTAACTAGTCGGGTTCTGGAACATGAGGAGAACACGGACAAAATGGTAAATTATACGGGCAGAGGTGATGTCGGGGGTTATATTGAAACCTGGAACATGAAATTCACTCGGTAAACAGAGGATAATTCGAGATACGAGAGGGCCTTCTTTCTCTTCTGATGACTTTGAATCTTGGATAGGGTTCTTTGGTTCTTCATGTAAGAAAGCCCTCCAGCTAGTTAATAGGTCTACCCGGATTCCATTTGTGACAGATGTTTTGTGCATAAGTCCCGGGGTCTATTTTTCTGTATCTGATATATATATATATGAACTGGGTGTCGGGATATGACTGAAATACTGTCGAAGCGATTACGACATCAAGTTGCAACAAATAAATCAAAGGACCGTAAGTCCTGAGAGCTGCCAACTGAAAAATACTGCTGCAATATCCTAGCTTATAGGTTTGTGTAAGGCAATTCGTGGGGTTTTGAAATCATAGACACGTAACAATTGAATGGATTAAAATCTTTCAGAACAGATACTATAACGCTCTGCTAGAATATTGTCATGATGAAGATCTTTTTGGTATTAAAATTTATACCGGGACATAGTAGACATGAAGGTAAACCTTTACGAACTGCCTTCCGAAACATATAAACAAGCAAATAATTATCGCTCTATCCGGAGATACAAAGAAAGAAAAATTAAAAAACCTTTTAAAATTAATTTGATTACATTATTTACCAGAGCAAAATGTAGTAGAATCTGATATATGCATTTGCTATTGGGACGGCTCCCTGTCAAAAAGTATACGGACACGGATACGATATTTTAAGTCGTTATTTTCAATTTTGTAATGCTCTGTATCTTTTGAATATCTTTGCAACGTCACCCATGTATGCTTACTGTATATTCAAGTTGCGTCAATAATTCCAAATAATGTTTTAAAGATACGTATATATTGATCTTTCACGGGTCCGTACATATAGCCGTAGACTGCGAATATGATCCAGAATGAAATATTAATTTCTCATACTAGTAGGTGTAATGACCATAAAATATGGTTTAAAGTTTCAGTTTTATTTCAAAGAGCCAGAAGGTCGTCCGACCCATGCGGCAAACATAAAATTACATAATATGAACATGACGGTAATGTACAAATGTATATAAACGCATGTAGAACATAAACATAGTACAAAAAACATAAATATAGACTTTCACATCAAATGCAACACAATACATGTACAAATCGATACAAACGTATATAGATCACATAACATAACATAACATACTTGCTTGATTAAAGAATTAAATGAATTAATCCGGGACCGGATTCCCTTATCGAAACGAAATATAAGGGAAAGTGTGGTTTAAATACACTTTCTGAAACAGCTACTTATACGAGAAAGAGACGAATAACTCACGATATTATATAGAAACAATTTGGCCTGTTTCATAGAGAGCATGTATACTGAAATCTGAGTTATCAGGTTCCATAGACCGAGATCATAGCAATGAGACTGCATTCTGAGAATCAGAATGCTGCTCAAAAAATGTTTTTCAATGCAAATTCAACACCAGCATTTATATCAGGTTTACTGTTGTTTTGCAACTGGGCTATGGTATCGTAGGAAGAGTGGTTAGAGCCCCCGCCGTGTGACCGGGAGGTCGTGTGTTCTATCCCTGGTCACCAAAGATCAAACTCCGCCGCAGTAGTTACCTCCCCTTACAGTTGTCGATAGTAGCGTAGTGTGGCGTAATTGGCGCGCAGAGTTTGA
Source organism: Solen grandis (assembly GCA_021229015.1). NCBI lineage: Eukaryota > Metazoa > Mollusca > Bivalvia > Adapedonta > Solenidae > Solen > Solen grandis. The sequence goes on along the minus strand of CM037781.1, from coordinate 42,829,256 downwards.
CAGTAATCGACAACTGTAAAGGGGGGTAAATAATGCGGCGGTGTTTGAGAGTTTGACCAAAGATGTTAAAATGGTTTATATCCCTTGTTTGCCGCTCAGCATATACATGTAAATTTATTTACAAAGCTGGTTGACTCCATGTCAGGATAATGTAACTTGTTCAATTATTTCATATAGAAATAAATTTACATGTACACGTGTGAGTGTTTCTTTATCATCGGTAGATCTTGTTTGAAAAAAAATCTATATTTTTTACACGTTAATTGTCTGTTATATTTACTCAGCAATCCAAACCGATAAATACAGTGTATAGAAGAAATGGACGAAATATTTCGAATGATTTTAGAAGTTGACTAAAGATTATGACATACACCTTTTTTTACATTCAGTATAGATGCAAAGAAGTAAAAACAACATTTCAAGTATCAGTTTTCCATATCATCACTAAAATGGTATATACTCTAACACTTTAATATAAAATACTGTTTGTGCCTGCTCTTGAAACTGACACAATCGCATTTGAAGTATGTCCTAGTCGGTTCAAAAGCTACCTACGAATGGCAGGTGAGAGGCCCGCGGAGAGCGTCATGGAAGACTCTATGTCCCTCCAATTCACAAGCCTTATCCGTGGGATCGCTACCCAGGACATCCAACATGATCTGGAGTTGATTCTTCAGAGCATACAAATCCACTGGAACTAGTAATGTAACATGATGCTTTCATTTCGTTTGATATCACAATAAAATAGTTTGTTTATTCATTTTCCATGCGGGGTATCAAAACCTATTCAAATTACCCCTTTGACAAAGGAACTAGTGTATCTTCCATTTTCTTATAAACCAGGTCTCTCAGATTATCTTTTAAGCACCAAGTGTTTTCAGCTAAATGGGATGAACGAATATTTATCACGAATACATATGTCACTATTAAATAAACATGTAAAGCGCGTGATATAGATATGCCGTCCTATATATTCATGTAACCCATCATACACTTCAGTTATCTAGTAGAAAAAGGGGCCTCTGTGGCCGAGAGGGTAAAGTCGCTGACTTTAACACTCACTCAGCCCCTCACCGCGTGGGTTCGAATCCCAGCAGTGTCATTTGGATTTTCATTTGAGGAAGCCTCCCAACTGGCTTGCGGTAGGTCGGTGGTTCTACCCGGATGCCTCCGTGCATTCGGGGTCTTCCTCCACCTGTAATTAGCGGACGTTGCTATATGACTGAAATAATGTTGAAGCGACGGTAAACTCAAATAGTCAAGTCAAGTCTAGTAGAAAATAAAATATTCATGACAATTGCGTTGTTCACTCGATTAATATGAAACATTTGCATACAATCGCAAAGGTAGTGGTGTAGTGACAGTATTGAATAACTTAGGTGCCACAAGGCCCATAATCACTTTTCAAATGGAATGTGTTTGATTTCTCACCTAAATTTTTAAGTATGTTGGGAATAGTGTAGTCTAAGATGAAACGCTTGGACTGAACGGCAGGGTCTGGGGTCAAGTGGAACATCTGCACGAGGTTCTGGAATCTGGAAACACACGTAACTTGAGACACAAGTTTTGAATTATTTTTATTTCATATCAGTTGAGAGCAAGTTTTTGTGAACTAATCGTTTGTTTAGATTCGATATGGAAGTTGTGATAGCAATAACAATATGGCGACTGTACAAACG
>CM037781.1:42794977-42827477 GCA_021229015.1 Solen grandis | reverse complement strand
TTTATTGAGTAGTTACTCAAAAAGTCTTATTTTTTTCAGAAAGTCATTTTTGCCGAAATATTGAAAAAGAGTGTATGAAATTTTTATTATATCATTTCCCTCCTCAAGACCAACATAATTATTTACTTGCTGTATGTCGGTATTACTTGCACCCAGTGACTTCCTACAGCTGCCCTTGAGAACGCCGTGGTCCAGTGGTAACGTATCCGATTACGGATCCGAAGGTTGTGGGTTGAACCCCGTTGGAGGCAAGAATTATTCATGGCCTTCCCAGGCGCAAAGTACTGGTCCAACCCAGGAACCGTCGAGAGGGATTAGTATAAGTTGTAAGAACTTGTTTCCCAATCGACGTAAAATAAATAAGTTTAAACTTAAACTTAAGCTGCATTTAGCTTCACGGCAATGGTAAGCAAAACAAAATATCACAAAATTCTGAAGTCAATATGCGTGCATATTTTACGTACAATGTTGAATTGTTGGTTTTACAATCTTTCTCATTTTATGATAATTGAGTGCATTATCCATTATCAGAACTGTATTCTGAACTACTTTTTTACATCTGAAATTGAGATATCTTCAAATGATACATCCCAATTTTAAGTATTTTTAAGAAACCTTTGACTTTATCAAATAAGGGCTATCTATTTCCATGAAAATAAGGGAGCTAAAGATCTTCAACACTAATCAATGATGAAAGTCTGAAGTCCAGAAGTTTCTTGGACCAGAACAACATTGATCTACCAGTCCTGAAACTACCTATTTATACTAAGCACCATACAAGGGAAACATATTACTAGCGGTCGGAGATCGAACCCACGACCGATCTTAATTACGAGACAATGACAATAACATGTTCAATTTCATCTCGTGAAGTTTTGTGACACAGTCCAAGTAAAGGATACATACGAGTGACAGATGAGAGGGATACCATGGACAATGAGGCCATCGTGGAAGAGACGATGTCCGACCTGCTCACACATTTGTTCCGACGGATCACTGCCCAGAGCATCCAGAAGTTTCTGTACATCCTGTTTCAGCTGGGGCACATCTGGTTCAATCAAAATCAGGACCATAATCGCCGTTGTCATCATCATCATCATGATCAATAATGAAAACACCAATCGTATCAACTCGGCATTGGTTAATTCGAAGAAATGGACGAGGTGTTCCGAATGCGAAAACACCATAAATATATGTCAGTCTTATTACTATCCCCATTTTAACATGGCACAACTCCAGTAGTTTAACGTCACATCTATAAGGTCTACACAATCTCCCTGACAACAGAATATAACCCTTTAGATTGCTGGTCCGAACCACGGCTTCTCAAAACTCTTGAACTCATAAATACGCGTAAACGTTGAAGGAAATATTTGATCAGGGTCTTCTTTGTTTGGTCATACATTATTATAACTCAGATACTACAATGTCTGCAAGGCATGAAAAAATCCACTGTTTCATATACCATTCAGATTGCAGTGAAGTCATGTAAGTATTAGTTCACATAAAGGATTTAGAAATACAACTTCCAATTCATTTCAAATACTGACTCGTCCAAAGATGAGAATTAGCGTAACCACTGTCAAGGGGCCAGATGATGTTAACTGATTGAATCCGAATATAGCAAAACCACGCAAGCCGCAGATACAGCACTATATCAACGTACCGAGACCCAGTAATGACAGACCATCGTCCAGAAGGAACTTCTTCTGTGGGGCTGCCAGGACGGCCGGAAGCAGGATCAAACACAGGAACTGCATATTTGTCTCTGGATAAAACACATTGTAGTCATATTATTTCAATAGTATTAAAACATCATTTAATATGATAGCTTATTTCTACGATTTCGCGTGTCGAGTTGTTGTGGCAAAAACTCTAAACGTGATAAAACAATGTTTTGTTCTCGCCGCAATGTTTCAATATCCCAATAAGACGAAATATTTGTTTGACGTACTTAGTATGTTGGGTTATCTTCCTACATCTGAGGAGTTTTAGTGACTAATTAGTACATTGTACATACAGTGGAAAATATAATCTTATACCACTAGAATATCAAATACGCATTTGTCTTTTTATAACACATGCTTACGGTTCATCTAGTGAGCTCCGGTTATCGTGTTCCAGGTTCTACCAAAGAAACTTCGAGCTAAGCAATACTTAACCCTTTCCCTAATAGAGGAAACCATGAAAAGACCTAACAGCATAAAACTAGATCAGCCTGCGAGTAACTGGCAGGCTGATCAGGTTTTATGCTGTTCGCTGCTCCTCAGTGGTCTGGAAATGAGGATTTTGTAATTAAATTTGGTAAGGTTTAACTGTGGTTTTCTGCAGATCAGGCTTTATGTGGTACCTACTGAGTGCGTCAAAATGAGTCTATATGAGGGAAAGGGTTAAATCAGGTACGCGTGCAACCATTTCTGATAATGACATAATCAATTACATGACGCAGTTAACATAAAGGATAATCTTAATAACTAATAATATACGTTACGAAATGATATATTTTGGTATATTTTATTAGAGAATCAAGAACAAGATGCAATCCCCCGCCCCTAAGTATTTTATTATAAACACTAAGTAGGGTCTGTGGAACTGAAGACTGGATTTTAGTCAAATACAGCTTCCTTGACATCATTATTTCTTGAGTCTTACAAAATTTATGATGATCTTTTTTTGACTAATTTTGAACAGATTTGCCACTCAGTATATATATATTTTTTCTAGTTAATATGTATAACTAAACCTCGATAATATGGTATTAGAATCCTTGAAACCTAAACAGAAGTTCATTTCTAATTAATTAATTACAGAAAACTAGTATCAACATTTGTATGAACAAATCAGTTTATTCTTGCTTTAAATATAACGTAACCCTTATGACACATATTTTTACAATGTAGGATTTTAATAAAAAAGAGTCATTTAATAGCACTCGTAAGCCACTTTTTATTATTTTTACATACCGTACATTATCACACACACATATAATCATTTTCAAAATTAAAGTATCCCGAATGTCTTACCTTCTGACTTTGAGGAACTGGCTCGAATTCCACCAACAATACTTAGCACTAAGTTATACTTAAATTCTTAAACTAGGTAGATACACATTCCACCATTACTATTTTACTAAATATTCAAGTACTTAAAACTAACATACTTGATAAGAAATGAAATTAAGACTAAGTTGGAATGAATTATTACCTTAATAACAACGATACTTGAAAAACTATTGTTGGTGGAATTCGACCCTGGAGTAAAAATCTTTCTAATAAAGAAAGTTTTGATCTTATCGGAATGGTCACATGACCGGAGGCCCAACAAGGGACTAGTTTATGCTGTATATATGTATGCATTTTATATGTTATTTCCTTATTTATAAATATATTTGACACAGTCGGTAATGAAGTGGTTTGATGTCAAGAAAATCGGTAATAAGATAATAGGTGTTTACATGCGCTCCAAAATAAGCTTCTACTCTTTTTGCGCAGTTTTACCATATTCCAGTAACTTATTTAACTCTACTAATTATTGTTGAACACTTCATGTTTCGAAATCATGCTAGACTTGCAGATAACGTATGCTTTAAATACAATAATCTTTGCTTGCAATTTCCAATAAGAAACCATGGGCAACACATTGCATGACATGTAACTGCGAGGGAAGAGAGGATGGCCGAGAAGAGGGTGACCCCGTGTATTCTCCGTGACAATGAAGCGCTCATAAAGTCCAGTCCAATCTTGGTCAATCTGCACACCATGTCTCATGCGGGAGCCATGAAATGTACCGAGACGACCACGTGTATATAGATATCGGTAGTGATGTCATCACAGTCGTGAATATTAATCTCAAAGGAGTGTAAATAGGAGTGTAAATATCTCGTTTTCATTGATTTTTTTTTTTTCGTACTTTTTTATTCCTTCTTTATTTTTATTATTTAATTTCTTTCATACAGTATATACCACGTATATCGTTTTACCATATATTGCACAAATATCAACTACTATCTAATCGTATGTTATGACTTTCTCTAATATTTTCTCACATTAATACTAGAATAATTGTTTCCCCACAGTTATCCTGCCATATATTTGTTCTAAATCTCCTTATAACCTTCATCAAATTTCAAATATACCCGACATTGAATGACTAAACTACGTTAAGAAAAGGCTTATATACAAAATATAGGTTCCGTATTAACATGCAGGAAATGGTGTTATTCTGCGTTATTCTAACCATGCGACGTGTAAAACTGCGGATATTTGCGTAAAACTATAGAATAGATAACTTGAATGATTAATACAATTATTTTCAGATAGATATCCTTTACAAAAATATGATTTATGTTTTCTCACGTGCCAACAGAAATATGCTCAAAGGCAAAAGAAACCGTGCATAGGGTTTAGATTAATTCTGTCAGATTTTCTTCACAGAAGTTCTTTAAGTTTGGTACCATTTTTAGTTCAATTGCCTACAAAATGACGAATATAATCAGAAAAAAAAATCGGTTTCTGTAGATACGCGTTAATTGAATAAAAGATAAAAAAGGTAGGGGTAAAAATGAAAAATACGGAAACTGTGCTAATGGATTTTACTTGTAATTAAATAACGATTTTTTTACTCTCTTTTTGATTGTTATAAATATCGAGTATGAACCCGGCTTGTCTTATTACCTGTAAAATACGACGTCCCAGGGAATCGAAGTAACTTTGCACGACACGTGGAAGAACGACGTATGAGCACGTTTGCCACGTAGGCTCGCCTAAGCCTTATGCATCGGACGCCTCAGAACGGTGTCTCTACTTATACCGTACTGTGTAGCTATAGTAGTAGCAGTTTCCAGACGACGTCTTATATACGTCAGTTCTAAATAACGGTCTAATATGACGTCAGTTCTAAATAACGGTCTAATATGACGTCAGTTCTAAATAACGGTTTAATATGACGTCAGTTTCGCGAGAATTACCAGTTCGAGGACGATCACGATCTAATCCATGTTTGACGAAGATTACTTGCAGTGTTTTTGTGGCAATTAAATGCCCGCGCGAAAACATTGACGGAATCACCTCTACTAAGCATCACCGAAGCTTCAATACGTTGACGTTCAGTAAGTCGCGGCATTGCAAGTTTTAAAAAAAAATCAAAATGTTTTGTGTTTTTTCTTTTTCCTCGGACTTGGAAGAAAGTATTTAGACATTGTTTTAACCAATTTCACATTTATTCAGACAGTGCACGCGCAAAAATCGTGCAAAACGTTTCTTTTGAGGCGTTACTAAAACCTTCAGCACATAGTGGCCGGATGTACCCGTGGTTGATGCATGTACCCGTGCATCTCATGGTTTATTTATAAAACGGCTTGGATCAATATAACTGGAGTTATGCGAAAAACAAACACGTACAGTTTCTTTTGCTTTTGAGTATACATTTCCTCAAAACAGCCTTAGCATGAATCCGTAAACATTACATTTCATATATGGAGGAAAACTTGACAGTCTGAATTGGCGATGTGACAGTGTAAATAAACCTAACATACAATGGATTACGATATAAACAGTTTTAAGTTTAAGTCCCAGATCTTATAGATGTTAGACCTAAATCCGAATTCACTTACATCCTAATTATATAATTCAGTTTTAATTTCATCACTGAAAGACCTTGCGAAATGCTAATTTACAGGAAAGACTCTATCAGAAAAAATACAAATTGTGCTGTTTCGTTCTATATTTAGCTCAAAACAATGACAGCATAAATTAACATACAAGAGGTTTTCGGGATTTCGTAGATTTTCTTCCCATCTCCTCTACTACCGGGTATCAATATTTATTAATTTTATAGAAAAAATTCCATGGACTTCTGAAACACCCCATGTACACCGAGACATCCGTGGTTTTACTGAACAGTGTGTTTCAGAACAACCTCCGCCCATTTTTCTCACTATTTTGCCCTGTCTGAACAACTAAGGCTTCTGGGTGAATATTTCATCATACGAGCTGGCGAAACTTCTTAATTTCGATCTCAAAGCTGGCTCGAAATTCGCCGCCAGCTCGATATTCGCATTTTTTATATGGTGAATAACGATGTCCGACTTGGATCGGTATTGGAACCTAGCTCGATAAATTTTTTTTTTTTGTCTAACAATTATGTACTTATCAATTAAGTGAAAGTAGGTAAGTGATAGGCCAGAGTGAAAAGTAAGAATGACAGCTTAGCCATGTTGACGTGTTCAGTAAACGTAACAGTCGCTTACGTTGCACCCGTTTTGGGTACCAAATTGCAGTTGCTAGCTATTTATAACTAACGATCGCCTTAACAGAATGCACTTCATGGCTTATCAGGGATGACCTTTATTTAGAACATAAAGGAGGAAACTCTTTTCTTAATGACCTTACTCTTTCATAACACTGTCGGACGTCACAACCAATCCAAAAAAAAAAAAAAAAAAAAAAAAAAAAAAAACACTTCGCACTCACTCATTTGCGCCAGGGGATCATTAAACTATATGCAAACACTTTTTTTAAATATATGCATCAGCACAAAAAAACCCCCAAAACATCCCTATAAACTCTTTTTCATTTACAATTTGAGAGTATTACACTGAATAAATAGAGGAATATATCTATCTCCTCGTGCATTTTAGCGGCAAGAACCAGAAAACATTTTTTCAATATAATTATAGGAGAGCAAAAGAGATGTGTGCAAAAATTCTGTCAATTCCTTTGATACATGGGTAAATTCTAATGAAATCTGTCCTACTCGGCCATATTATGTGGTTCTAGTGCTAATGGGAAAATCGTCGATTTTTTTTTTTTTGTTCATTAATGTAATTTGACGATTCAAAATAATGAGCTCCTTTGGGCGGGAACTAGTATCGAACGGGTTTTAATTAACGCGTCATGAATTTCGCCACTTAACAGCATCTGGTAGACTTTTGAACTTTCGGTTTTGAAAAGAGTAAATAAGTAAGAAAGTTTATTAACGTGTAAAGAGTTAATCATGGACAGGCTCGACAACAAATCAAGAGATAGAGAAAATGTGTGAGAACGCGCGACGAAGATATCACAAAACTCCGATTTACGCTTGCGATTGTTAGTACCAGTTTGTGTGGTCCGTGTCCAAATAGTTTTAAGACGCAAATTTTCAAGATTCCGGACTAAACATGATTATATATTTAGCCTCCAATTTGTAGCTACCAGGCCAAATGTATTTTCACTGCAACACGATTTCATATCAGAAAATAAAAAAATAAAAAAGCTATAAAGTTTCTTGACATGTTTTAATACGAGAAGATATTTGTAGAGACAATTCAACATCCGCTGGGATACATACTTGGGCTGTATCTAGTTGGCGGTGGTCATCATAGATGTTGTGGTATCAGGGTGTATATTGTAGTAACTGACCAGCTCTTGGAAACTGAAGTGAACATGGTAAACAGGAGAGATGTCAGGCTAAATGTGGTAAGCGAAAAGGTGAAGGTGCGTTTTTGTGATTGCAGATTTGCGAAAGAAGGAGCTGTTGGTAAGGATTTCTAGCCGAAAGTACAATACATTTTTTCTCCAAAACGTTTCGCCCTTTATCTTGACAAATCTATATTCCGTTTGGCGGTGTAAAATGAAGCCCCACGAGGATTCGACTTTAAATAAGTATCTCCTCAACATGGAACTTTGTTTAGCGAGGCTGAAACTTTGCGAAGAGATTTTGCTCTGGCAAACAAACTATTACTTGTGCTAGGCGCTAGATGAGAATGAAGGCCATATCTCATGCCAAAAGCCTATATGTTTCAATATTTCGATAAAGATCGGATTACTAACAATATGGAGACTGTACAAACGTTCATTATGTAGTTGCTCAAACATTCATGATTTTTCTTGGGAACGGCATATTTTTGTCGAAATATTGAAAAAGAGTGAAATTAATTGTTTACTGTATTATATCCCTCTAGAAAACCAACATATTTATTGTTATATGTTTCGTTTATGCGTTTTTGTCACCATATTGAGCCACTAACTTTCCCTGGGAGTTTTATGTATGTTCTTTATTGAGGCATGACCGAGAAACTAATCTAGGTACATAAAGAAATAGAAGGAGATGGGGCAGTTTAGCGGTCAGCCTTCGATGTGATGTGTATGAAACTTGATTATACAATTTGCAAGTGATTACTGTCCACATAGGTAGGCTTATATTGGTGGTCGTACCCCTCAAGCTTTTCAGTGTGCAAACCTTTTCCAAATGACTTCTATATTTAGACTTAACTCCGTCAACCTTGTAAGTTTGTTTAAAGCTACTTACGAATGGCAGATGAGAGGCACGCTGTGCACGAGGAGACCGTCATGGAAGAGTCTCTGTCCTTCCCGTTCACAAGCCTTCTCCGAGGGATCGCTACCCAGGACATCCAGCATGATCTGCAGGTCCTTCTTTAGTACGTCCGTACTTACTGAAATAAGTTACATACTGGTTTTCACCTCAAAAATTATATTCAAATTAACAATCTGTTTATTCATTTTCCATGTTGCTACTGTTTGACGAAGGAACTGGAGTATTACACCAGGCCCCGAGGTTATAAAACTTTTTCCAGCTCAACTCAGTTTGAGACTGAAGTTTGGTTTGCTTATTTTATGTATATCAAAACATATTGAGTAACTTTGATAGTGAATTTATGTAAATTATAGTAGGGGCTAACTGTGGAACAGAGAAAGTATAGCAAAATTTGAAAAACTTAACTGACTAGAACAATTTAACTTTGAGCACAAACCCGAGTTGAGCACGAAAAATGTTTATAACCTCGGGGACTGGTATTCCTGATTGTTTTTAGCACCAACCGAGATATTTAATCTGTTATTTTCAATATACGAATACTTATCGCATCACGGATACATATTCATTTAAAAAATTAACATGTATAACGGTGATATAGATATGTCACGTGACCATATTCACGGATAGTATCACACACAGTAAAAAAAACCAATTAAAGGTGGCAACGTAAAGGTACAGCAAGACGTAAAGGTACAGCAAGTCGTAAAGATACAGCAAATCGTAAAGGTACAGCAAATCGGCAAATCGTAAAGGTACAGCAAGTCGGCAAATCGTAAAGGTACAGCAAGTCGTAAAGATACAGCAAATCGTAAAGGTACAGCAGGTCGGTAAGTCGTAAAGGTACAGCAAGTCGTAAAGATACAGCAAATCGTAAAGGTACAGTAAGTCGTAAAGATACAGCAAATTGTAAAGGTACAGCAAGTCGGCAAGTCGTAAAGGTACAGCAAGTCGGCAAGTCGTAAAGGTACAGCAAGTCGTAAAGATACAGCAAATCGTAAAGGTACAGAAGTACAACCCGTATTGAAATAAAAACCCGTTTTGAAGTAATTACTTCAAAACGGGTTTTTATTTCAAAACGGGTTATCATGTTCAACCCGTTTTGAAATAAACTGAACTCAACCCGTTTTGAAATAAACTTTTCTAAACTGGGCCAAATCACTCTACTGATGGAAGTTGATGTTGTGTATCATTATAAATGTTGTTCTGATGACAAACAACACTGACTGAAAGCCAAAATGGGCTTATCAGCATATCACAAAGATGGTTGAAAAGGTCTGTTTTTGCTATTGTTGAACCGGAAAACATATGCATATGACTTCACTGACTGAAAAATGAAAAAAAAAAAATACTTGAGAAAGCCAAAAGGGGGGGAATTTTAAAGGAAAATTTTAAATTTTATATTTAATTACCAACTAATATATAACCAAATTAAGATGGAAAAAAAACGCATTTTGAAGTAATTACTTCAAAACGGGTTTTTATTTCAAAACGGGTTATCATGTTCAACCCGTTTTGAAATAAACTGAACTCAACCCGTTTTGAAATAAACTTTTCTAAACTGGGTCAAATCACTCTACTGATGGTAGTTGATGTTGTGTATCATTATAAATGTTGTTCTGATGACAAACAACACTGACTGAAAGCCAAAATGGGCTTATTAGCATATCACAAAGATGGTTGAAAAGGTCTGTTTGGCTATTTTTGAACCGGAAAACATATGCATATGACTTCACTGACTGAAAAATGAAATAAAAAAATACTTGAGAAAGGCAAAATGGGCTTATCAGCATATCTCAAAATTGGTTGAAACAGTCATTTTTAAAATTTGACTTAACTAACTGAAAAATGAAAAAATTTTTGGGGAATTTTCGTTTGCTTAGATCATTATAATTGACCAACTGAACATATATGACCAAATTAAGATGGAAAAAAAACGCATTTTGAAGTAATTACTTCAAAACGGGTTTTTATTTCAAAACGGGTTATCATGTTCAACCCGTTTTGAAATAAACTGAACTCAACCCGTTTTGAAATAAAATACTCGTTTTTAAATAATTACTTCAAAAAGCGTTTTTTTAGTTTTGTTTTTATTTTTTTTTTTTTTGCTTATTTATTTGGTCATATATGTTCAGTTGGTCAATTAACTATGATCTAAGGCCTAATATTTGAGGAAAATGTTGCTTCTGACCTAATTTGAAAATTGCTGATAAGCCCCATTTAGGCTTCCAAATGTAATTTTCTTTCATTTTTCAGTTAGTTAAGTCATATGTAAATATTTTCCAGTCCAAAAAAAAGCAAAAACTGACTGTTTCAACCAATTTTAAGATATGCTGATAAGCCCATTTTGGCTTTCTCAAGTTTTTTTTTTCATTTTTCAGTCAGTGAAGTCATATGCATATGTTTTCCGGTTCAAAAATAGCAAAAACAGACCTTTTCAACCATCTTTGTGATATGCTGATAAGCCCATTTTGGCTTTCAGTCAGTGTTGTTTGTCATCAGAACAACATTTAAAATCATACACAACATCAACTTCCATCAGTAGAGTGATTTGGCCCAGTTTAGAAAAGTTTATTTCAAAACGGGTTGAGTTCAGTTTATTTCAAAACGGGTTGAACATGATAACCCGTTTTGAAATAAAATACTCGTTTTGAAGTAATTACTTCAAAATGCGTTTTTTTTTTTTTTTTTTTTTTTTTTTTTTTTTTTTTTTTGCTTATTTAATTGGTCATATATGTTCAGTTGGCCAATTAACTATGATCTAAGGCCTAATATTTGAGGAAAATGTTGCTTCTGACCTAATTTGAAAATTGCTGATAAGCCCATTTTGGCTTTCTCAAGTTTTTTTTTTCATTTTTCAGTCAGTGAAGTCATATGCATATGTTTGCCGGTTCAAAAATAGCAAAAACAGACCTTTTCAACCATCTTTGTGATATGCTGATAAGCCCATTTTGGCTTTCAGTCAGTGTTGTTTGTCATCAGAACAACATTTAAAATCATACACAACATCAACTTCCATCAGTAGAGTGATTTGGCCCAGTTTAGAAAAGTTTATTTCAAAACGGGTTGAGTTCAGTTTATTTCAAAACGGGTTGAACATGATAACCCGTTTTGAAATAAAAACCCGTTTTGAAGTAATTACTTCAAAATGCGTTTTTTTTCCATCTTAATTTGGTCATATATGTTCAGTTGGTCAATTTTAATGATCTAAGGCCTAAAATTTGAGGAAAATGTTGCTTCTGACCTAATTTGAAAATTGCTGATAAGCCCCATTTAGGCTTCCAAATGTGAATTTCTTTCATTTTTCAGTTAGTTAAGTCATGTGTAAATATTTTCTAGTCCAAAAAAAGCAAAAGCTGACTGTTTCAACCAATTTTGAGATATGCTGATAAGCCCATTTTGCCTTTCTCAAGTATTTTTTTATTTCATTTTTCAGTCAGTGAAGTCATATGCATATGTTTTCCGGTTCAAAAATAGCAAAACCTTTTAACCTTTCTATAAGCCCATTTTGGCTTTCAGTCAGTGTTGTTTGTCATCAGAACAACATTTATAATGATACACAACATCAACTACCATCAGTAGAGTGATTTGACCCAGTTTAGAAAAGTTTATTTCAAAACGGGTTGAGTTCAGTTTATTTCAAAACGGGTTGAACAAAAGGGGGAAAAAGGAAAAATCGTAAAGGAATCGAAAGGTACAGCAAAAACGAAAGGACAGAAGTCGTAAAGATACAGCAAATCGTAAAGGTACAGCAGGTCGGTAAGTCGTAAAGGTACAGCAAGTCGTAAAGATACAGCAAATCGTAAAGGTACAGTAAGTCGTAAAGATACAGCAAATTGTAAAGGTACAGCAGGTCGGCAAGTCGTAAAGGTACAGCAAGTCGTAAAGATACAGCAAATCGTAAAGGTACAGCAAGTCGGCAAGTCGTAAAGGTACAGCAAGTCGTAAATAATAATGCAGTTGTTTTTTTCCGTAACGTAAGAAGTTTTACAAGAATTACGGTGTCACAAAACGCTCCACGCTCATGCGAGGCGCCCATTATACCTTTTCAAATGGAAATCTCACCTATATTGTTAAGTAAGCCGGTGATAGAGTCTAAAATGAAACGTTTGGACTGGGCGGCAGGGTCGGGGGTCAGGTGAAACATCTGCACGAGGTTCTGGAATCTGGAAACACACGTTATTTGTATCGTAAGTATGGTATTACTGCAATATCAGCATCGGCTTTTAGTTTTGAATTACATGTATATTTCACATAAATTGAGGTAAAATATCTAGTTAACATGTTAACAAATGTACACTTTTTTTTGTGGATGGCGGCATACTTTAAATCTAAATCGTATATATACTGTATAACATTGTTAAAAGTAAATCACTGAAGATTTGTTACAAACATGACGTATCAGTCAGTAACGTGTGTTATTTTAAGTGGGGGATCAATGACCCCTTGCATACGTGGACTGGAATCGAATTACCACACCATCACCGGCACATGCTATATTCATTGTCAAGAACTTGATAACACGCAGTCCAAATTAAGGATACCTACGAGTGGCAGACGAGAGGAATACTGTGGACGATGAGGCCATCGTGGAAGAGACGATGTCCGGCCTGCTCACACATTTGTTCCGACGGATCACTGCCCAGAGCATCCAGAAGCATCTGTATATCCTGCTTCAGCTTGGGCACATCTGGTTCAATCAAAATCAGGATATAATCGTCGTTGTTATCAACGTTAACATCACTACCATCACCATTAACAACGAGACCATCAAAATCATTGATCAACCATCACTACTTAAAAATGATACGAATTAGTCGTCTATCGTCACATGTATGATTAAAGGTCAAGAAAAGCTCCATGGCGACAGAATTTCAATCGTTTTGGCCACTGTTTCTCTTTTTAACCCCTCAACGCAACCAAACTCTCTGACTTATGTAAAGACGTGTTTTAACAACTCATGGAAGGAGTTTTCTGATCAATGTCTTCTCTGTTTGCTCATACATTTCTACACAGTCTGCACGGCAAAGAAGAATCCACTCTTTCATATACCATTTAACTTGTGGTAGGTCGGTGGTTTCACCCGGATGCCTCCGTGCATTCGGAGTCTTCCTCCACCTGTAATTAGCTGGTTTGATACTACAATAAAATAGTTTCTTTTTTCATTTTCCATGCGGGGTATCAAAACCTATTTAAATTATGTATTTGACAAAGGAACTAGTGTGTTTTCCATTTTCTTATAAACCACGTCTCTCAGATTATCTGTTAAGCACCAGCCGTTTTCAGCTAAATGGGATGAACGAATATTTATCACGAATACATATGTCACTATTAAATAACCAATAACATGTAAATCGCGTGATATAGATATGCCGTCCTATATATTCATGTAACCCATCGCACACTTCAGTAATCTAGTAGAAAAAGGGGGCCTCCATGGCCGAGAAGGTAAAGTCGCTGACTTTAACACTCACTCAGTCCCTCACCGCGTAGGTTCGAATCCCAGCAGAGTCATTCGGATTTTCATGTGAGGAAGCCTTCCAACTGGCTTGCGGTAGGTCGGTGGTTCTGCCCAGATGCCTCCGTGCATTCGGGGTCTTCCTCCACCTGTAATTAGCTCGACGTCGCTATATGACTGAAATACTGTCGAGTCGACGGTAAACTCAAATAGTCAAGTCAAGTCATATTCCATTTAAATTTCAGTAATGAATATTTGTACATAAATTTAAGGTTAAGAAATCAAAAGTTTTATTTGAGGCACTGACTCGTCCCAATAACAGATAGTGTAATCTCTGTCAAGCGGCTAGCCTGGATTACCTGCCCCTGTCACTATGTACTATTACGTAGGATAGTACGACGGGAACCAGACTATCAAGCGGCTAGATGATGTTGACTGGGCTTAACCCGAACATAGCAAGAACCGTACACTAAAGCAATTACCGAGACCCAGTAATGATAGACTATCGTCTAGAAGGAACTTCTTCTGCGGGGCTGCCAGGACGGCCGGAAGGAGGATCAAACACAGGTACTTCATATTGGTCTCTGGAAAAGAACAACAACAAGGTCAATATTCGGTTGGCGCTCCGACAACAAGAGTCAAAACTTGATAATCTCGAGAAATATTAATTTGTCGAGTTCCGCACAGCGATGCGCCCGACGAAATTATATTAGATAATAGAATATTAAAGATATTTCACTGCAAGCAACTCTTTTTTTCTGAAAAGACTTTGCAGCAATATCCTCCCATCTCTGTGGTCAATGATGACTTGTTTTCTTTCTCTCTTTTTTTTTTTCAGTTAACATTTTTTAACAACATCTACCTCTGTTGGTATGAGGAGTTCGATGCCACCCCTTCCTACATCTTACAATAAATGTATAATATACATGTACTTTACGGAACTTCTACCTACCTTTCTATTATTTTGATACAAGTATCCCATCATATAGCTTAACCAAATTTTGTCCACATGTGGACTCTTGTATTTGCTTTAGTGAATTATAATCCATCTTTGTAACCATTGTATTTATGTTATCTCTTTTTAATTTGAAGATATTACTATATATCATTTTCCAATTATCAACATTAGATAAGCATTTTTCGTAAGCAAAAAAAAAAAAAAAAAAAAACCGTTTCTGGTCTCCCGACCGACCCTCTTTTAACGACCGACCCTAAAGTTTTATTTTACCTTTCCGCCTTTGAAAAAATATTTCCCTGTTTTTTTTACCTTTCGTTTCATGTAAAATAAATAAATAAAATCCCGACCTACCGACCCTCTTTTTTATTTGCTGCAGACCAGAAACGGAACTATTTTGGGGGACCTTACTAGTTGGAGTAATCTCAGTTTCCATATTTTTATCATTGTATTATGAATATATTTATTCCTATCAGTTCTAGTTAAAATTGGATATATGTAGCAATTTACAAAAGGGTGATGAAAATTTGAATGTACATCACTTTTTTCGCAAGATGGCCTTACTTTTTAATCTTTCCACTACATCTTTGAACTAAAGTATTGCAAATAAGTTTCCTTCTTGCAGTGACTACTTCTACATAATTTCCAAATTATTCATGATATCTTTTACCAACCGATTTCCTTTTCATATAATTCAGACTATACTGTTTCCGGTTATTGTCTTTCCGTATACAAAGAATTTAACCTTATTTAGTTTTGTATCTCTAGAGAAAGCTTTTAAAATGTAAACACAATTTAAGCTCTAACAACAAATTGTCCTATCTTATTCCAAAATACCCGAAAATTACTCGTAAAACCATCAAAACCGGGACTTTTATCATTCTTCATAGTTTTTTTATGCGTTTGTTACTTTAAGTCATTCTAGAGTGTTGACTTGATCTATATATCATTTATTTACCTTTATCTAGATAAAAAATCTTGAATATTATTTCGATTGCTTAATAAAGATTGATAAAATGAAAATGAAAAGTTTCTTGTGACATGATATCATTTAATAAAATTTGTGAAACATCTTCTTTTTTCAGTATAAGACATTGTTTCACTGGAAATTAATTGTTTTTCGAAATTACAAAAATAATTTGATATTTTTCTCTATTTCCTATGAACTTAAAAAAGAACTTTACTGTCGGTGGGACGTTAAATCAAATAAACAAACAAACAAAAAAAACAATTAGTTTGTTACTGATGACTTGTGAATACAATGTACATGCGGTAGAGTCGAGCAGCATTTAAAAGTCCATGTCCGAGCGTAAAGGTTGAAGATGATAGTTACCTCTCCTTACATTTGTAGATAACCGTGCAAGGGAGATCACTGCGTGGCGTTTGCTTAGTAAACGTTCAAGGGAGATCACTGCGTGCGTTTGCTTAGTAAACGTGCAAGGGAGATCACTGCGTAGAGTTTGGGGCTATATGCGTGTTTAATAGTTATGTGAATGCGACTTTACGAGCTTTACGGCTTATTATACAACATATCTGCCTGTTTCACCAACAATACTTATTGTTAAACAAAGCTTAAATTCTTGAATTGGGG
Source organism: Solen grandis (assembly GCA_021229015.1). Taxonomy (NCBI): domain Eukaryota; kingdom Metazoa; phylum Mollusca; class Bivalvia; order Adapedonta; family Solenidae; genus Solen; species Solen grandis. Next base: position 42,811,163 of record CM037781.1, on the reverse strand, counting down.
TGAAGTTCCTGTTTTGCGAAATATTCAAGTACATGACAAAATTAACATAACGAATAATCTTAATAACTAATATTGGTTAAGAAATAATATGTTTGTGTTTATATTTTTAGGAAAACAAGAATGATCACATTCACTCAAAAGTATTAAGTTTTAAATAGTGCTGAGTAAGGTAAGTGATACTGGATTCTGGCCTCGAAATCATCATTTCTTTGTGGTGATCTTTTGAATTATTTCTTACGACTTATTTTGAGTAGATTTATGCAATATATCTCTTTTTAATATTAATTATTAAACTCGATATCATAGTATAAGAATGAATCCTCGAAATCTATATAGAAACTCATTACTATTCAAATAAATTACAAAAACTAGTATCAAAACAAAGTAAATCTTTTTATACTATGTTTAAATATCACTTAATCCTAACGGAATATAATTTCGCTATCATATTATTTATTATATACCGTTTATTATTATCATTTGTTAAAAAAAGAGTATCCGGAGTGTAGCTTACCTTGTGACTTTGGCAGACTGGACTTAAATCTATCCTGCCTTATATAGAATGGTTGGGTCTTATCGGGATGGTCACGTGACCAGAGGCCCTTGCAAGAGGTCAATGTACTCCCCCCCCCCTCTCTCTCTCTATATATATATATTATTATTTTTATAGATACCTGGCACAATCTGGATGATGAGCTGATCTTATGTTAGAATAAAGGCATAAATTATAAAAATTGTCTCTTGATGATTACATTACAGGAAACCAGAACTATCTTTAAAAAAAAAAAAAGGATATTCGTCGGTGATGAAATTGTGTATATTAAAACGACAGATTAAATAATTTGACATTATATCAACAATCATTCAAATGAGTAACAGTACTTTTTTTGCCAGACAGTATAGTTACAACAGTTCCTTCTAAAACAACTCATAAAAGGATCTTTCTACTTAAGCTAAGGATTGAACCCACATTCACAACATAATAATTACGAGAATTTCTACTTCTGTATTCTTGATACGTATACATCAATACAATCGTTAAAGTAGCTCGGTAAAGCTTACGAGGTTAAAGGAGTGGTCAACCTGTGAAAGAGCAAAATGACACGCAATGAAGTGTTATTCATGTCCTTCATCGTATTTCACAGAATTTCTAGAGTTAAAGAAATCAGGATCACTGATACCCTGCTGGCCCCACGTTATCGAAAATAAAATGATACCTGAGCATAATGATCATAATTAGATTCAAACTATGCCCATTAGACTCAATAAGGATGTAGGTCTGATACTCAAGTTACCTCGTACTTGTGTATTTTCGAGAACACAAGGCCTGATTACGAATGACTTGAAAAACTATCAAAGGCCTTTCTCAGTAACATTTTTAAAAATTAAATTAAAAATTTTAAAAAAACGAAAATAACACTGATTCATTGTTGAACATTTCATGAAATATTTCGAAATCATGTAATGCTAGCAGATAACGTAGGTTCCAAACAAGATCAGTGACTTGTACTTTATGATAAGGATCCGTGAACAGTACATTACATGACTTGTGGTCATATAAGGAAATACGAGGGAACAGAGGGTGAAAGAGAAGTGTGCTCCTTTATAGTGTAGCACGAAGACATGGCGGCGCATAAAGCTCAGTCCAATCTTTGGCAATCTGAAGGCCACATCCGGTGATAGCTTTACCCGAGACTTTCCGGTCGGAACAGTCGAAAGATCTCGGGTAAATCCGTGTGGTGACGGAATGAGTGTTTCGTCTCTCCATGCAAACAGATGTTTAGTATTAATAAGGGGGTAAGGCCCACAGCATTAGAGATTAATACAGTATACCATCTCGATTTACCAGAATAGTGAGGTCTAATGGTCGGGGGTTAAGTCCCTGCATGGTCACTCTGATTGTTTATTAGAGGAACCTTCCAGCTGCTGGTCGGTGGTGCTTATGTGCAAATGGTGTCTTTCTTTACCGGTTATTACATTGTTTCGGATTAACGTCCTGGGCAACGAAAGTAGTTCAGTTATTTGGTGACTTAGTTTGCATGAAATAGATCAAACCCAGTTCCATTTTATTGACACTGGGCCAACCAATCTTAAAACTACCTCTGTAAGCTGATCGCAAGCTGAAGGGGATTTAGCACATGGCATTTTCCTCTCGCCCAATCAGACGCTAGTATTTGTTCATAGTCACCGTGAACTATAACGCGTAGTCCACACTTTTGTAAAAAAAAAAATAAAAAAAAAAAAAAATAAGTGTGGACTATGCAACCACATAACTCACACTTTTTGTGACGTTTTGTCACTAGTGGAGGAAAATGCCATGTGCTAACCTATACCTAGTTCATAGTTGCCTTCAACTACATGATATAGTCACGAGGCTCCGCCCTCGTGACTATATCGTGTAGTTGAAGGCAACTATGAACTAAGCTATACATATCAATGCCAGTGGTGACAATTATGGAATGACGCGACAGGGATTGAAGTCTTACGATCTCAAGGTTACAGGGCGGACGCTCTAACCACTCGGCCACTGGCATAAATTATTTTATGGCGATTTGCATTCATACGTCATTACAGATTGTCCGACTTAATCATCCAACGAAATGCTTGCATTTTATTCAAAATTTGAAAAATACATTGCATAAAATGACTCGTTATGTTTTGATATGGAAAAATATGAGTGTATATTGCCTACGTGATCTTAGGGCTTAATGGGCGGAGCTTGTTGCTGCAGAAGATGATTACGTCATGTTTTGCATGTAGCCTTATAAAATGTACCCAATGATACTGGCTCTGAACCGCCACATGTACTGTCAATCAAACGTGGGTTGGTTCTAAAACACGAGATCAAAGGCAAAGCTGTTTGGCGTACTTGACAAACTGTAGATATGTTATCGTTTATATTTTAAATTTTATGGATTTATCGCAGCGCTCCGCTTCGCGTCGCTTGCGTTAATTCCATAAAATTTAAAATGTAAACGATAACTAATAAATAAAACATAAGATATAAACTATAACATAATTACAATATGCCACGTACGCCATGCAGTGTTGCCTTTGACTTAGCATTATGGACCCGCCTCCCGTTTGACAGACAGTTATACCTGATGCATCTACATTTTAACCCTTTCCCTCATAGAGGACACCATGAAAAGACCTATGCGAACAGCATAAAACCAGATCAGCCTGCGAGTAACTCGCAGGCTGATCAGGTTTTATGCTGTTCGCTGCTCCTCAGTGGTCTGGAAATGAGTATTTTGTAATTAAATTGGTAAGGTTTAACTGTGGTTTTCTGCAGATCAGGCTATATGTGATACCTATTGAGGGCGTCAAAATGAGTCTATATGAGGGAAAGGGCTAAGCTAACTAAACATGACGTAAAGCAGTTGCCACCGCAACTAGCCCAGCCATTAATTCGCTTTGGTAACGTAGGCACCATGAAATTAAACAGTCTATATGAAGACCTCACAGTTCATTTTATGCAACATATTTTTTCATTCTTTTAATGGAATACATGATTAAGTGGGACAAACTGTTATGAACGACTGCATGATTTGATTTCATAACTTTAACTTTCATAACTTTATTTGATTATTAAGCTTATATTCACAAACATTGTGAATAAAATAAGCAATACAAAATATACAAAAAATGCAATAATAATTTCACGCACACAGGGTAAACGGCCACACAATCATTCACTTTTCGGGCACAAAATATTAATATGTTATGTTCACATAGATAAACAAGTATTTTAACTGTACCATATACTAAACATTGAATCCCTTGAACAATTTCATCTTTCCCGAAAGCGAAACTAAAAGATGAACAAGGGGTACATATAAATGAAATTACATCATACATGCACAAACATACTTATATTCACGTAGAGATGGTTTAATTGATATACATATATACTTAAATAAATAGTATGTAAATAACTAACAATGTAAATACATCATACATAATTGCAAATCCATGATTATGGATAAAATACATGTGCACTTTTACCTACAATATGTGTCAGTGTAGTTTATTATGGGGCGAGGAGAATTAAAATAAATAAATTTGCTTTGTAGTAATAAGTCCGCTTCCAAGAACTAGTATAGGGTGTTCCAAAAAAATTTACTTACTAAAACATTTAATGATGGTGTTAAAAATATCAAATTCGACCCCCCCCCCCCCCCCCCCCCCCCCCCCCGCCCCGCACACACACACACACATTTCCTTACTAAAACATTTAATGATGAATCTATAGTTTATTCACTTTAAAATAAAACTATCATATGTACAAATCAAACACTTTTAAAAAGTACATAAAGCTTGTACGCATATATAGACATTTGTCTATATAATAATGGAGTTCTTATCTTAGAGATTTTACCTACATATAAAGTTATCTATCATCATTCTTAAAATAATTCATGATTTTTTTAATAAAAATGCATAGTTTTTCAAGTATAATAGATTTCAGCGTATACCTATCCCGCCGGCACAAATTAAGATCTAGAACGTTCTTTCGTGTGACAAAGGAAATTGAATTAATCCTAAGCTAAACAAAGGAGACCCAGGTCACTTACCTGTCGGTATTTGTTTCAAATTTTCGGCAACGACCTTCATGGATTTTCATAATCTTTTACCTCTGGTTTAATGAATAAACGATAAGCGGCTTTTACCGGCGTCTTTCCTAGTATGTATGTATGTATGTATGTATGTATGTATTATTACAGTATTAGTAAGAAGAATAGATCGCCAATATATGGTGTAACCTCAATGCCACTAATTATATTTAGTGCAGACTGCAGAGTAAGGAATTGTGTATATGTCTGACTATAAATCTTTGTCTTCAGATTTACCAACTAATTCTTGGGTTTATTTATTTTACTTTGAAAAGGTTGGAGTTGATAAACACAATAAGCAATAAGCTTACTGATGTTACAAAAGCTTGATTAAATATGGTTCTCATGTTTCTCTATATTAGGAATGAAAATTTTGAATCTTAATTAATTGACTAGTTATACGCCCGTTGAATGACGGGACATATGTATTTACCTGTTTGGGCAGCGTCTACTGATGTTGTGCGCTCTCTAACTCTAACAAACGTGGGCCAATCTTTACAACACTTGGTCATAATGTATATAGGCACACTATCTCGGCCAGGTTTGATAACCAGACACTCTCAGAGTTTCGGCCCCGAATTGATAAAAAATTGTAAAATTAACTGTGTCTGATCTATAAAAAAATAAACGAGACCGATCTTTACCAATGTCCGATTGTTTAAGACATTCCAGAGTTACGGCCCTTGATTTAAAATTAAAGAATCAACAGTGTTTAATCTTTTACCCTAACAAACATTATCAAATTTTACCAAACTTGGTAGTAATATTGGCACAATACCTAGGCAAAGTTTCATAACTAGCCAGAATGTCCAAGACAGTCCTGAGTAACGGCCCTTGAATTGATGAAATTAACAGGGTAAGCTCTCTTTCACTGACAAACGTGAACCGAGCATTACCAAACTTTGTCACAACATATATTTGCACAGTATCTTGACCAAGTTTGAACGCCAGAATGTCCCAGACACCCAAGAGTAAATGCCTTTGAATTAACAAAATTATAGGAAGGTTATATTTCTCGGAAACAGTGTCCTTGATTTGTTTCTTTTGTTTGGTTTTATTTACGGCATAAAGTCATACTCTTAATGTGACGTTATGGTTTTTTCAATGCTTACGCACTGATTATATTGTTTTTATTGGTGTTTCATCGTTCCCCATCTATGAAAACCTGGAATATTTATAAAACTGTCTACTTTAATCTATACAATGCTCAAAACTCCTATTTAGAAAATCACTAAAATGGTATGAGCACAAATATGTTGCAAGTAGGGAATGTAACTCCTTTATATAAAAACAATGTTGATTCAACTGAATCTTCAAATTACAGACCAAATTAGACCATTTTTAACTATTGTGGCAAACTTTTCAACAGATAAGAATTTTTCCTATACACATAATGACATTATATATAAATAACAGTCAGTAATCCTCCCAAACCATTCAACAACATTACAACTTATTGATACATATCATCATATCTGTCAATCGTTAAAAGATAACATTTTTTCACGCATGTTGTATTGTGATATATTTAAAGCCTTCGGTCGTGTCTGCTTTTAAACTTAAAGACATAGTTTTTAAACTTTAGGAAAATGGACTAACTGGAATCACAAATTATCTTTCAAAAATATCCCTAAGAGAAGTTATTGGCTGCCACAGGGCTCTGTCCTAGGACCATTTGAGATTTTACTCTTCGTTAATGATATTTCCTGAACTTTCTTAACACGACTTTTTTTATTATGATCTAATTATTATTTCCTATTAGTCTATACAGCGGCTTGTAAATTTTAACCCTTTCTTTTACTAATATTAAATGTACAAATTTATGACTTGGTGAATATAAGTAAACTAAACTTTAATTGGAATATAGAACAATGGATTTTTCTTTACTGCAGAGACTGCATACAATCTGGGCTACAATATTGTTTGAGCAAACAGAGAAGCTGAAGGAGCTGTCTGATCTGGGTCTACTCTGTTTGCTAAATTGAGTTTATGTGAAAGCATAGGGTTAACCCTAGTAAAACAGGGAAATTTCATTTTCTCAAGGAAAAACAGAATATAAGCCAAATTCATTGTTTTAGAATTAACCTGTTAAATTTGTTCACTTACAAAAACATTTAGGGTAACACTGTCACAAACACAAAATAGTCATTGGGCGTGTGTGAAATCCAGGATTAGAGACGTTACTTAGATAAAAGAACTTCTGGAATAACCCTACTTTACACAATTTGGAATTAAAAAAATATTTAAGCTAAAACGTTGACAAAGGCGCAGTAACATGCCTGATGCACATTGACCCTTACAATGTTGTGGGCACCTGTGACGGCTTATGCGACAAGTATATATCAAGATCAGCCTGCACACCCATTTAAGAAATTTAGCACCTGTACATCCGTCCCTAGTCAGCTTCATAATTTGAAGAAAAAAATAAATACAATAAAAAAATTAAAAAGACATATTCTCAAATCAAACTTTCCTAGACTGGTTAGCTCAATGTCAGGATAATGCCTATATATCCTGATTCAAACTTTGAAACTTTTGAAAAGAAAACATAGTTTTAGTAATAAGAATGACAACGAGCTTCGACTGTGTACTCGGGGTCTTCCTCCACCTGTAATTAGCTGGACGTCGCTATATGATTGAAATACTATCGCAGTGACGGTAAACCCCAATACAACAACAACAACAACGAGCTTCGAAGATACATAACCTAGTGTGTTATAAATATAGTTGAAGAAGGGGTTATCTCCCATAGATTTAAGATACGAATGAAGCAAACTTACACAGGTCTACGGCACGTTTTCTGCAGAATTGGTACTAGCAATTAACCAAACAGTAGATTCATGTATATGGTTCAAACCGCTCTTTGACAGACAGTTATACTGATCATCTAATTTAATTTCTATATAGACTCATTTTCGACGGCATCTATAGTACAATACACCTGTCCAGAAAGCAAATCTCAAACTTACCAATTACCTCCAGGCTGTCGAGTTTTTTCTGTTCCGTGCTCCTCTTCTATATTGAGAATTTTAATTACAATTTGTAAGTTCGATTTTTTCGCATTCAAGTTATTACCTATTGAGTGCCAAGAGTCACTATATGAGAAATTTTGATCATATTTTTTATTTCGAAGTCAATTTTCGTACATTTTCGAAGACATATCGTCCTTAACTTCAATCGTACCGGGTCAGTTTATTTTGAGGCGTCACTGGAATGATGGCTCAAGTAAGTTTTTTCGCACCTTTTTCCAGGTAGGGATTATCAGCACGTGTCTGACCGGAAATTATTGATTACTTCTAATCGATGTCTGACAGGTTGAGTAAGAGACACGCGTCAGCAGATAAACCCAGGTGTCTTGATTACTTGTTTTTTATGTGAACTTAAATTTAGTCAGCAGAGATTAATCAACAATTGTATCTCTGTCGTCTCTGCACACTTACGCCCGAAAGAATTATTGGAACAACTTTGCAAATTGTTTATAAATTATGTCAATACGCCAGAATGGCAGATAATCGTGTGAAGTAAGTCTTACCATATATGGCAATCGCCTAACAAAGATGGAGCATTATGTAACATAATGCATGCGCAGTTCGCTGTAAATTCTTAACAGTTAAACTGAAATAAGACAAGTCCCGCTAAATCTCGAACTCTTAACAAGTTAAATCGATCTTGCTCTCTGATAGGTTGCAAATAGTCGAGAAGGGGATACAATTAAGAATAACCAAGGTCACATGGAGTTTCTCTGAATGCAAAAAGTAAATAAGAATAAGATGTACATGTATATTTCAACTCTCTTATACTTTGTGAATAGAGTTTTGTTTATGTATTGTTGATACTTTGAATTAGCCTACTCCGACACATATATAAGTATCTCTTTTAAAACATCAAGCCTAATGGTATATTGGAGATTTTTTGATTCAATGAAAACTGATTCGTGAAACTCGAGGTTATATATCAAAAATAAAATAGATAACAAAGTTCATTGTTACTGGGATATATCGAGTATACCACTTGTCCCAGATGTTTAAGGGCCTATAAAATCTCCATGTCTCACAAAATGTAATTCAGCTTACAAGTCATCCACCGAAAACATAAGTTATTCTTGAACGTCATTAAAAGGAGGGAGTCCTACTTTTATCCACACGGTTTTATATGTTGCATATCATTTTATATCAAATGAAAATTAAATTATGAAATCTGATGTGGCTTTGTCCATTGATATATAAGAACGTGAAGTGACTTGTTCATATTAAATACATGTAGAATAGTCTTTACGTTAAGTTTATTTTACAACCCAACGGTCGGACCTATAAGTCACTTACATATAAACACATCACTTACTTATAACATATCTAATTATATCAAAAGTTTGAACAATAAACATTATGCATGAACAATTAATAATCCTTTGATACCATTGTGTAGGTATACAAATATTGATATTTATGCTTCAGCAATGGATAATAATTTTTGAACACCACCAAATCATGTTTATTCGTTTGCATCAACACCCATGAAGATAGAACGCGCAATGTATTTTGTTTGTTTGATCAGGTTTAACTCCCGCCGACGATATTTTGAAAGTTGGACAGTAACCACGTCATTTTTTTTACTCATGTGAAAAAAGAGAAACATTATTTTGATAGAGAGTATTTTCTGCTAGTCATTCCTATATTTTGATAGAGAGTATTTTCTGATAGAGAGTATTTTCTGCTAGTCATTCCTATATTTTGATAGAGAGTATTTTTTGATAGAGAGTATTTTCTGCTAGTCATTCCTATATTTTGATAAATCTGCTATAATTGTAAACATGTGTATTCTTTATCTGACAAATTAGCCACTACGTTTGAGTTAATTAATTAATTAATTAATTAATAATTAATTAATATATTGATTATTTATTTATTTATTTATTTTTAGAAGATAAAAGGTTTATAAAAAAAATCACCAAAATATGTGCCATTATGGTCATCCTTATCTTTAGGATTGATAAAGTGAAAATACTACTATCAATTAAATGTGATTGATTTTTACTTTGAAAATGCTTTGTTAATAGGACCCGATGTTCTAAGTTCTAAACATACTTAAGTATAATCTCATGCCTTAACACAAATACCATTCTCAAATCCCAACTAAAACTCATAACGTTACTCATACTTAAGTATGGTGGTTTTTTTTTTTTTTGGTTTTTTTTGAGAATTAAATTTGTGTCTGAGGAACAATGTACCGAGCCGGTGGATATAAATCAGCAATTTACCGAAAACATTGAACTGTATGAACTTTGAGTCACAGGGGATTTTTTTTCAAATTCAAGGCACGCTTCCAATACCTACCAAAGGTGCGTTTGTTTGATTTATAAACCTTTTATTGTCTATCGATATAGATAAGCATGGTGTAACTATTTAGCACACAGGTAAGGTTATTTTTTGGACTACGACTGCATTAGGTCCTTCGTACTACTAAATATTCGAGTATTTCCGGCGAACCTCGGCACCATGTCAATAAATTTGGGATATGCCATAAGTTCGTTGTTTATTTTTTTTTACACAATGTTTACTTATTTCTTATTTGCCTTTAGAAAGGTAAAATATTTCATTGCTTTACAAATATTTAATCCTTTTTGTGAATAAAAATATCAAAAGATAAATACAATTTTAGATCCCCAGAACTATGACCCCCAGTAAAACATACGGATGATTCCGAAGGTAGGCGAAGTTACACGATTGATTCGTTATATTTGGTTATATGGACTCGTGGAGAGGTCGAATATCAGTATAAAATGTAATAACATTCAAAGTAAAATAGTACATTGTATGAACAACGAGTCATGTGACAAACTTTGAATTTTTAAATGTTTTGTAAAGGTCCTTCCATATAATATACAGCTTCATTTGATTCCTAGTATAATAAACGATATCAGCATTTGTTACAGCAAGATATATATTGCTATTTAGCTCACTTTGACAAGTTTAGTAAATGATATTTTTGTTAGTTAATAAAAGTTTACATAAAACATAACGTGCATTACGAGTTTCTGTATTATTTGTCCACATAACTAGAATAGAAAAATGCAGTGTATTTAACTTTGCAAAACTTATGAAACTATAATATTTTAAGATATTCAGCGGGATCAAACCAAATCTTGAGATTTTGCTAAAATTTATAAAAGAATTATTAAAAAAAGATGTTTCGATCACGTTTTTGTGTAACTTTCAGGTATCAATATTCAAATTTTATATATATCATACATAAAACAACTTAAATATGACGCAAATCTTTACATATACTACAAATTTCAGACAGTTTGTACGAGATAGTTTGGACGAAGCAAGAAGAACACGAGCAACGAAGAAGTCATTTCCGATAATTCGATATATTAACCCCCAGTACAAGGGACATCCCCTACCACTATGTGGGGGATGTTTGAATCCTGTAACCAGGCAGTGCTGCACTGCCAACTCTATTTATAGTTATTACATTAATGTTTTCATATTCATGATTAATCATGAAAATTTTGAAGCCTCGCCGTACAAGTAGTACTTAGCGCAGTTTATATACAGAGGTTAGGTTTCAGCTCACGCACGCCACAAGGTTACTTTCTAGCTCGCGGGAACCTATATATTGACATTGTAAGAAATCGATCGATCGTTAAGAAGTTCAGTAAGCCGAAGACCGGGTTGGGTCAAGCAGGAATTATCACACAGAGAGCGGTTTAACTACTCTGTCGACTAAAATGGGTAGGTTTCTTCTCTCTCTCTCTCTCTCTCTCTCTCTCTCCTCCTCCTCCTCCTCTTCTTCTTTTTCTTCACCCACCTCAACAATCACACAAGCACGGCGATTTTTGAGCTTCAACATTTCTTCTCTATATAATTAGGTGCCATCAGTTCCAAAATACCCAATGAGTATTGGGTTTACTGGTATAGCTACTTGAATTTGCAATTTTGTAACACTGTAAGACCCGCAAAGTATTTTTTAATTAAATTTCTGTATTTGAAATCAATGCCTACAAATGTACTCTTATGTACGATGGTTTGTCATAGTGACCTGCAGCAATGTTGGCTTTTCAGACATTTTGTATCTATTTTTATCCTTCATCCAGAGCCTGAGTATGTCACTCATTTTACATTTAAGAATAAATTTGGAAAGATACTTAAAAGACATTTAATACCATTTAAAATGTAAAAATTCCACAATGGAATGCTATCCCATATTGCATAAGTAGCTCGGTCGATTGGCAGGTTATCTTTTAGGACAGGCGGCAGGTTACACACAACTAAATCCTGGTGGGTACTTTTATTTCAACGTAAACGTGTGATACAGCTCGCAGTCTCTATTTTTACGTTTTCTATGTCGAAAGTGATCGTTCATATTATGATCCTTTCTGTTTTTCCGTCAGCGATCGTGTTATTTCGTATATATCCGGATTCCTCCGTGTCATTCGGAACACCTCTCCTATTCGGAACTCCATGCAGCAATTTCTAGTGTAACGTGCCATTATCTTCGAAAATACACCGGGTTAGGCAGAAGATTCGCGGGAATATAAACTGCTCCTTAGTATGTTTTTCTTGCTGAAACTCATATATGACTACATGTAAGAGATTTAACAGGGTAATTAGCGCATTTTTTAATGAAACAACTACCTGCTGACTTAGGTCTCTTTTATATTCCCGCTATAGATAGGCACGATACTATTTTTTAGTACGAATCAGGGTCTCTTTAATACTGTAAAGATATACTGTATATATAGAGACCGTGTACGAATGTTCATTTCATGATTAAATATTAGCTACGGCCCGTTTGCTCTGTAGCCGAAAACCCCGGTATAGCCCCATGACTGTTTGACCCGTGAGATTTGGCGGGATATCCTATTGAGGCACCAAATAAAATGCTGTCGGTGGGGTGGTAAACCCGGTCAAAGAAAAATAAATATATGTCCATTATTACTGGGCGTCCTGTATATTAATATGTCAGTATCAACGTTCAGCTTCTCAGTGAAATTTGATCTGGAAAGGTACAAACAAATCTGAACGTGGGTATAATCTTTTCTTTCTAGAGGCTTCTGCATTAAAATTTTCACCATAGGGGTGAGTGCCTGTGACACAATTTGAATATCATCTTACGAGATGGTGTCGTTTTCTCGAGAAGAGGCACGGTAGTCATTTGAATTCATCAGGACGTGAAAAAATGTGAAGAAGTAATTAATACATGAACAGAAATTCCTGATGACAAGTGTCGTTTGTTTTCATAGTATTTAAGCCTAAATTACTAACAATTATTTGAGTCGTTTTTGCCTTTGCCTACATGACACACACACACACACACATTATGCAAGAATGACTTTATGAATAAATTAAATATATCTTAAGGTAGAACCAAATACATGAATTTTGAAAGTCTGGTTTCTTTGATAGTTTTTTTTTATTCTATACCATTAAAGAAAGAATTTTGTGCGTTGTAAGAAATTTTTATCCACAGATACTAAAAAAATAATGATTTTTAGTCTATCTAACATTGTATTGAAATGCTTGTTTGTGTGGGGGTATACGTATAAAAAAAATGCTATAAAATCATCAAATTTACCTTTTTTTTCTCATGAACTGATTTACCATATCAAATAGAAAACATGAAGAAAAGAAAAACATGAGAGAAGACTTGATAAAATGTATCTTTATATATTTATGCAGAAAGTCTTCTTATTACAGTTTGATATTTTTCCCCATTTATAAAATAGCAACACTACAATTCCTGGTAAAGAATATAATTTTATACAGACTTCTCAGAACAAGCTGTTAAAAAATATTCATATACTATATCAAACATAAAAATGTACAATTTTATATAGGTTAAGAAGCCATAACTGAGACTTCTTAATGAAAAGGACTCACATTCCGAATCATGGCGTGTTATGCCGAAGAATATCGGAAGTTGGGCGATCTTTGTCGACATTTGCCGAGCCCATTAGGGTTCCTCTGCCTTAATGTTCAATATTTTGATATATTGGAGTAACATAAGTCTTGACTGATTTCCATCGATTTGCGACAAAGAAATTTTGGGAAAACTAAGGTAATCCATTCATCCCCATATGATCATGGGTATTTTATAGTAAGTAAATGAAACAGCCTTTAACTCCAAGCCATTTGATGCTTGCATCTGCACGGAAATCTTTTAAAGCATTTGAATGACAATGAGTATAATTCAAAGATGGATGGATTACCTTAACACCATAAACCATAGAGGGTCAACAGTTTCTGACGACATCGGATTCATTTGAGTACATTGCTCAGTGTAATTGAAACTGTGAAGCAGCTCTTTCTCTCACATACTGTTGAATGGCTTTAATTCGCGATTGTCAAATTTTCGTGTAACAGTTCTAATCGTCTGCATCGGAAATCACGCAGTTAAATGTTCTTTTTTTTTTTTTTTTTGCTGCTTTTACTAACAGGAAAATGTTTCCAAACGTGGTATTACGAAATTCTACTAAAGCTACACACTTCTAAGCGCGCTATTACGTCACGTGATTTCTATTAATTGGAAATTCGTAATGTTAATGTGTCACGTTCAGTGATTTCATTGGCTAAAACTGTAGGTTATGTTCTAAAGATGCTTTGCATCAAACAATTACAGCAATACCTAACGTGTTTCTTATACACGCGCTGTCGTAATAGTTAACTTTTCGCGATTTTCGCATAACGAGCGATTCATGACATCCGAACCGCTTCAAACGGCGCATAAAATACTGCAATACTCAGTACATGAAAGTCCAATACGTCTTTCATATTTGGTAGAGCTTGACCGCTGTCGAGTTGAATATTTAGCTCGCGATACCCAGTTTGAATCGATAAAACCGTCACAAAAACTGTGTATACAGCATTGTTGCCACTTATGTACATTTACTTCAAGAGTGTTTGAGTTGGCCGGTGTGGTTTGTGGGGTGGCTTTACCGTGATAAAAAGTGTTCATTAGTATCTGAGAGAAACTGGAACACAGATGATCGTCGTAAAAGCTAACTGATTTATTCAAGATCTGAAAACAGTAAAACTGATAATCGTGCAGTATGACAAGCAGATTCATTTAATTTGAACGTTTTGTAGATATATTTCTTTGGAGTGTGTGGTTGAAAAACAAAACATGGGTATGTAATATTTTAGACATTTAATATTGATATATGATTTCTATATAACATGTTAATTACATTTATCTTGCACTAGTTCTTTCCCCCTGCCTCTCTCAAACTCTTATTTGTCTCTCTCTATCAGCCTTTTCTTCATATATGCATTCTGTTAGATGAATTAAATGTTTCCAATATAAGCAACTTTTAATCTGCCTATTTTCAAAATAGTGTTTTTGTATGTGTCAAATCGATTCAGTATGTTATCTTTAATGACGATACCATTGCCCTCTTGTCTCATTCTGGCTCGAAACTGGATATATTAAACGATAATCAACCTCCGTCAAAACTGCTCATTATTAACCAAGTGCTCGTCTCTGTTTAAAATTAACCTGTCATACACCTAGTTAATACGCAGTGCGCTTCCGATATATAACATGTAACAACTACAAGAGATATACATTTATGCTTTTGTATAGGATCAATAAATCTCGCAAGCCTTAGTACCCGGCTGTACCTAACACCTGTGTTGTCTGCCACGCAGTCATTAAGATATTAATTATATATATGTATAACAGTGTCTTCTTTTGTTCAATTACCACATACATAATGTAAAAGCCTTCCACGGTGGCCTAATGTAGATAAAACGCCCGATCCGTAATCGGGAAGTCACGGGTTCGATCCCCAGCTGCGACATTTAAAAGTAAAAAAATGTTGTAAAGAATGATACTGGTAGCTTCCTGTTTGCAATTCAGCGTTGGTAATTTTAGGACTGCTTGTTTCGGTGTCAGGACCTTGGGATTGATTTGTGTGGTATTATTTGTGTGGTATTATTTGTGTGGTATTATATGTGATAGCTTTTGTGTGGTATTATTTGTGTGGTATTATATATGTGGTATTATTTGTGTGGTATTATATGTGATAGCTTTTGTGTTGTATTATTTGTGTTGTATCAACGTGTGGTATTATATGGGATATCCTATGTGTTGTATCAATTGTGGTGTGGTTTATTGTGGGGTATCATGCCACACATACATGTATGGTGTGTTATTACCCGCCCCGGTGGCCGAGTGGTCAGAGTGTCCGCCTCAGGAGAATGGGAATGAGAAACTTACTTATGGGAACGAGAAAGTATCCTGTAGGAAGGAGAAACTGACTTGCGGGAACGTGATACTTATCTTGAGGGAACCAGATATATTGTGGTAATAACATTTTTGACTAATGATAATCACTTACTATTGTTAACTATTTTGTTGTGTCGATAGAAATAGTTTTTCTCACTCAAGGTAGGTATCTCGTCCCCTCCAAATAGTATCTTGATCCAACTAGATAATTAATACAAGATTAGTGTCTCGTTCTCTCATTCCTCAATCCTACAAGACATTTCCTCGTTCCGATAAGACGTTTCCTCGTTCCCACAAGCCATTTCCTCGTTCCCACAATACATTTCCTCGTTCCCACA
>CM037781.1:42777477-42789977 GCA_021229015.1 Solen grandis | reverse complement strand
TATGTACTGGTTCTACCCCGGAACTTGTCTCCCTCGTATCGGTACGTGAAAGAACCAAGGGATCTATTCGCAAAATAAGCAAGGGTACCCTTGTATCAAACTACTGTCTACTCCGATGCTGTCACTTCAGCAAAAAAAAAAAAAAAAAGCTTCAGAATCGGATCGAAGGACTAATGTCTTGACTTGATTTTCCGTCATTGCGGGAAATTTTGATTAATATCCGTTTCGATGTTCTACTGGTATTTGCTAATACAATGGGAACCAGTATGTAAATCAAAGCGCTCAAGGCACAGAAGTTGTGTGTGTCTCAAGTGGAAGATGGTTTGACGAGCTGCAGATATGAAGGGTAACTTAGTTTTAGCCGAATATCAAACTTATATTAAAATAATAAACGATTGTTCATTGTCGGTTATAGAAATAGGGAGAGTAACAGTGGCGATCGAAGTGCTAATTGTTAACAGTTTGTTAAAACAAATGGTGCGTTCATCTTTAATTTGCTAACGCAACGTTAAAGTTGGTTGGCATTGCGCGAAATTTTGACCCCCGTTTATTAAATTTACTGTGATAAACAAAAGAAATGCGCCAATACTGTTCTCTTAGCACTATCAGCGCTTTGATTTGTACTACCGAGCGACAGCACAGTTTCCATTTATAGATGCAAATCAATGGCTCCTTCTTGTGTCCTTATATAATAACTTCGGATAGCAGATACAGGTATCATCCATTTTTTAGAGCAACAAATAACCCTTAGGTATCTCTGAGATAGCTTGGTGTGATTTTTAGTAAATTACACGGATTTGTATCGGAATTCAAGCTTTCTACATGGACCATTGTAATACTATTAAATAATCGAAACCTACACATCCACCATCCAGATTCAGGCACGAGCCACCTTTGCATCAAAAGACACTATACTCCTCCGCATGGTGAATTGAAAGTTACGCAACATCATAGGGAAAATAGTTATTTTGTGCTTTTATGCTACATAATTATTGTGTCCCATAAATATTTACGTTTTACTCAAAATTGAGTTTTCAACACTTTGGCTGATCTCAGCATACCTGTGTTGTAGAATTCTGTTCAATCGTTCGATCATTCACACAAAATTAAGAGGTTATTCGGTTGAAATGTAGAAACGGACCCTCAGAATGTGTCACTCACAACTAAAAAGACTGCATTTTGAGATGGTCCCTGTAAATGACGTTCGTACAGGTCTATTGGTTTCGTACAGGCTGGTGATGGTTATTTCTAGCCATTACATATAGACAAGAGAAAGGAAGAAGAAAAAATTTGGGACACCGTAAGACTCACAGGGACTCGACGTTGCATGGGGCGAATCATTTCGTACTTAGTGGTAACTAATGCTACCATTTAGTACGAAATGATTCGCCACATGCAACTTCGAGCCCCTGTGGTAAGACTTACTTTGGAGTCACATGACGTCATATAATGACGTCATTTTGAAGATGTAGCTTTTATGTTCATATTATAATGTACAATATTTTTGTTACTGGCTTATACTATTTAATATGTTCACTTCAGCCAGGGTCTCTCCTCAACCGAGCGTATCACTGGAATCTGAACATCCTGATGATGTTGAAACAGAAAACGTGAAAGACACTAATGCAACACCAGAAACTGCGAACGGAAAACCTTTTGTGAATGGCGGACAAGATAAAAATCCTGAAGCAGAAGTTTTGAACGGAAAACCGTTTGAGAATGGCGTACATCCAGATAAAACCTCCAAAGCAGAAGTTAAACCCGGCAAAGAGGAATTCTTCAGCCTTGATATGCAGAAAAGTAATCTATCTGGTCGTATCGGAGGGGATCAGACAGATGGAAGTAGTGACAAGGATAAAAAAGACAAGAAAGAGTCTGAAGAAGAAGGGCCTGCAGTTGGGTTCTTTGAAATTGTAAGTAGGTCAAGATCTCGAGACAAATCTAATACGTTGAGGAAATGGATCTTTGGACAAGCATATCATCTACAAATTGCATTTTTTTAATTGAAAATGTTTGGAAAACAGGTCATAAAAAAATGCGTTAAAGAAGTATACCGATTTTCTACCATTTTCACTAATCTGTTACAGTTAGTGCTTCTTTTTTTATCATTTTTTGTTCGATTATTCGAAGAATTGGATGAGCTGAACATTGTAGTCATGTCGGTGTCTGCGTCTTAAAGATATGGTTTTGTTAATATTGCCATTATATCCTCTTTTACTCAATCTCAGTGGATGTTCCCCAAACTTCACACATTTGTTTATCATCATCAGACCAACCAGTAGAAACAGGAACAGTAACTCTTCCAAATATATCTCCGCTTTTGCTCAATGGATTTCCCTCAGACTTCACACATGCCTTGATCATCATCAGACCAACAAGTAGAAACAGCGACAGTAACTCTTACAAATATTTTTTTTGGCAAATTTATGGCCCTTTGTGAACATTAATGAATTGTTAAAGTTGTGTTTCTCCACTTTCACTCAACGATGTCGCTCAGACTTCACACGTCATGCATTAAACATTATTAGACCAAGCAGTAAAAGCAGAAACAGTAACTCTTCCAAACATGTTTGTATATATATGACCCCTTTTGTACTTAAACTTCGGTTTATCATTGCTTTTGTCTCCCAACTTCTTTCCACGGATGTCCCTCATAATTCACATATGAACTTGCATACCTGTGTTGGGGGTCAGGCAAGAGTACAGAATTCCGTCATGAATTTTGAAATAGTTAATCCCCTTTTTATTTAGAATCTCAAGGTTTTCACACCACCTCATTTTTAGCTCACCTGAGCACAACGTGCTCATGGTGAGCTTTTGTGATCCCCTTTTGTCCGGCGTCCGTCCGTCCGTGCGTGCGTCTTGCGTCAACTTTTCCTTTAAACAACTTCTCCTCCTAAACCACTGGATGGATTTTTACCAAACCTCACAGGAATCATCCTTATCATGACCTCTATCAAAGTTGTTCAAATTATTTTGATTGGGTAAATAAGTAGGTCACAGGAGCTAAAAATAGATTTTTAAAATGCAATCTTAGAAAATCTTCTCCTGCAAAACTGTAAGGCCTAGAGCTTTAATAATTGGTATGTAGAATTGTCTTATTAACATCTACAAAAGCTGTTCAGATCATGACCCTGGGGTCAAAATTGGCCCCGCCCCAGGGGTCATTTTATTATCCCCCGCCGAAAGGCGGCGGGAGATATAGTAATAGTCTCCGTCCGTCCGTCCGACATTTTTGTCCGGAGCATAAGTCAAAAAGTATAAAATTTGAGATATCAACTTGATACTTCATAGGTGAATAGATCTCATTGAGGAGGAGTGCAGTGCACAAGAATGATAACTCTACCTTTCCTAATTTTTGAGTTATTGCCCTTTGTTATTTTTCAGACTTAATTTTTTGTCCAGAGCATAACTCGAAAAGTATTTGAGGTATCAACTCGAAACTTCATAGGTGGATAGATCTTATGGAGGAGGAGTGCAGTGCACAAGAATGATAACTCTACCTTTCATAATGTTTTGGTTATTGCCCTTTGTTATTTTTCAGGCTTAATTTTTATCACACTTACCTGTAGACCTCAAAATAGAGGAATTAGTAGGTCTTCACATGGGTTTCATATCTATAATCACTTTAAACATCAGTCTTCATTACCAAAAATTTTCTTTTAAAAATGAAATATTCTACTCTCCAACACATCTTCTAAAGAGCAAGCGTTCGGCGGGGGATGGCCATGTCAACATGGCTCTTGTTTTTCATAGGTTTATATAGTGAAAAACTTTAAAAAATCTTCTTCTATGAAACAATAAGGCCTAGAGCTAAGATATTTGGTGTGTAGCATTGTCTAGTGAATCTCTACAAAAGATGTTCAAATTATGACCCTGGGGTTAGAATTGGCCCTGCCCCGGGGGTCACTTGTTTTACATAGACTTATATAGGAAAAATCTTCTCCTATGAAACCATAAGGCCTAGAGCTAAGATATTTGGTATGTAGCATCATCTAATGGTTCATTACCAAGATTGTTCAAATCATAGCCCTATGGTGTTAAATACTTGTTTTACATAGAGTTATATAGGAAAATCTTAAAAATCTTCTTTTATGAATCCATAAGGCCTAGATAATTAGCTCACCTGAGCACAACGTGCTCATGGTGAGCTTTTATGATTGCCTTTTGTCCGGCGTCTGTCGTCCGTCCATCTGTCCGTGCGTGCGTGCGTCTTGCGTCAACTTTTTCCATTAAACAACACCTCCTCCTAATCCGCTGAAGGGATTTTGACAAAATTTCACAGGAATCATCCTTATGATGTCCTCTAACAAAATTGTACAAAATATTATGATTGGTTGAAAAAGTAGGTCACAGGAGCTAAAAATAGATTTTAAAATGCAATCTTAGAAAATCTTCTCCTGCAAAACTGTAAGGCCTACAGCGTGTAGAATTGTCTTATAAACCTTTACAAAAATTGTTCAAATCATGGCCCTAGGTTCAAAATTTGCCCGCCCCAGGGGTCACTTTATTTTACATAGGCTTATATAGGGAAAACCTAGAAAAATCTTCTCATCAGAAACCACATGGCCTGGTGTTAACATATTGGGTATGTACCATTGTCTAGTGGAACTCTACCAAAGTTGTTCAAATCATGGCCCTTGGGTCCAAATTGGGTCAGCCCCAGGTGTCACTTGATTTTACATAGGCTTATATAGAGGAAGAAAGGAAAATCTTCTTCTCAGAAACCACAAGGTCAAGAGTTAAGATATTTAGTAGAGCTGCTGCGTTTATCCAGTACTCGGATATCCACGAATTCTGTCTGCAAATCGGGTACGAATATTCGCCACGGCGAAGATCGCTGGATCGCGATCTTTTCTTACATAAACACCTACCTTAAATACTTTTTATAAAACTTAAATGAAAAAAATATAATGAAATGAAAGTGAATATAAACGACGTTTTTCAAACCAAAAGTTGTTTTTACAAAACCGAAAGTAAAATATGACAAACATGTAGAGCTAACAATGCTGTGCGTCAGTAAAGATTCGAATTTAAATCATCAGTACGATTTCGGCACACTGTAATAACGTCTAACGTTACCAAAAATATAATTCATTATTAAATCAAGAATCAAGCATTATCGTAAGTATTCATCATATTTTTCAAAATTCGAAAATACGTCCTACATGTAGTGCTAAGCAACGCTGTAAGTCGAGGAAGATTTGGAATCAATACATCACGTTTCCAAAATCATTCCGGTAATTAGTTTTTAATATAATATTTAATAGAGTTAATGTTTATAAAGCTTAAGAATCGAGTGATATTGTAAGTAATCCATATTATTTGAAATTCGAAACTGATGTTAACTTTACTGAATGATCGTCTGCAATTTGTATACATGGCAGAGAAAAACAACTTTACAGAAATTCACTCTATCTATCTATATATCTATATATACTGCACAAACTCCCCTTTCGGGTATTACTGGCAGGTGCGCGTCTGTGCAAGGATAAAACTGTTAAAAATAAAAATTTTGTTAGGGTGAGAAAATTTTCTGAAAAAAAAAGGTGAATATGTTAGGTTTAAGATCTGGTAAAAACATCTTTTTGTTGATTCAGGGACGGTCTACTATCTGAAACGAGAGGAGCTTTTGTTTAAATGCTAAAAGATCATTTTGTGAGACTATATTTTCTGGTAAGCTGTTCCAAAGTATCACTGTATAAGGAAAAAAGGAATATTTAAAGTAGCTAGCTGGAGTATGAATTTGCCTGTAAGATAAAGAGTGTAAGTGGCGGGATATCCTCGCTGGTCTTTCAAGATATGCAGGTAATGGGACAGCAACAAGGTTATTTACTATTTTGTAAAACATAAGAAGTCTGGTGACATCACGTCTGTACTGAAGGGTTTGCCAGTCAAGTTCCTTCTGCATGCTGGTGACACTGTCGTAATAAGAATAGTTATTATTAACCCATCGGACTGCTCTGCGTTGTACTTTTTCTATTTTATCTATATATGTCTGTGTATGAGGACTCCAGACTGTAGAGGCATATTCTACTTGAGGTCTAACCAATGCTTTGTAAGCTGCTTCTCTAACTTCCTTATTCTTTGTCTGGATGTTTCTGTGGAGGAAACCAAGAGTTTTATTAGCAGAAGAAGTAATGTTGTCAATATGTTTATTCCAAGAGAGATCTTTTGATATTGTAACTCCTAAGTATTTGGCATTATCCACTGTTTCTAAAGCTTGTCCATGTAATCTGTAATCAAAGGAAAGTGCTTTCTTCTTTTTAGTAATATTTAAAACAATGCATTTACTGGGATTAAATTCCATTTCCCATTTCTTTTCCCACTGCACCAGCTTGTCGAGGTCTTTCTGAAGTGTAATACAGTCCTGCTTGTTGTTTATAGCTAGGTAAATGGCAGTGTCATCTGCAAATAAACGAACTTGAGAAGTTATGGTATCTGGAAGATCATTTATATATAACAGAAAGAGAAGTGGGCCAAGTACAGATCCCTGAGGTACTCCTGATGTTACTGGGACTACTGATGAGCATCCTCCCTCCAAAACGACTTTTTGTGTTCTGCCTATGAGAAAAGATTTTATCCACAACAGGGTTGAATTATTGACTCCATGTTCCTGTAATTTGTACAATAACTTTAAGTGGCTGACCTTGTCAAAAGCTTTACTAAAATCTAAAAGAACTAAATCAGTCTGTTGTCCATTAACAAGATTTCTCGCTAGTTGGTCAGTAAGTTGCAGGAGTTGTGTTTCACAGGAACGTTTTTCTCTGAAACCATGCTGTAAGTCATAAAGTATATTATGCTTATTGAAGTGCTTTGTTAAATTTGAAGCTACAATATGTTCAAGCACCTTACAAAGAATACATGTTAAAGATATTGGTCTATAATTTGCTGGATCTTCTTTGTTTCCTTTCTTGAATAGAGGGGTCACGTTTGCAGATGTCCATACCTTGGGGAGGGTACCTGTATCAAGAGACTTTTGGAATAGTATTAGCAAGATTGGTGAGATTTGTTGACAAAGATTTTTTAAAATTAATGGTTTGATGTTGTCTGGTCCAGCAGCTTTATCTGGTCTTAAATTTGATATAAGTTTTTCCACTCCACTGATGTTTATGGTAATTTCAGGCATGATTGGGTACTTCCTGTAAAAAGAAAAATCTTGTGTATTAATATTTCGAATAGCTGCGAAGCAAGATTGAGCAAGTGAGATAGGTGTCATCTGAGTGAATACTGACTGAAACTGTCTGTTCAAAATATCTGCTTTTTCACTGTTGTCTGATTTGATGGAACCTGAAATTTTGTCAAATAGTGGGGGAATGCCTGTTGCATCCTGCTTGGCGTTTTTGATAAGGCTGAAAAGTTTTTTGAATTAAAGCTGTTCTTTTCTTTGTCGTCTATGTTGTCTTCCAGGCCTAAAATATATTCAATGTATTTATTATAAGACAGTTTAATTTGTTTTTTTATGTGATTTTTCATTTTTAGAAAAGCCGCCCTCGTCTTGTTGTTCCCTTCCTTCTTGAGTCTGAAATAAATTTTATCTCTTTTTCTCATTAACCTTTTTATAGACTGGGTGATCCATGGAAGTGACCTCTTGTTGCCTATTTTTTTTATGGGAATAAATTTTTCTATACCTGTTGAAATAGCATTTGAAAATTCTAACCAAATTTCTTCCACTGATTTAGATACATGGCGTTTCAAAATATCATTTTTTACCAGGTCCATGTAATTTTTAAAACTATCCCAGTCTGCTTTCTTATAGAGGGGAACATGTCTGGGAGGTTGTTTTATCTCCTGCGGCTTTATATCTGCAAAAATAGAGACAATACTGTGATCTGCAATACCAGGGAGACATTTTACATTTTTAATTAAAGTATAATTTGAGGTTAGAAAAAGGTCCAGTGTGTTTTCTCCTCTGGTGCTTTCAGTGACCATCTGGGTAAGATTCAAATCTGAAAGTAAATCAACAAAATCTTCATATAAGTTAGTAAGGCTACAACCTGGTTTTATTTCTGGTACATGATCACTGCCCCAAGAGAGTTTTGGGAAATTAAAGTCACCAAGTATCCAGAATGTTCCTTTAAGGTTTTTGGTCAGTTCTAAAGATCTTTTGAGTTCATTAAAGCTGTAGCTGTCTGATTCTTTTGGTCTGTAGTAGGCTGCAATATAGAGAGGTTTACAGGATTTAATATGCAACTTAATCCAGATGATTTCACAGTCTGTCTTCAGTTGTTTCTGTTCTGTGGCAAGGAAAGTATCTTTGACCAGGATGAACACTCCTCCGCCCTTGCTTGATCTGTCTTGTCGAAATGGTGTGTAACCTAGAGATTTAGGAAAAAATTCACAGTCTTTATGATTATTATTTAACCAAGATTCAGTACCTACAATTATATCAGGTTGGTGGTGATCAATCATGCCAATAAATTCTGCTTTTTTGTTTACGATGGACTGACAATTTACAGAGATAACTTTCAGCTGTGAAGGAAAAAGTTTACCATTAGTATTTCTAGTTTTTCTTCTGGTTGATCTTATTGAACTGGAGCTTGAAGTTTGTGTGTAGGTCTGGTCAATCTGGTCGCTCAGTGAACTGTAGCTATTCTGCAATGACAATGATGAAAGAGACAGATTTGAATGTTTTGAAAAATTTTGAGCATCACAAATAGTGCAGGTCCAGGAGAACGAAACATCACGAGCTGCAAGATCAAAATAAGTTTCATTAGTAATGTCCTGGCATTTTATGTGGAACCATTTCAAACAAGCATCACATTCAATGGCGTTGTCATCGTCAAGCACTTCATATCCACAAGAACCGCAGGGGAAATCAGGTCCTGGATTTGTTTCAACATCTGAAGATAATGACAGTAGAAGAAAGCACAGATAAGTTAGAGAAGCATTTCTGGAACATTTTATGTTTGGTATTGACCACCGGGTAGATTTTAGTAAACATGCACAGGCATACGTTCCGTCAGGTTTAAAATTATTTGGGGTCTTAAATGCCACGGGTTGATAATCAGGTGTTGAAGCTTGCTCTGTCTGAAAACTAAGATAGAAAGCTGTAATGACGAGAGGAAATAACAAACCTGTAATCATTTTCTTTTTCAAAACAAATATGGCGCGTTCGGTAGCAAAGGTCAAGGTCGGGATCTAATTGCAAGAAAATATTTGTCAATTTCTTTGTAATCTGCAAAAATACGAAAAAGATCAATGAAACAAATTTCAAAATATACTTAGAACCCTTTCTTCAGCAGTATGAACTGTCCCTGAAAGCAAAAAGTAATTTAATTTAGTTGTTTTAGCGATCTGAAATGGGAGAGAAAAAATCAGCTGTTAGTTGCACGACGCATGCGCACTCGCGAAGCACATATCAAATGTGTACAAATACTTCGGTATTTCTACCCAAGATGAAAAAGGCTATTTGTAAAACCTGCAACTTAAATGTTGCATATACTGGCATACAACTAACCTGTCAAATCACCTAAAAATGATACAACGTCAAAAATACAGGTAGGCTTTCGTAAATGTTACCAAAATTATACATTCCAAAGGGACCCTTCTTAAGTATCCCCTTCCAGATTTTATTGCATTTTTTTGAGTTTTGAAAATGTCATTTTCTTGATCCACTTGATGGCCCAGACCTACTGGGTCTAATAGTAGCTACACCACTGTAGTGATAGGAAGAGGTTGGTCTTTGAAGGAGATATATAATGGACATAAGAAGATGTATAAATACTTGGATGTGCATATTAGACCTAGATTTATTATATTTATACATATATGACATATAGTATAATTGTGATATTAATTTTTCTCATAGGATCCCTATGGTTTTGCTCTGTTACAGTTCCGGTTTGCCTCCAAGCTGGACATCCTGTTCATGCTCCTGGGCAGTCTGTGTGCCCTGTGTCATGGCAGTGCCTTCCCACTCATGGTGATTGTGTTTGGTGAAATGGTAGATCTGTTTGTTGAGAACACGACAGAAGACGCCTACAATAATCTACTGGAAGTGATGGAGAGATATGCTCTCTATTTTGTAGGTAGGTCAACAGACATTTAGCATGACTTTTTTTAGCTCACCTGAGCACAAGGTGAGTTGTAGCGATCATATTTTGTTTTGTCTATCGTCTG
Organism: Solen grandis; assembly: GCA_021229015.1. Lineage (NCBI taxonomy): Eukaryota > Metazoa > Mollusca > Bivalvia > Adapedonta > Solenidae > Solen > Solen grandis. Next base: position 42,779,855 of record CM037781.1, on the reverse strand, counting down.
TTAAATGGTGACTTGGTTTTATAAAGATTTACTGAAAGAAAAAAAAAAGACAATATTCTTGTCAGAAATCATAAGGCCTGGAGTTAAGATATTTTGTGTGTGATATGGCCTAGTGGACTTCAATCAAATTGTTTAAATCATGGCCCTTGGGTCAAATATGGCCTGCCACAGGGATCACTTAATGTTAAAATATAGACTTATGTAGGGAAAAAACTTGAAAAATGTCAGAAACCACAAGGCCTAGAGTTTATTTATTTGATGTTTAGCTTGACCTTGTGGACCTCTACCAAGTTTAATCAAATCATATCCCTGGGTTCAAAACTTGCCCTGCATTAGGTGTCACTTGGTTTTATATATAGACTTGCATAAGAAACAAAAACTTGAAAAATCTTCTTGTCAGAAACCACAAGGCCTAGACTTTATTTATTTGATGTGTAACATGGCCTAGTGGACTTCACCAAGTTTGTTCAAATTGAGTATGTATAGGGTCAAAATTGGTTCTGCTCAACGGGTTCCTTGGTTTTATTAATACTTGCATAAAAAAACACTTGAACAATCTTCTTGGCAAAAACCACAAGGCCTGAAGTTTAGTGTGTAATTTGGCCTATTGATCCTGCTCCATGTTTGTTCAAATCATGGCCAAAATAAACCATGGATATGCTGACTCTAAAGTTGTGGACTCCTAGATAGACATTTGCTGCACATCATTTTGTCAGATTTCAGCAGAAGTCACAATATATTTTTAAAATGATGCCTCCCCTCAAAAATATATTTATGAAAAAAGAGGGATTTTTATTCTAGATCTATGTCTAGAGCGCTCTATATCAGGATCCAAGATTTCTAACAGAATCCTAGGGTTCCAAAATCAATATTGTAGTTCTCTGACCAACAAGGTCTGTGGGTACTTCAAATATTTATCTACATTTTGAATGTCAATAAAAAGCTCTCAGTGGGTGATCTTTTAATGATTTATATACCTGTAAAGTGCAGTCTTCATAAAGATCTAGATATATTGGTACGTTGTAAAGATTAGATTGTGTACCAACCTAACTGCCTGCTAGTTCAAATGATCTCTTGATATTTTAGATATCAAATTTAGGAATCTTCATTGTATTAGCTCAGAGCTTGTCTTAGGTCTCCATTTTTTTCCACTTTATATACAGGTAGATTTCTATATTTCTTTTTTTGAAAGAAATATTTTTTTCATTTTACTGTTACTAGCCTGTCTGTTTCGAATGATCGCTGCATTGTCCTTTATATCATGACAAGGCGCTGTTGAAAGACAAGAGGCATTATTCTGAAAGCCAGACTTATGCCCCTTTTTTAACTTAGAATTTGGTCAAGATTGCTTATTAAATAGAATGTTTTGAAGACTATGAAAGGAATCAGTACAAAACTTTGAATTCTTGATAATCATGACAAGGCACAGTTGTAAAAAACAAGGGGCGTTATTCTGAAAGCTATATTTTTGGAGTTATGCCCCTTTTTAAATTAGAATTTTTGTTAAAATTGCTTATTGATAGATTATTTTTAAAATTATCAAAGATATTGTACTCATTCTTGGCATATTTGCTAAAGGGGACAAGTGACATAACTCAGTTATCAGTATTAGATCAGATTACTTTAACCCTTTCCCTCATAGAGGACACCATGAAAAGACCTATGCGAACAGGCTGATCAGGTTTTATGCTGTTCGCTGCTCCTCAGTGGTCTGGAAATGAGTATTTTGTAATTAAATTTGGTAAGGTTTAACTGTGGTTTTCTGCAGATCAGGCTTTATGTGGTACCTATTGAGTGTGTCAAAATGAGTCTATATGAGGAAAAGGGTTAAAACATATTAGAGATCAAGGAACATATGTTATCTTAAGGAGTTTATGATTAAATATTTCAGATTATTTTCAGTTATTGCTGGAATTATTTCCTTTTATGATACAAGAAACAAAACCCATCGGAAGTAATTGAATATTTTTATATATGATAAAAGAATATGGCTCCAGTTGGTGTCTTATCATACCAAATAATTCATCATGTACATGTAGTTCATTATAAAAAGAGACACAATGAATATAACATTACACACATATTAATGAATCATAAATACACACCAATAACAGGGATAACACAAGAAAGGAGAAACAATATTCCCTTATTTCCATTGTGGTACCTGATAGTGGCAGCATGACATACATGTATAAAGTCATATAACTGATTGAAAATGACTAAGTTACAAATGATTAAGATAAAAACCATAGCACATAATTGAGCTCTTGCTTTTGAGTTGAGAAAACTTTCAATGTGAGATGCTTTTAGAAAAGACCAAAGTATTTGATACTTATAATTTTATACTAGACAAAACTAATTAGAACTTGAATTAAGTT
>CM037781.1:42727377-42777377 GCA_021229015.1 Solen grandis | reverse complement strand
CGCTCGGACTGTGTGAGTATGGCCCAAACTACAGTCGCTCGTCAATCTCTTATCTTCCATCAACATCGCAGTGCGTTATCCTTCCTGGCAGTAGCGGGGATGGAAAAGCTTCATCGCCCAGCATTTCAAGCCCCTTGTCGGAATACGGTAAACATTTGTCTTTGTATTAATTTGTTATGTGGAATATTAAATTACCTTGAATCAATTAACATTTGTCTTTGTATTAATTTGTAATGCGGAATATGAAATTACTTTGAATCAGTTTAGCTTTACTACAAGTAAATATACAATGGATAATATATATGTTTATACCAGTACTTCCGATTTTCTTCAAACGAACCGGGTGTCGTCACTGTTAAGGAGAGTCAAAATACATGTGAAATGAAGATCTGCCTCCTCAAGAACCCTGATCAGCGGTTCAACACAGTAGAGCGGCCTCCAGTCGTACCTGCACAGGGACTGAGCCTAGGGAGACAGCAGTACCTACATAAAAGTGTCCGTCCATATATCCGTCCTGCATCTCAAGAGTTATTGTGCCCGCCACCAGTCCAAGATTAAGGCAACCGATAGGCTATGAGTAGTGACATATATCAGATACTTTTAATATTCCAGTCTTTTTTGTATTTTATGGTCATTGATTAGAAAACAGGTAAATGTTCGCATTTAGATACGCGTGTTTTTTTTGTTTTTTTTTAATTAAACACGTGGTGTCAAATACTTTATTTGTTAACAAGAATTCAGTGCAGTTGTCAGAATGTGTGTTACAAATATAAAGTATGTAACAGGTAATAGTTCTACAGGATTGAACATTGTACAAAATGTTTTATTATGCCTTTATTTGTACAGTAAAAATGCCTTTTTATAGCATGTGATTTTTATTTCTAAGCAACCACAAAAAATCTTATTTTTGCTTTGTTGTTTTTTTCTATATGAGTGTTTAGTTTTGCACATTTAAGGATATTAATAATATTATTTGTTTAATGCACAACCCACACGATGTAAAAAAATGTGTACGGCGACGACGTCATTATAGCGTTTCTGATGTTAACTGACCGTAGACACCAATGTTATTCAAAAAGCTGTATATTCAAATCGTACTCGAATTTCGCAAAAATATTTCCAGGTTTTTGAAGGTAAATAAATTATCTGATTGAAAATGCAAAAAACTTAATTTCGAAAATTCTGTCATTAAGACCGGTTTTCCATGACGCGGCTCATATATATATTCTAGATAGTATGGGGTGTTGGTACAAAACCTAATTAAGTTTTGCAAATATTAAACCAATATCGCCACATAAAAGGTTTAAATATAATATTTATAGTTTTGTTAAGAAATAATGCTCAAATAATTAAAAAGTAGATCTTTCTAATTTAGAATTACATTTAAATCATATTATATTCTTGCAATGTCAACACAACAATGAATATACTGCGAGATGTTAACCAAAAATATGCAAATATCTAGCTTTAATCCTAAATTTATGTAAATGAATGATGCAAACTTAATATTGCACTCAGTGATTTACAGTTGTCATAAATATTACTAACAATGTTTATTTGGGGGCATATATATATATATTTTCAGCAAATATATATATTTTGCCCCGCAGTTTGGTAAATGCAGTGTGTGATTTCTGGCTTAATCTATAGGTTATGTTTGATTATAATCAGAAATAAAGGTTAAATCCAAGGTCAGATATAACAAGTATACCCCTTAGAATTTTAACAAATGACATTATTGCAACAGTGTTTACTTCATGTTCTCTACTATTGTTGCTATGAACGCTTTATTTTGCTACACACCGATGGACCTATTTGTTCTATCGTAGACGACACAAATTGATACTCAATTAAATGAATATCCAGGAAACAGATGTAAGGTTTAGCAAATGACCACGCTTCACCAGAAGCAATCATAGCTGACAAAGTTAATGTCCGAAAATTCAAAAAGTATTTAATTATCAGCTCACGTACATTTATCTAAATTTAATTCAACTTTTACACAAACATTAACAACACATACTAAGCATTAAAATACATATGTACAATTTGATTTCTTTTTTCAATGATAATATAAAGAGCGATGTAATTATGAAAACCAATTAAGGGGTGCGTTATATAAACCAATATAATTTGGAATATATACGCCACATAAATAGATCCCCATATTTGAAAAGACAATGGTTCTATGGCCAATCCAAGATTCGAACCATTGACTCACATTTCAGATACGTATAACATCGCTTCCAGATGAGTTAGGAAGCTGATATTTGGACTGAATATTAGTCTTTAATAGTTCTTTTCAGTCTGTGATGACGAACGTCATATGACGTCATAAGGTCAAAAGGAATGTTTTCATATGTACACCTTAATTTCTATATGTTGCAAAGGTCCCAGGACCATGGGATTTTTATGGCTTATACTTCAGATACTGGAATTTCCATTCCAATTATTATCTTAAGCCTGTCGTTTGTTCGGAACAAACGAAATCTAGTTACTATAAACATTTGGTACAATATGTAAAACCAAATGCAGAAGGACTTGGTAAAAACGATTATTCAGAAATTCTTAAATGTCCTTTTTCAAAAACCTAGGTACCGTTAGAAAGGTCTTACAATTTCTTACATTACTTCTGTTTTATGTTTGGGCCAAACCTCAACAAATTTCGGTGAAAAGGTGTTTATGTCAGTTCTTTTCGACCAACAATTTTCTAATTAATGGGGCGATCATCAAAATATGCATACCATTAGGAAATAAATGCACCGAGCTATAAAAAAATATACATTTGCAAATACTAATATTATCTATATAAATGTCATTAAACGATTAGAGGTGTATAAAAACGGTTTTAATTAATTCTTATTTGTGATGCGATGTTAATTTAGTGGACTAAATATCAACATTTCACACGCTTTATGTATGGGACTATCCTTAACATTAGTGATATATAGAGAGTTAAATCCCGAGAAAACAGCAAACATCGAAAAATAATGTACTAATGTCGTTTGAAAGCTGGATTGGGATATATATCATGTTCGAAAAGTTATTTACAAAAATCAATAGTTTCGAGATGTAATATACTGTACTATGGATAAGGCCATTTTTTCCCAGCCGTAATTCATCTGGTTCAACCCCGATCTTCAAAACTTAAAGCTCTTTGAAAGGACTATAAATTATACCGGTATTGTCTCAAAGAACATGTGTTCTTTTTTAAATATTTAAGGCCGCAACACACACACACACACACAATTGACATATGAACTTGAGCATTGCGATTTTCCGAATACGGAAGTGACGAGTCACCTTATGGAGCTAATTTGTACCTTCAGTGAAAATGTAAATCAAATTGGTCAAAACTTAAGGCCAGTGGAGCTAAAAACGTTTGATTTTGTTGAAAAAATGCTTTTATCATCATGACATCAAATGACTACATTACGCCAGCTTTCTCAAAATATAAAATAAACTTCAGTTCGTATAAGCTGTCCAAATTCTTAAAATTTAAGCACGCCTAGAAGCTTCAAATCAACACATTTTGTGGTCCCTGGTTCGAATCTTGTATCTTTGTCTTCGAATCTAGAAAAAAAGTATATGGAGGTGCACATTTATGTTTTGATTTACACCATCTGTAAAAATTTCGATAAAATCCGGTCATAGATGGCGACTGCAGAGTAGATACAAAATTTTACACTAGTGTTGCGGAACGCGTCACGCGGTATCGCATTTATCTGACGTTATATGACGTCATTGGACAAAATAAATCATGCCTTCGAAAGGCCCGCTAATCCCGTGTTAGCTGATCAAAAACATACCTACAAAAATCAATACTTTTCAAGATAAAAGCGGTACTGCACTACGGGTAAGGCTGTTTTCGATTTTCTACCATATCTGTACCATATGCCGCTTGCCATTATATTACTTCATTTTGTGATTCCCTTATCATTGTTCCCGTAACATTTCGGACATGTTACCTTTGACAGATAGACGATATTATCCGTTTGTGTAATTGTCATATATGCGGGTAATGATTTGTGGGAAGGACAACACAACCAACTTCAGTCAAAGACCTAAACCCAAAGATAAGCAACTCAAAAATATTGCGAGAAAAAGCCGGTACGCTTGTAACTAAGGACTGGAATTTTCTTCAGGAAGGAAATAACTCAATTAAAGAAAAGTGATAATCTTTGCCAATACCTAGCAAATATTGTTTGTATGTCACTTGGCTGATCACATTCCGCTAACTTCATAGGCTGAACTTCGAAAATCGCTACCCTGAGCTAGTGAACACGCCATGTTGCGGAACGCGTCACGCGGTATCGCATTTATCTGCTTCGGTGATACCGTATTCTATATTTAATCGACTTTCCCCGAAGTTCGTTTACGAAAATAACGTTTTCTCGTGTGATGTGACACACTTGATGAAAGACTTCACCAGCATTAAGGAGGGAGTAATGTGTAATGTGGCCTACACTTGCCGAATTTATTTGTCAGGAAACAAAGACTTCAGAAGCATTATCGAGAGAGAGAGTAGAAAATTATTTTTTGTAATTTCTACCGATCATCTGTGAACGAGATGGCTTTAACGTTGGTATCTTTGTTTTATATGATCCTAGTTTCTTAATAACTGCAGTATATGTTGTTTTCTGATGCAAAAAGCCCCTCAAACATTTATCTGCCTATTAACTTCTCTATTTAAAGTAAGGAAATAATTTTTATATTTAAGTAGGACTGTACTGTATTTACAAACAGAAGTTGGCTTACTCAGTGTTTTGTTGTTCTTGTCCTGCCTTTTAATATCGAACGTTTATTTTTGTTACAACACGCATTTTTTTCATTATTACGCCAATTTTTTATTTTGAATTCACATTGAGTCATCCCCCCCCCCTTTCAAGCGTGAAGCTTAATTTTTGCTTTAGTGAACTATATATGTAGTGTACATCTGTCTTACTCCGGGTAGAAGTGAATGGGTATGCATCATAAAGCTTCTATAGCATACATGTATAGATATCTCTCTTGCTTGCGGCTCGGCATAGTGGCAGTGCGACAGGGAAAAATCTCAGGAGAAGGAAAAGGGCAAAAGGGTGATAGACATATTGACTGATGAAAACAGAAGAATGGAAAGATAGAGAGATCAGCATATATACAGCGTAGTCTAAGAACTGGCTGGCCCGGTGTCCGGATGACTGTGTGGTATGTTGTAACATGTATACGCCACATGCATGATATCGCAGACAGCCACTATTTTTCCTGTCTCATGAAGACAAAATTACGAAATGATAGCAATACTGTCGTTGGGACGTAAAACCTAGTAACAAACATGTTTTATTACCAACATAGGTAGATTGTATATCTCAAACGTCTTTGGGGAACACGTATTACAACGATCATTACCTTGCGCTATAGAGGGTCTTGAAATATTTTCGACCAATTCTGACTTATCTTCAGAAAACACCAAAGGGCCACGTAGCCCGTGTAATGAAGTCGTTCCGATGCCGCAATCAAACACGGATTACGTGGGTGAAAACCAGTAATCCTAGTTACTAGAATACATGATAATACTATATACAAGGACGTCAGGTGCCACCTGGAACCCGTTTGGGTACAGGGTGTTTAATCTAGGTATATTATCCAGCTGTCGATCAATCTTGTTTACCCAAATAGTATTGGTCTCGCTCCGTATATAACAGGATATAAACGTCCCTTATTTGAATTGCAAGTATAAATTAAATTGGGATTTGCTAATCAAAATCCACAGATCTTAAACCTATATAGACAACATCATACTGCCGACCTATTTGTGCAGATGGCTGTTGCAGATTGTCATACCTCGATGTTTTTGAAGCCGGGGATATAAATCGTAACCTTGAGAAAATACAGCCTCATGCATTCTATTTCGGGCGGTTCGTTTATTAAAATTATGAATATGTACTTTGTTTATGGAAACAGGTTTAACTTTAGACGAGGTTAGAATTCTGAATTTAAAAAAAATCAGTGATTTTTATAGCTTTCAGAATCAAATTGAATCGATAGATTGGGGTTATAATGTTTATGTCAATTGTTTTCCAATCGACGTAAAATAAATAAGTTTATCATCTGAAAGGTCTTTCAAAGCACTACAAATTTTCCCCATAGTGTCTCGATAGAATATTTATCGTTTTTGAGATACCTATGGCCGAAGGAAAAGACCGATAACTGACATATGACCTTAACCTTTGCGAGTTTCAAAAACGGGAGTTACTTTGTACAATGAGATGCTATGTTGCACTTTCAGTGAAAAAATTATGCAAATCGATCAAAACAAAAAGCCTGCAGGGTCTAAAACCCGCTTTTTTAATGCAAAATTGTTTATTACGGTCAGACGTCAGAGAATTCAAAGAATACCTCTGGACACATATGCTGTCCAGTTTTCATGTTTTAACTCATCACGAGCCTTTGTAACATCTTATTATATTTAAGGACCAGAACTGACCGCTACAGAGCGCAAACCAAATTTGGTAGCATATTTCAACCGTGACGTCACACGACGTCATATGCAGATGGAAATTATTGCATTCAAAATGGCCAGTCACTCTGCCTACTGTTAAAATTTCATGGCGCAGCTGACTTATCGGCAACCTATTTTAATTTGAGCCCCAAAATGAGATATAATAATAATAGGAAAGAAATTAACAAACCCAATTGGTCTTTCTGATTTAGACAAAAAGCCCTAATAAACATAAAAACAATTTTTTTCTGCAGGTTTGTGGAAAGCCGTAATAACAAAGGCAATATGTTACTTAAAAGTCATTAATTTTCGTTGACATTAAATTTCGTTCATTATGTATTACGTGGCTACATTTTTTCGTGGATCTGTGTTCTAGAAAACGTGAGCTCTATGTAGTAGGGCAATTTTGGTGGTACACCCTATGCCCTTCTTATGCTTATGTCCCTTCTTATGCTTATGCCCCATCCTATGCTTGTGCTTATACCCCATGTTAGTCTTATGCCTCATCCCCATAACAGGTTTATGTCTCATAATGTATTCATGCAGATGTCCGTATTTAGAAAACAGTACGATGTATAAAATTAAAGATAAAATCATACTGATATTCTCTTCCCAGGTTAAATTTGCTATGTCAGCAGCATTAACAATTTATCATCCATGCACCAACAGGTTCATATAAATGTATGTTAAACCTGAGCTGAATAATTCTTAAAATAGATATCACCATTTGGGTGTTGATGTATATATCAACTTGCATAATATATGTTATATTAGTGTAATTGTTTTATGAGTTTGACTTATATAAGTCCAGTTTCCATACATCCTTTTAGTGGCTATGTTTTTTATTGTTCTCTCACCCTCACCCTACGTCAAAAGAATATCTATATATATTTTTTTATTAAAAATATGCTTAGTAATGTTTATTTTACTCTCATAATATTCCATATTTTCTGTGGTTATTGCCTGAAAATATCGGATGATATTTAGTTATTCCAACAAACAAAAGAATATATGGAACGCCTACGCATGATGTATGTCTATGAAATGCTATCGTCATGGGAAAAGAGCTAAGATATCACCTTTCTCTAGGGCTGAGAATCCCTACATATATCACGGGAATTATATATAGAACCAAACACACATAAACTTTTGAACAACTTTATTTCAAAAAAGAATAAAAGAAAAAATGACTGATGAATATATGATACAGTTTTTGAATCTAGCATGCGATATGTGGCAACAGACAAAAATTGATTCGAATTATATAAAACAGGATCTACAGTTACGAAAACAAATCCATACAATTCGGTTACAATATATTTGTGTCTAGGTTCATAGGGTTTTAAGATATAAGTCATTTAACCTAAGGAAGTACAAGTGACATTGTTTCATAGGATCTGATGCTGCACCTTAAATTAAATTCTATGCAAACAAAGCAAAAATAAAGCCTGCGGGCTTAAAACAGGTACATTTCAATGAAAATGTCTTTTTGACCTCATGACGTCATATGAAGACACACGGCGTTCGTTCTCTCAGAATGTAAGAAATTCTCAAAGACTATTATTCAGGCCAAAATTCAGCTTTCTAACTCATCTGAGAGCGATGTCATTCATATTTAAAATTAAAACGCCAATGGTTCGAATCTTGGATTCGCCATAGAACCATCGCCTTTCCGAATTAGAAAAATGAACACCGTGATGTTCAACTAGAACGTAACATACACATACTATGGAAAAAAAAGGAAATCCGCCCAGAAATAATCGTACAAACTTTTGTAGACGACTTCATGTTTGACGTCATATGATGTCAAAGGCATACGAAAATATAGTATCTGAAGTATATTCCCTTAAATTTTCATGGTCCTGGGACCATTGCAACATATAAAAGTTAACGCGTATAAAAAAAATTCTTTTTGACATTATGACGTCATGTGAAATCAATAGACGTTCATCCATACAGAATGTAAAGAAGACGTCAAAACTTGTATTCTGTAAAAATATCAGCGTTCTAATTCACCAGGAAGCGATTGTATAGGTATTTACAATTTGAAGTCAATTGTTCAAATCTTGGAATCGCCATAGAACGTTGCCTTTGCGAATTTGGAAAAACGGACACCGGGATGCACAACTAAAAAGTAACGTTCACATACTGGAAATCCGCCGAGAAATAATGGTTATAGACCGCGTGAAAATGTATCTTATCCGACGTCAAGTTTGACGTCATAGACATACGAACATCATTGAAATGGAAAATACAGTAGCTGTAGTTTATGCCATTAATTTTTCATCGTCCTGGGACGTTTGCAACGTATAACAATTAACGCATAGAAATAAGAAATTCGTTTAGACCTTATGACGTCATATGACGTTCATCTTCACAGAATATATAATTCATTTAGTGACTTATATACTGTCCAAAAATTAACTTTCTATCTCTTCTGGAAGCGATGTTATACGCATTTGAAATTTGACGTCATTGGCTCGAATCTTGGATTCGCCATAAAACCTTTGCCTTTTCGAATTTGGAAAAACGGACACCGGGATGCACAATTTGAACGTAACATACATTCTGTGAAATTTTGATGAAAATAGGTCCAGAAATAATGGCTATAGACCGCGTACATACTTTTGTATACAGCGTCAAATGTTACGTCATATGACGTCATAGGAATATTAAAATCATAGTAATGGAAATTTCAGCATCTGAAGTATAAGCCATTAAATTGTACAACTAGAACGTTACATAAACATTCTGTTGAAATTTTGATTAAAACCGGTCCAGAAATAATGGCTATAGACAACGTACAAACATTTTAAGACGACGTAAAGTTTGACGTCAAGACTCGTCATAGGCAAATGAAAATCATTGAAATGCAAAATAAACTATGTGAAGCATATGCTATTAATTTTCATGGTGCTAGTACGTTTGCAACATATAGAAGTTAACACGTAAAAATTAGAAATTACTTTTCACCTCATGACATCATATGACGTCTTGTGAAGTTCATCTTCTCAGAATATAAAGAAGACCTATTCTGGAATCTCATCCGGAAGCGAATTTATACGCATTTGAAATTTAAAGTCAATAGTTCGAATCTTGGATTCGCCATATAACCTTTACCTTTTAGAATCGGGATGCACCACTAGAGCCTAACATACACATTCTGTGAAGTTTTGATGAAAATCAGTCCAGAAATTATGGTTGTAGACAAATTTTAAAATGTTCAATTTTTTTTTACCTGACCGCAAATCTGACGTTATACGACGTCATATGAATATGAAATTCGAAAGCGCATGGTTTGAAATATATGCCATAAAATTTTCATTGTTCGAGGCCATTGACAAAACATCGAAATTATAAGAGAAAAAAAGAATAATAAGAAGAAGAAAAAACAATAGGACTTTCTGCCTGTAGGCAGAAATACCTTATAACTAGATTTCGTTTGTTCTGAACAAAAGATAGGGCTTTCTGCTCTGCAAATCATATCAAACATGATCAAGTTAAATTACTTATCCCGATGTACATCATCTGTGCAAAAACGAAAAAATCCGTCCAGATTTGACAGCTTCAGAGCGCAAACTAACATTGATAGCAGATAAAATCTATGACGTCAAATGACGTCATTCAAAAACGAAAGTCATTATATTCAAAGGAGACTCAATGCATTTTTTTAAATGGACCTGAGTAATTTTCAGAATTGGTGCTCCACAAGGGAATGATCTTCATCTAGTCCTCTTTACGTGTAATATAAGTATTCAAGGTTCCTTTCCTACCTAATAAATATATCCTATTTATTTTACTCATATATTTTACTTAAGGAAGTTTAGAGCATCTAAAAATATAAAATCATGTAAAATTCTTATGTAATGTCATATTTCATAAACACAGGTTCCGTTAGTAAGGTCATCAAATTTCCAACATATTACTCGTATATCTTTCTACTTATCTGTTACGGCTTTTGAGATCTAGACAGTTTAACCGCAAGAAAAACGGCAAAAATCGTCAAAATGAGGTTCATATCATTTACTACTTCTCGACTGATTTCTTTGTAATTAATGATCATATCATTAAAATCTGAGTACCATTGAAACAGCATTACATTAAGCTATAAATAATGTTCTCAAAATTATTTTGAAAAAGTAATAGTTTCTTAGAAAAAAAATCAAATGATGATCAGAAGTACATGAAAGAACGGTTTTAACTATTGCTCATTTTTCCTGTAACTTCTTTATATGATGTCCGATTTCAAAAAGTTTTTTTTTTTTTTTTTTTTTTTTTTTTGAGTTTAACATTTATTGTTAGGTACCGTTAGAAAGGTCTTTAGATTTCCAACATTTCACTTGCTTCATGAATCCACCTATCTGTAACGGCTTTTGAGATATAGACAGTTAATCCTAAAGAAGCCTGCAAAAATTGGCAAAAAAGAAATTCAATAAATACTATCCAACCATAACATATTAGTTAATATTCCGATTATTTAAGTCTAAATATATTTTAAACGGCATTGCATCAAGCTATGAAAAAATGTATTTTAAGTTATTTCAAAGACTAATAGTTTCTTAGAAAAAAAAATGAAATTTAATAACTGTAGCACTCTGCATACGTGCAAGTAAGACTTTGAACGGTTTTAACTGGTGCTTATCTTTTTATGTAACTTCTTTATATGATTTCCAATTTTGAAAAGCTTCGTACATGTAGAAAGGTATTCGAATTCCCAACATATCACACGTTTTAAATAAAAATGTATTTTTTAACCAATTATTTAGATATGGACGGTTAAACCTCGAGAAAACGGCAAAAAATATTCTACAAATTATGTTCATGCACTAATTTACAAAATTCCATATTTATTAAGATATAAGCAGTTAAATGCGCTTGCCGTACCGTCACTTTTGTTTAACTTAACTGATTCAACCCCGATCTTCAAAAACTGAATATCATCTGAAAGGTCATTCAAAGCACTACAAATTATACCCATAGTGTTTCAGTAGAAGATTGATCGTTTTTGAGATATTTAAGGCCGAAGAAACAACCGATAATTGACATGTGACCTTGACCTTTCTGGTTTTCCAGAAACGGAAATTAATTTTTACAATAAGATATGTTGCATCTTCTGCGAAAATTTACTAAAATTGGTCAGAAACTATGGCGCGCAGTGCTGAAAAACCATGATTTTTAATTAAAAGTTTTTTAATGCGTCATGATGCCATTTGACGTCATGTGACGTAAGTCTTCGTAGAGCTGAAAGAAATCGAGAGGACACAAGTCCTGACTAAATATTAAGTTTCTAGCTTATCTGTAAGCTTCGTAATACTTATATACATTTCCAGGTTCAAAGTTTGTTTGTCTTTTCGAATCTTGCAAAACGTATATGGAGGTACACATCTAGAATGTAATGTACATTTCGTAAAAATATTATGCTATGCCGCCCAGAAATGACGGCTGTAGAGCGCGTAAAAATATCGGTAGTTTTTCTCAACCCTGACATGGCGGCTGTAGAGCGCGTAAAAACGTCGGTAGTTTTACTCAACCCTGACATGACGTGACGTCACATGGAAACAAAATTTACTGTAATCAAAAGCGCCAAAGTCACTGTGCTTACTGTTAAATTTTTATGCTGCTTGCTTATCGGCAACCAATTTTAATATGAACCTCATAAGGAAGAAGAAATGAGAACGATAATGAGAAACAAGATTTCGTTTGCACGGAAAACTATTAGACTTTCTGCAACCCGTTTAAAACTGAACATTTAGACAGAATACGAAGAAGACATTAGGAATCTAGATCGTAACATTTACATACTGTGAAAATTTTCGGAAAGTTTATCCATTTATAATGTCTGCAGAGCGCATACAAACTTTTTGACCTGACGTCAATTCTGACGTCATATGAGTATGAATACCATCATTCTGGACCATTGGCATCACATCGAATTTATTGCACGAGAAAAATGAAAACATTTAAGAACGCCATGACGTCTGGCCTATGATATCTAAAGAAAACCTTTAAAAATACAACATTGTCAAGTTGAAGGTTTCTTTTCCATCTGGGGGCTCTGTAATACTTAAATTAATCATGAGGTCATATTTTCGAAACTTGGTTTCACCACAGAACCTCGATCTGAAAACGGAAAGTAAGGATACACACATAAAGTGTAACTTACACCTTCTGTGAAAATTACAGGAAAATATATTTACAAATAAATTCTGTCAACATTTGGCTCAGCTTGAACATAGAAATGTACCCGTAAGTATTTCGTTTTTTCATCGATTTCGATAGGACAAGTGTCATTCTAAGGAAAAACTATAAGCTTTCCGCGGAATATTGGATCTCCATCAGCAGCTTAGCCGTTTTGTTATGTTTTGTTTGTTGTAGTCCGCTTGCATTCAAACAAATCATAAGGTTTCACGAAGTGCTTGACTAAACGGCTTTTGAGGTTTTTGAGATATAAACTGTTAAGCGCACTGGGGGTAACATTTTCTTTTCGCCATAGCTCACAAATTCAACCCCGATCTTAAAAACTTTTATATCACAAAGAAGCTCTTTCAAATCATTACAAATAGTGTACATTCTGTCTCGATAAAATATGTACCGGGATATTAAATGCCAAAGAAAAAAAACGATAATTCGAATACAACCTTAACCTTTGCAATTTTACGGAAACGGAAGTGACATGCTCCATAAGATTTTTTTACTGCGACTTAAGTTTATGATAATCAAACAAAATATAAGGCCGTCAGGCCTTAAAAAATGTTAATTTTAAAAAGCAAGTCTTTTTGACCTTATGACGTCAAATGACGTCATATGACTTTCATCTTCTCATAATTTAAGGAAGACTTGGAGATTTATATTCAGTCTAAGTATCAGCTTTCTAAATCATCTGGAAGCGATGTTATACTTATTTGAAATTTGACGTCCATGGTTCAAATCTCGGAGTCGCCAAAGAACCATTGCCTTTTCGAATTTGGAAAAACGGACACGGGGATGCACAACTAGAGCATAACATATACATTCTGTGAAGTCTTTGATGAAAATCGGTTAAGAAATAATGGCTATAGACCGCGTACAAACGTTTTTACACAACGTCAAATTTGACGTTATATGACGTCATATGCATAAGAAAATCAATGAAATGAAAATATCTGTATATGAAAAATATACCATTAAATTATCATGGTCATGGGACATTAGCAACATGTTAAAATTGATGTGTAGAAATAAGAAATTCGTTTTGACCTTATGACGTCATATGACGTCAAATGACGTTCTTCTTCACAAAATGTAAAATTCACGTAATTTCTTACATACGCAATAAATAGTTCCTTTCTAACTCATCATGAGACGATTTTATACGTATTTGAAATTTGACGTCATTGTTCGAATCTTGGATTCGCCATAGAATCTTTGCCTTTTTCGAATTAAAAAAAATGGACTCCGGGATGTACAACTAGAACGTAACATACACTTTCTTTGAAATTTTGATGAAAATTGGTCGAGAAATAATGGCCGTAGACCGCGTACAAACTTTTGTCAAGTGTGACGTCATATGACGTCATAGGCAAATGAAAATAACTGAAATGGAAATTTCAGTATCTGAAGTTTATGCCATTAAATTTTCAACTTATATAAATTAAGGCCAAGAAAAGAAGAAAAAAATATTATGAAGAACTAGATTATTTGTGTCCCGAACGATAGGGCTTTCTGCTCTAATAACATTTGTGTCATTGTGACCTTGAGCTTTGACTTTATGACCTCAAATTCAGAGAGGTCATCTACAGGCCATTGTCATTGTCCTACCATGTTTCACAGACCTAGGCTTATTCCCTCTCAAGTAATCAATCTAAAAAGGATTTTATATGAAATGTCATTGTGACCTTTACCTTTGACCGTATGACCTTTAAAGATAGGGGTAATTTACTGGCCAAGGGCAATGTCCCTACCAAGTTTCACATTTCTTCTCAAGATATTGTGCGGACTTTAAATAAAACATCTTGTTTTCAATTTCCTGACCCTTCACACGATGCTGTTACCGCTGATAATCAGCATGATGAGGATGATGTACTTATGTTAATCTACTCATGATTCGATTTAAAATTACTGATCCTGTCTCCGGGGCCTCCGTGCAGAGAGGGTTAAGTCGCAGACTTTAATACACACTCAGCTCCTCATCGCGTGGGTTCGAATCCCGACAGGATCATTCGCATTTTCATGTGAGGAAGCCTTCAAGCTGGCTTGCGGTAGGTCGGTGGTTCTACCCGGATGCCTCCATGCATTCGGGGACTTCCTCCACCTGTGATTAGCTGAACGTCGCTTTATGACTGAAATACTTTCGAAGCGACGGTAAACTCAATTAGTCAAGTCAAATCTAGTGACCCTGTCTCCAAACGTAGCGATGCATGCCTCAAAATTGAGGAAGTGTACATTAAAATCTTATCAATTTAAAATATTATTTCTTCATCAGCAATATAAAGGGCGTTGCTTTAACACAGATAAACAATGGCCCATTAAATATCATGTGCCTGTGGTTTTCTCGATGTAATGCATGCTGCTCATGATCAGATATCAAGCTAATATTGGCTTTTTACATTGTACCTCCTTTTAATTATGTATCCTGCAATATTTATATGGGGGGAATATATTGTTTATGTCAGAGTTGTCTGTTTGCCCATTTGTCTGTCCAAATTTTTGTCTGGAGCATAACTCAAGAAGTATCAAAGCAGAAAACGTGCACTTATCTAATTCTAATTTCAAATTTATGCAAAAGCATAAGACTCACACAAGACAAAACACACGATTCCATTATTTTTTAATTTTTTTTACCAATTGATAAAAAGAGTGATGCGAATTCATTGTTACAATCATGAGGTCGTGGTTCCGATCCCCGGTCCGACATACTGAAGTCGCAAAATATGATACCAGTGTAGCTCCCTTGCTTGGCGCTTAGCATAAAATTGTCTTTCCAGGTCTGATTGGCCCGGTGTCAGAATTATGTCACTTGACACCATGCTACATGTCTACGACGTGATACTGCAGTGTGGTAACACACTTAAATATCACCAAAGTTGCCAGCACTTTGATATGTAATGTCGGTATCATTTCGTCCAAGACATAGATAACAACCACAATATTTAGTTATTTCATATATATAAATATTCTTTTTTCTCAGACTGATAAAATCATCGTGGATTGAACGTTTCATGTATGTGTCTTGAATGTTCCGAAATAATAGATTGCAAAGAATGTGAATAGAAAAAAAATCTACGATAGTTTGGCATGTTTCAAGGTTTAAATTAAAGCATTAGATTATTTTTGTTTTAATTTGAGCATTATATGAAAATTGCTCAGAAGAATGCACAGCCGTAAAATGGAGAATCAAAGAAAACAATCATACTTATAACGACGGCTTTCTAATGAATCATCCCAGTTTTCCTTATACAGTTACAAACACCAACTATGCAACTGTTTATTGAACATGAAACTATAATAACGCTTCTCACAGCAACATCTACATATTATCCCTACAAGCTGCGGATCAATCCCGATAAGCCATATCAAATTACTCTCATATGTTCTTGGGCAGCATACATTTTTGTGTTTCTGCGATGAAAGAAAATAGACATGTTATTAATAAGATGTTAAACCAGATATCACACTCCATATACCGAAGTGCGGAGTGAAATATATGCTTCGGAAATGTATAAACATGTACTTGTATACACCCCACATTTGCAAAACGCAAATTTTGGCAATTTTATGATTAATTGAATATCACTAAATGTAAAGTTTAATTAAACTTTAAAAATAAGTCTGGTAAAGGACTACGATCACTAAGTAGTGAAAAAGGCCTAAACTTTTCGTGAAAATTAATATGCATTTCAGAAGTCTTTTCAATCTTTAACATACCCAACAAACCTTAAATCACCGAAAACGGATATAATCAGTATTTATCATTTGTCAGGTTGAACAAAATATTTGATTGAAAATACCTGTTGAAATCCATTGAACCGTAATTTACAAGCGTTTTGTACGAAATATTGATGTCATCTTTTGATACGATAAATTCAATGTGGCCGCATGCTTCGACAAACGAGACACTTTCCATATGTATACCTAAATGATTAATCTTTATTCTGTAAAAAATATCTTGTCTGTCGAAGCATGCGGCAAATATGAATTTTAACAAAATATGACTAGGGACGCGCAACGGCTCTTTGCTTTATATCTTCACCGGTTTATAAAAAAAGATGATACAAATGTTCTTTAACGGTTTTATTTTCCCTCATCTTTTATTATGTGGGGCCTCCGTGGTCGCTGACTTTAACACTCAATCAGCCCCTCGCCGCGTGGGTTCGAATCCCGGCAGGGTCATTCGCATTTTCATGTGAGGAAGCCTTCCAGCTGGCATGTGAGGAAGCCTTCCAGCTGGCTTGCGGTAGGTCGGTGGTTCTACCCGGATGCCTCCGTGCATTCGGGGTCTTCCTCCACCTGAAATTAGCTGGACGTCGCTATATGACTGAAATACTTTCGAAGCGACGGTAAATCCAAATAGTCAAGTCAAGTATTTTATTATGTAAACATTATCATTGTATTTTAAATGTTTCTGTGAATTTTTCGACATATTTAACTTATGTAAGATCATAGAAACATGGTAATCGATGACAAAACGGTTGAAACAGCAGAGGATATGGCTATACACCGTTTCATCAAATGATCAAAGTACACAGAAACTAAAGTATTTTGCCGATTGCGCTGTCTATATTTCACCAAACTATTTTCCATGACTTAACGTATTACGTAAGTATGATTCTCATAATTTAATTCCTTTTTTTATATTTAAATACTGAAAAGAAGCATTACGCACCGTGGATAAATGTTTCAAGATATTTATTTTAATAGCTTAAAGAAAGCATCGAACTTTTTTTTTAAACATTAGGTGTGTATTAACTCATTGTATGTATACATCAACACATAAAGGCATGTTCATTGTATACTCAAATCTATTTTAGATGTGTGTTTACAAAAGTTGGGTAGATAGCATTGATTTTCATAGTTTACACGTCGTTGGTGATGACATTACATAGGCGTAGCGCCCATTACGCACGTGCGTATAAAAAATCTGCGACCAAATCACATATTGTATCTAATTATTTAATATTGCAATTTTAACTGAAAGAAAAACATTTCATATTTGAATAATCAATTGAAACACGATTGATCAAGATCAGTCCTTCATAGAATCAAATATACAAACGCTCTTACAAAGGCCGACCACTTTGTCCGACTTTGTCGAAAGGAAGAGCAAAATGTTGTTGAGTTTGGCTCCGCTGTCTACAGAAAGACCATGCAGAGAGACAGACATGCATTGACTTCTATTATTGAAGCCATAATTCTCTGTGGTCGTCATAATATAGCGCTGCGTGGAAAACCTGATAAAAATTTAATCAATCTTAGAGCGCTCATCAACTTCCGCGCAAAAGCAGACAGTGTTCTTCAAGAACACATTGATTCTGCCCCAATTCATGCCCGGTACACGAGTCCCCGAGATCAGAACGAATTTATAACCTAGCATTATATGGCAAACACATTTCAGAATCCATTATTCAGCGTTGTAAAAACGCTAATTTTTTTCACAGTTTTGGAAGATGAATCTGCAGATGTAAGTAAGATAGAACAATTTGTGCTATTTCGTGAAAGTTCGGGTTTGCACGTGGTTCGTGAAAAGTTCTTGTCGTTCGTGGCAACCGAAAGCACAACAGGCGAGGTGTTGCATGCTGTTCTGACTGATGAGATACGAAAGCACAATCTCGACCCACACATAATTGTAGGTCAAGGGTATGACGGAGCTGGGAACATTCGTGGCGTACAAGCAAGGTTTTCGCACGATTATCCGAATGCCAAATATGTACACTGTCGAAACCATCGCCTAAACCTGGCCATTTGTCCATTCAATGTTCAACATTGTGGGGGATATATTGTTTTCCCAACAAACTCGCCGAAACGACTTGCTATTTACAGGCAACACCATGACGATGGAGATAAACTGAAGAAACTGTGTCCAACTAGATGGTCCCAGCATTAGGAAAGTGTTTCCGTTTTCTACAAAAACTTCTCCGCAATATTAGACACATTGACTGACCTACAAGTGGACATGGAAACTAAGAGGTCAACAGCCCGGGTTTCATTAACTTCGATTTAATAGTTGGCAACTTGAGGTTAAAACCTACCAAAACTTGTTTGCTGCTGTTGCTATTTCTCAAAAAGGAATATAAATTACATATAATTAAATATATCGAAAATATTGCCCAGGACACGCCAGAAGCCACCATTTCATTTCTAAATTCTCAAAAATTCTCAAATTTCGAAGGTCCCCCGAACCCCCACCTGTGGGAGGGGATACCCCTCCCTATACCCTCACCGTGTGCGTATAAATATTTTCAGTCTGACTACGCCTATGCATTACACCGTGTCTTAAACTTAAAGGTATCATTAATTCATAGAAATAGAAACACCCAAAACAAATTCACCGCTCACTCATCTGATTATTTCCAAAAGAAAATAGTTTGAAATTTTTAGAACAATGTGAAAATAAACACTAAACTTCTACTTCGCGCCTGGATTGATAAAAGACACTGTCTGTACCTGACGAAAATAGTCGAATTAGCAAAAGAAAAATGTTGTATACCCCGGTAGATCTACTCTTTTTACTTCATTGATAGTATGACACTAGTAGAAAAGATCCCTTTAAATGTCTTTTAAAGGTTTAAATGTGCATAGGCATGTAGATCCATGTTAACCCTTTTGTGTAAAGTCTGTACCTGTTGTGAAGTGGTATTTTGTTTTAGATTGAGTAGTTGGTCTATCTAGAGATGTGAATACATAGAGCTCCGTGGTCTATCACTCTGTGGTAGATTGAGTGCAAAACTCATATGAATCTTTTTAAAGATATTAAAAACTTTATCAATAGATAAAATAAACACTAGTATAACTAGAACACAAGATGTACGCAAAACATGTTGTAAATGCTCAACCAACAGTATTTCAGTCATAATGTTTATGTGAGACCACAGGACCAAAAATGTCCTTTGAGAAAATCGACCTCTCTATATAGTTTTTTGTTGTTGTTTTTTACTGAATATCAGGCTCCTGTGGTGAGACAGACATAACTTGCTGTCTTATTGTGATATCATGCCACCATGATATGTACCATGATCGATACCACACCCAGCATCGAAAAAGTAGAAGTAAAATGTTATAGGCAGCCGTGAGTATCCGACGATGGGCCAACCATTGAACTACACTTACATGATGAGCATCATGCTGAGCATCTGACAAATGCGATACACCACTACCAGGGGTCCATATGGCCTAGCAGATGAAGTTGGTGACTTAATACCACTTAGGCTTTCAAGGCCGCTGGTTCGAATCCAGTCAGTGTCAAGTGGATATTACATGCGACGAAACCTTCCAGCTGATTTATGGTTGGTCTGTGGTTTTATTCCGGTGCTATTGTGTGATTGGGATCTTCCTGAACATGTAAGAGCTAGATGTCGCTATATGATTGAAATACGGTTGCAGCGAGGTAAATTCCAAAGCAACACCAATAAAAAAATAAAAAAAAATAGGGGGAATATTTGAATATTTGAATTATGCTGCTTTTTTCATTGATATTTATGATTATGATACCAGGAATAAAGCCAATACAGTTGAAGACTAAATATTTGAATTGGTCTGTCCACATATAACACTGTAAAAGGCAGTATATTTTAAATATAACTAAAGTGTACACCTGTTTTCTAACCATTGGATTATGGGTAGAAACTTGATAGTCTCATTATTTTTTCATACAGCTATGGGCACGAAAGGTTGATGTTCTCCTGCATATATTATATGCTATATTATAGGTTATTATATTAATTTTTTCAAATATTATATCTTTTTCCTCGTTTATTGTATCTGCATATGAAACTGAAAATACCGAATTTGACATATAAGTTGCCATTTCTATCATTTCATATCAACTTTTTAAAGGGGTTTTATAATAACTATTACTAAGTGATTCTTGTCTATCAAAAAGACATGTGCATCGCATATCGACAAAACTCTTTGAGCAAGAGTAAAGGTTCGAAACTCATTGGGTCTGAATTTGCAGTTTGTAGCACTCAGATTTTTCTAATTTGATGAGACTTCATAAACACACCACTTTCATTATATCCCTACCTACCGATGCTTTTTTTTTTTCTTTTTTGGCCTGAGAGTTTATGTTAGAGATGCTGTTGAAATCAAAATTATGGTATATATGTATTCATTCGTACAGGCTATTAAACATATCAGCTAAAGAGACTAATTCAGATGGACAAGCTTTTGTAAACATTTTAAAAAAAAAAAGATCTCATTGCTAGATATGTAGTTTATCTTTAAAAGCCAGCAACAAATTACAAAGTTATTTTGCACACAATAAACAGTTCACATATTTTGAACACAATGACTTTGAAAAATGACCGTAACCATGAAGTACCCACCATTTCATTTAAGTGACAAACTGTCACATCATATTGAATATGAATACCAATTTATGGTAAAATTAGAAAAACCTTAACTAAAAGACAACCTGGAAGATCATAATTTCAAATATTTAGGACAAGTTTGACCTTTAATGATGACCTTGACAATGAAATACCCACAGGTCCATGTACCTGATATAAAGTCAAATCATATGGAACATATATACCAATTTCTAAAACCGGAAAAAATTTTTTTAATTTTCCTTGGCCTTGACATTGAAAAACCCATCAGTGTTTATTTGATATACTTTCACATCACAGTGAACATTTTTACCAATTTCTGCTAAAATCAGGTAACTCATGAGATCCCATGGCTAAGCTAAACTGTCACCGGAAAATCAGAATTTTACATATTTTTGACCATTATGACCTTCATTTGCGACCTTGACCTTAAGGAACCCATCAGTTCATTTTACGTGAAGTACTTTCACATCATAGTGATTTTTACCAATTTATGTTAAAATTGGGTAACACATCAGTAACCCATAATTAAATTATCACCGGAAAGTCTGATTTTTGCATATTTTTGACAATCATGACCTTCATGGGTGACTTTGACCTTGAATAACCCACCGGTTTATTTACGTGACACACTTTCACACCATAGTGAACATCTTTACAAATTTAGGTTAAAATCTGACCTCCCAAAACAAAATTACAGCTGGGAAAACTTCGACAGACGTAACCAAAACATTACTACAATCCTTGTTGCCATGGTGACAGAAGAATGTTTAATGTGAATGAAATCATCATTTTTAAAATCAGTCTAATGTTGCTTCTTATTTGTCCAAAAATCATTGAGTTCTGAGCTTAGGCCATTTTCATCACTTAGTGAACATATCCTTTTGTGAATATAATTTTTTCTTCTATGAGTCTTAAGTTTTGGTTTATTTCATATTTAAAATTGGATATGTTCGTGGATTATTGGTAATCGCCTTGGATTCTAGGCCATAACCCTTATACATATACAACTTATTAAATTTAGTAACAATGTTGACATTGTAAATGTATGATGTCATTAAAAAAAAAAGAAGATGGATAAATTTAAAAATGAAGTCAGAAACATTAATATCATTGTAAGAATATGATATCAATTGAAAGTGATAGTATTGACAACCTTTTTATTTGGAATATATATTTTTTAATGCTTTTCGATGGATTATAGGGAAATATCAGTGAATTAAAAATGATAAGTTTACTTCTTAAAACAGTGAGTATTTAAGCATTAAATAAAAAGAAAAAAAAATGTTTGTTTTGGTGTAAGATAGATTAATAATTTCACTGAGTGAACATTAAAAGTGATATTTTCACGAGTGGCGAAGCATATTCCAAAGCATGTACTGGTTTTCTTTTTCTTTTATCAGCGCAACACTTAACTAGGTTTTGCATGAATGCGCAAGACTGAATGCATCCTTAAAACATTGAAACTGTACACATTTTACTGTTTAACGTGAGTCTAAAGCTGTTGCATGAAAATTTGAATTAAATTCGGATAAATGCACGTGAGCTGATAAAAACTTCTAGATACTTATGCATGTAATTGTATTAGTAAATCTATCATATTTTTGATCATTTACTTGCATTCTTACACCCATGCATCTGTATCCTTGATATACATAAATCGAATATCAGTTGGCTTAACATATACGTCTTCTGGTGCAAAAAAGTACAGTGTTTATAGCCACAATTGAATGAATTAGCTTATCAGCGTAAAACAAAATACAGTTTATACATGAAATAAACAGTGTTGTATAATATTGAGTGATATTCATTTACATTGTACATGAAATATTGTCATATCTGATATTGGAATTGAGTACATAATCTAATGATGACCAAACATTACATAGGAAATTATACCGAATTAAGGGATGAAATGTATATGTGCAGAAAATAAATATTTTATTAAAAAACATTTTACTAATCACGCAGTCATTCTAATAATGACATGTTAAACTATTATAATATATTTATTTTCACGGAACATCGTTCACGTCGTTTAGTAGCGGTGTTTTTATAAACCCTTGTATCCATGGGGATATATTTGACCCCAGATGACTTTTACGGTAACATAGTTATTCACGAAAAATGGGATGTTATATATTTAAAGGTAAAATTACGGGGCGATATATATTCACCGCGCAAGTATAAACTGGACTGTGAGTGGTCGGTATAAAGGGAAATCAATGCTACGAGCGCATATATATGGTTTGCATGTGAAACCTAAATGTTTCAATTTTATACTTGATGAATTGTATACTGTATCGGGTTTAGAAAAGGTGGGGTGATATAGACACCCCACTTTTTTTCACCACCCCACAAAAAGGGTTTCATATTGGAAAACATCCCATATCTTCGTAATCTCTTATTATTATATATATGCAGTTGAACCTGTATTAGCGGTCACCTGTATTAAACGGTGAACCTGCATTCAGCGGTCAAATTTAATATTACCTAACTATAGCATATTGTTATATATTTAACCTTCATTTAGCGGTCACCTCTGTTAAGCGGTCACTTTTTATTTCAGATATGATACTTATATTCAACCTGCGCCGTAAGCCCCCTATCAATGTCTATCAGTTCCTTCTCTAATCCTGCGTTTCCAACAGTCACTGTAAAAATCGGATGATGGGTCTTCTATCATCAACCTAAGTTGCCCATGTCATTTGTACACACTGTCTTTCCTTATGTTGGTTTTGGTGTGTTTAAGTGTTTCCATCGTAGTAAGTATATGTCCCAACATCAGATTTCACAACGAAATGAAGCTCGATATCGCTCGATATGTCAAGCGATTGTGCGAAGTCGTGGCAATCCAAAAGCTTCAAAACCATAACGTCTATAAACTCTCAGGAAAATACTTTGTTTTAAATAACTAATAATAAAATACAAATGTATTATTACTACGTGGAACTTGGTATGTCTTCACATACACACTCAATGACACAAAATTATTTATTTTCTCTCCTTTTCCAATATAATGACAAACATAAAAAGCCTTAGATTGACCAGTAGTATTTGTTGGAAAATTCCTAATTTATATTTTATATATATACCCAGATCTATGTTTTCATAACCTCTTGCCTTATTGACTAATTGATCATTAAAGTCTCAACCATTTCAGTTGAAACTTTGTTAATCTTGAAAGATGAATTGTAGTTACTTCAAAAGTCAGAGCGCGAAGAGAGTTTGAAAAAAGATGATCACTTTAATTACAACTGACATCATACTCGTTTGGTTGAACAATAAACAATTTTGATGTGCACATTTTTGAAGTAACGGCAATAGTCCTTAAAATCTAATTGAAATTGGTAAAACATCATTGACAATTGTGGGTAACAATCGTATTTCAAGCTTTCAGAAGAAAAAAAAACGCCATATTTGATGACGTTATCACTTTAAATTTTCCAAAAATTTGGATATTACTAGGCTTCGCCGCAAACTTATGATTCAACCTTTTATATGCCGACTTTTTTATTTATAGTTTGACGCCATAACCACGAAACGATACAATTGTCGTCATTTAAGTTCATGCTCTATAAATCCTGAAATTTTTGCGCAGGAGGGTGAACACAATTATTAGTATTATAGTTTTGATCTTTAATACTCTTAAACGTTATTAGCACATTACTTCACAAAAAATCATCGAGACATGAACGCTTTCAGGTTATACTCTATTTATCACGAAGCTTTGATTTTCATGTCTATATAGTCATATCCACGTGACTCAATAAAATCCCTTGACATACGATATTTATCCTGAAAATTTAATTGAAATACCAATGATAATCTGAGAACTTAAGATACTTTTCAACTCTTGTATATTGAACGCCACAGCTGTCTTATGTTCGGTATTGATGTTTAGATGGGTCCATATAGCATTTTGAGGGATCGTGTTATCATCATGTGGGGTTGTTATGTCATCTTGTTGGGTTGTAATATCATCATGTAAGGTTGTAATATTATCATATGGAGTCGTAATGTCATTGTGTGAGGTTAGAAAGACATCATGCGTGATTGTTAAGTCATTATATGGGGCTGTAATATCATCATGTGGGGTTGATTTGCCATTTTGGGTGGTGCAGTTGTCTTTCTGTGATGTTCACCTGACTTGCTGTGTGATGTAGTTGTCATTCTGTGATGTTCAACTGACTTGCTGTGTGGTGCAGTTGTCCTTCTGTGATGTTCAATTGAATTGCTGTGTGGTGCAGTTTTCCTTCTGTGATGTTCAACTGACTTGCTGTGTGGTGCAGTTTTCCTTCTGTGATGTTCACCTGACTTGCTGTGTGATGTAGTTGTCATTCTGTGATGTTCAACTGACTTGCTGTGTGGTGCAGTTGTCCTTCTGTGATGTTCAATTGACTTGCTGTGTGGTGCAGTTTTCCTTCTGTGATGTTCACCTGACTTGCTGTGTGATGTAGTTGTCATTCTGTGATGTTCACCTGACTTGCTGTGTGATGTAGTTGTCATTCTGTGATGTTCAACAGACTTGCTGTGTGGTGCAGTTTTCCTTCTGTGATGTTCACCTGACTTGCTGTGTGATGTAGTTGTCATTCTGTGATGTTCAACTGACTTGCTGTGTGGTGCAGTTGTCCTTCTGTGATGTTCAACTGACTTGCTGTGCGGTGCAGTTGTCCTTCTGTGATGTTCACCTGACTTGCTGTGTGATGTAGTTGTCATTCTGTAATATGCACTTGACTTGCTGTGTGTTGCAGTTTTTCTTCCGTAATGTCCACTTGACTTGCTGTGTGGTGCAGTTGTCCTTCTGTGATGTTCAACTGACTTGCTGTGTGGTGCAGTTGTCCTTCTGTGATGTTCACCTGACTTGCTGTGTGATGCAGTTGTCCTTCTGTTATGTCCACTTGACTTGCTGTGTGTTGCAGTTGTCATTCTGTGATGTTCAACTGACTTGCTGTGTGGTGCAGTCGTCCTTCTGTGATGTTCACCTGACTTGCTGTGTGATGCAGTTGTCCTTCTGTGATGTCCACTTGAATTGCTGTGTGGTGTAGTTGTCATTCTGTGATGTCCACTGGACTTGCTGTGTGGTGCCGTTGTCCTTCTGTAATGTCCACTTGACTTTCTATGTGATGCAGTTGTCATTCTGTTACATCAACTTGAATTGCTGTGAGGTGCAGTTGTCATTCTGTGATGTTCAACTGACTTGCTGTGTGGTGCAGTTGTCCTTCTGTGATGTTCAACTGACTTGCTGTGTGGTGCAGTTGTCCTTCTGTGATGTTCAACTGACTTGCTGTGTGTTGCAGTTTTTCTTCCGTGATGTCCACTTGACTTGCTGTGTGGTGCCGTTGTCCTTCTGTTATGTCCACTTGACATTGTGATCGGTTGATTAGAATTACATCCTGTTCATTAATATGCTGTCATGTACAGGTAGCATGCTGTGATGTTGTTCTCTCCTTTGTGGTTCATCGGCACGTGTACTGTTCCGATGAAGTCCGAAATGTTGCGCATTGACGACACCAAGTTGGACATTTCCTTATTTTCATTTCTTTTATGTTGGATGTTAAGGAACACACCCAAATTTTAAGATTCCTTTGTGTTAGACAATATACAAACAAGTATATTTACCAACTGTTGAAGTTGCAAAGACTCACATACTAGTTTTTTATTTATTTATTTGCAAAATCTCAATAAAAATGCAGTTTTAGTTAAAAAATGCAAACATGTTATGT
The DNA here is from genome assembly GCA_021229015.1 of Solen grandis. Classification (NCBI taxonomy): domain Eukaryota; kingdom Metazoa; phylum Mollusca; class Bivalvia; order Adapedonta; family Solenidae; genus Solen; species Solen grandis. Next base: position 42,750,648 of record CM037781.1, on the reverse strand, counting down.
TTTGCATTTTATTTTTACATTTTAAGATTTCTTTTTTACATCAGTGGATTTCATCCGAAAAGATAAAAAATAAACCGCGATCCTTGGCGAGCGTTTTATATTTTCTAAACCGAGCAGGATAAACTTATCTTCATTCAACACTTACCAAGTATTCTATTTATCCTATTATTTCTGACTAAGGCTTGACTTGACTTGACTATTTGAGTTTACCGTCGCTTCGACAGTATTTCAGACATATAGCGACGTCCAGCTAATTACAGGAGGGGGAAGACCCGGAATGCACGGAGGCATTCGGGTAGTACCACCGACCTACCGCAAGCCAGCTGGAAGGCTTCCTTACATGAAAATCCTAATGACCCTGCCGGGATACGAACCTACGCGGTGATGGGCTGAGTGAGTGTTAAAGTTTGATAGGCAGTTTATACCACAATGTAAGTCTGGTGATAGGATAAACTGTATTCAACAACTTTCAACAACTTTTGATAAAATGTGTTGAAATTATTATATTGATCAATAGAAACACACCTTTTAAACGCCTTTTCTTGTAACTAAAACTTTTATTGAGAATTAAGTAAAAATTGCATAATAAAATATAAACATTTCGCTTAGACAATTGAACATAACAGAAAGGTTTCTTTGATCTCCATTCACTTGCAATACTTTTTACTAATTACAATTTTGTCATGTTGTAAAATGCAATGTATTTTATCAGGAGATATTTTCTTTATCTTTTCAGATGAAATCCACTGATGTAAGAAAATTCTCAAAAGCAAAACATAGTTATATTTGCTTTTTCAACATAGCTACATTTTTATTAAGAATTTGCATTAAAAAACACTGGCGTAGCTTTCTATAGGTACATTAGGCACATGCCTACACATTTTTTTTTTTTTTCAAAGACTAAAAATAAAAACGGCCCGGAAAGGCGAAATAGTGGTCAAACAATTAGAAAGAATCTGTGCTATGGTATCAAAGTGAACTTTCGAATTATTATAAACAATATTATGTTTATATGTATCGTAAAATTATATATTTTTCAATAACGAGTGAGTTGGAAAAACGTATTTTTGTTTTAACATCTCAACAGTTATCTTAATTTTAAATTATTGAAAATACTGAAAATTGGTCTTCCAGTTCAGTAAACTGACAAAACCACAATCTATATGATCTCAAAAATGAAATGACATTTATTGCAGACGTAATTCAATTTTATGAGGCCAAATACATAAATTTACTTTTCTCCTCTGGGTGTTTAAGGGTACATATTTGATATACGACAGACCTAAAACAAGTTAATAATTTTGCTTGAAACTTGTATATTGCCTTTCTAATGTAAATGCACGAAACTATATGTTCTACTTATGTAATATTTATGCATCGATATGACGATGCTTAAGAGCGTTAATTATGTGTTTTCTGTTATTAAATTTATATTATAGGGAGTACGTCAACAGGTTGCACTGTTTGATTAATACATAGAGGAATTGTGTTTGTTTTGAGTGAAAATGGAAAATATCTCATCGATAAGTGATTCTATTTAATATATTCAAGAGTGCGTAGCGCGCGAAAATGTTAAGATTGTACATGTATCACCTAGAAATGAGATGTATTCCATATTCACTCAAAACAAATTTTGTTTTTATTTTATGTTTACTGCTGCTACATATCCATGTACATACCCTTTATATGTAAATAGGTAGTTCCGGCAGATCTATATCACCCACATTGTGAGATATAGATATGACTTGACTATTTGATTTTTGCCGTCGCCTCGACAGTATTTCAGTCATACGGCAACGTCAAGCTAATTACAGGTGGAGGAAGACCCCGAATGCACGGAAATATCCGGGAAGAACCACCGACCTACCGCAAGCCAGCTGGAAGGCTTCCTCACATGAAAATCCGAATAAAATTCGGGATTCGAACCCACGCGGTGAGGGACTGAGTGAGTGTTAAAGTCAGCGACTTTACCCTCTTGACCACGTAGGCCCCACGTGAGTATTTCAACAAAAAGTATTAAATAAAAACTCTAATGTCTCACGTGTAATTCAAACACACACACGTAACAATAATTATTACAAATTCATGATATTAGGTGCTTACATACAACTGATCTAGATGCACGTTTGTTCTCAGAGCGTTATGAGTGAGAGTCATGAGTGTAAAGGCTACTAATGAGTATTTAATAATTGCTTGAAAATCTACATAAAATGGGTATATTCCCATTAAAAAGAAAGCCTCAAAACCAATCAGATTGTTCACACGGCCATGCAAATATCCAAAGTCCCCCGACATATTCCCATTAAAAAGAAAGCCTCAAAACCAATCAGATTGTTCACACGGCCATGCAAATATCCAAAGTCCCCCGACAGATCCTCCGCGGTAGGAAAACATACCTACACATTTAGTGAATCCAAGCTACGCCCCAGAAAAATACTACTAGAATGTGACTTTTTGCAACTTCAAAAGTTGGCAAATATACTTGTATATTGTCTAACACGAGGGGTCTTAAAATATGGGTTGTCCTTTAACATACAACGTTAAATAAATGAAAACAGGAAAACAGTGAAATAAGGAAATAACGGTAAACCAACTCGGTATCGTCATTTCGCAACATTTCGGACTTCATCCGAACATTACATGTGCCGAATGAACCACATAGGAGAGAACAACATCACAGCACACTACCTGTACATGTCAGCATAATAATGAACAGGATAAAATACTTATCAATCGATCACAATCAGGAGTAATGAAAACAATAAACGAACGCACACACATAAGTCAAGTGGACATCACAGAAGAACAACTGTACCACACATTAAGTCAAGTGGACATCGCAGAAGGACAACTGCTCCACCCAAAATGGCAAATCAACCCCACATGATAATATCTCATATAATGATTAAAACCACAACCCCACTTGATGATATAACAACCCAACAAGATGACATTACAACCTCACATGGTGATACAACAACCCAACAAGATAACATAACAATCCCACATGATGATAACACGATCCCTCAAAATGCTATATGGACTCATCTAAACATCAATACCGAACATAAGACAGCTGTGGCGTTCCATACTTGTAACGTAAAATGACGTCCATTTGATGTCAAACCCTATGGTGCGCTAGACTACATATGGTGTGAATGTCAAAGATATATCTCAAAGATTATTACGTGAATAAAACATATAAGAAAGTGTTTGGAATATGAATAATAATAAGAATAAACATAGAAAAAAACATATGTTTGTCGCAGGTTTTCGGAAAGCCTTTATGAATATGCTAGAAATAATCCATGACTGAGCACTTAAATGTTTCTTTAATAGCGAGGTATATAATGTCTTCTTTGTCAATATTTATTTATTGATAACACAAAATTAAAGAAGACCCTCGATAAAATTAATATGATAATTATGGATGGCTGCTTATACATATGATACGTGAATTTGCTAGTCTAAAGTTACTTGATAAATTGTTACGGGTAGTGTCCTTGACCTTCTCTCGTATGCAAAGATTACCTTCACACGCCTATCCTTAGATTTCGTGTCCACCATATGATATGGTGCAAACGTTTGGATCAAAAGTAGTTGCACGTACAAACCGAACAGAAATATTTTTTACTATAAAACCATTCCTTTTAAGAACGGCTTTTATCCTTTTTGTACGCCAGGGCGTATTCCTTGATATGCTTCATTACCAAAATATTTTATTAGGTTGATTTAATACATTTGCATGGCAACAAGCTAACATCACGTAAAGTCTCACGCAGACCAGCACAAAAACGAATACATACTTGTTCTTCGACCGTTTCAGCATCAAGTCATGTTTTACAAATCAATTATGCCGTTTGATGTAATTTCAATATCAAAACCTGCGACATGGCGTCATATTTATGAGGCAATTGATGGTTTTATTTAAAAATTAATGATATCGAAAATTTTAATCTTAAAAGCGTCAGAGTTCTGATGTTTTTATTAAAGTAAAAATGTGTTTATCACTCAGATTTACTGCAAAATGCATGTTTTATTCAAAGCTTGGATGGTAACAAAATTATACATAAAATTTCAACATTTAAATATTTGTTTTCAATGTTTTTTTTACTAGTATCTTATCTCTAGGCATCTTATAAATCATTTAAACGTAAGAAATTGATCAATTGACGATCGGCATTCAATACAATGGTATACTCGGGTTCCTGCACTTCAAGTCATGTGGCGGATTTACTAACCTCTTAACAACAGCAAATTTGGCTTCCGGTATCGGCAGCAGTTCTCGATCGAGATTTACAAACAATGCCGGTATATCAAGGGTTGACTGTAGTTATAAAAATATACTGAATAATAAAGAGTTGCACCGTGAAGATAATAACATACAATTGTTCGTATTCTATTCTTGTTAAACATTTAATATTATTTTCTTTAAAGTTTATGAATTAAAGATATTTATACTTTTTTTGTATTACATTAATTTGTTTGGAAATTAATTTAACTTTAAAATGCAAATATTTTTAATCCAATGCTCTCTCTCTCTCTCTCTCTCTCTCCCTATATATATATATATGTGTGTGTGTGTGTGTGTGTGTGTGTGTGTGTGTGTGTTAGGATCTTTTCAAAAAGACACTACTTAAGAAATTATTTAAATAGTGCTGACTCTCACATTTTTCCTATATTCGAAGTATCTGGGTATCTCTACGACAAAAAATAGTAGACTACTTTAATAGTTCAATAATTTACAATGATAACGATCGAATTGATTAGAAAATTTATTAAAACACCGTGTCTGGTAAAGGGATTCCATTCAAAAATGACTCTATCGTAAATGATATAAAAGCATAAATAATTTGGGAAAAAAGTACAAATGTATTAAAATATATTATCTAATCTTTATTTAACCTGTAACTTCGTTTAATAAGGTTATTGTTTAAGACCATATAAAGTAACAAATTAATAAAATAAGTATTTTACCGAATCCTTCTATGCTACACTTTAAAAGGATTATAATCGTTGTCAAAGAATGCTCAATTTCTCAAGTAAGTTCATTTTAGATATATGTTTGATTTCTCTTAGGAGCTTTCTGTGTTTCCTTATTCGATCTATTTGTAGTCATATTACAACACAGCATTTTCTAAAACACTCATCCGAGCATTTTATGTAGTACAACATAAGTATTTGAAATCATGAAATCATTTAAGTTTATGGTTACACTCATTAAGCTAAATCGCTGTTATGTTATTCAAAAGGAGTATCACCGGGCGAGGGGAAAGTAAAACTGTTATATAATTAGGAAAGAGAGATTGTATTTTATTTGACACAAAGTCGTGGATTCAGTAAGAAAGTCTTATATTCAAGTTTCAAGTTTTACTTTGAAATTCTGTTGGGATTTTAAGCCCATGTCCTTACAACATCCATGAATACACAATTTGATTCAATGTCAAGTAATTCATAAATAATATCATATTTGTAACTTGGCAGTCAGGCCAAGACTTTTTAGTCAAATGGCGGTAGTTTTTCATTATTATATTAGTACCATAAAATGAATATCAATAAATATCAGAGAAGGCTTATAAGTAGTTTTGTTGAAAGAGAGAGAAAAATATCCATGTGAAAAATAAAGTGATGACGTTATATAAGCATATTCATGTACTTTTATCAGAGAAGAAATACGAAAATGGTCGTAATACAATCGTAAAATGAATAAATACCGATATTTATCATTCGAAAGGAGCAAATAATATAAAGTTTTCTAATGCGAATGTGAATTAAGCGCTCATAAGATAGTGACTCGTTACCTGAAATATATACATATACCGATTCAATATTCAAAATATTCACAGATGAATTGGATAACTTCTCATCCATGCATGGTTTATGAGTCAGAGGAAACCCAAATTTAATGTCATTATCGTTGACTGTGTCTCCAGTCTTCACAAGAGGTGTATGTGAATCGTACTTGTGATTTATACAGCATATATACAGACTGTAATGTGTTTATGTAAATTTATCTAATATGCATAAAGTTTGGTTTACTTAAACGACTTAAGTAAGTGTCTGTATACCATTACACTATGAATAATATGATTGACTTGTGAAACAGATGCAGGTGCAACTTAATCCTATTATCGAATTAACATTATTTTTAATATTTATACGCAGCATAGCTATATCTACGTGATGTTTTACATGTTTAAATATCCTATGAAGGTTTCAATGAAAGATGATCCTGTCTGGTCTTTTATATCAAATACAAACGATTATGTCGATTTTTTTCTATATCGATATGTTTTTGATTCGATGTGTTTATGAATAGTGTTGTAGATGAAGAAAATTTACAGCAGACAAATTCAAGATATTTATGCTGTTGTTTGCAGACAATACGGTCTAGTTTGCCCATACACTGATAATGACGACCCATATTAAAGAATATTTGAGTGCGATTTTCATCTCGAATGAAATTTTGAATCACTTAAAAAAACAGATTCAAAATAATTCATTTTTACATAGAAAATATTTTATTATTACAGATGTTTATATCTTTAATATCTTATGTTTATATTTTTGGCGAAAATATAGTGTAATTGTTATGTTAGATTAAACAATATTTTTTTCAATTATATGCATTTACAAGTAAATAATCATTAATTGAATACAGCTTTTGGATGAGAGTTTCTTAGAAATTTATATAAACTTTTCTCCAAATTTTTTAAAATACAAATAATTATGATATTATTTATAATTATACGTATAAAAGAGAGTGAGAGGGAGACGGGGGGAGAGAGAGATAAGGATGGGAAGATAGTGAGTATCGAAACGGCCAGTTGCCTGGATGTAAGACTGAATTATACTGAAAAGTAATTAATTTTTGAGTACATAATGTTGACCCGTAAAGAAGGTTCTAGATAAGTAGAGAACACGATAGGTTTGACATGTGTGTTGTCCGGTGTTGCGTATAGTTTTGACAATATAACAAGTAGTGTTCAGTGGTTTTAATCTCTCCGCACGTTATTGTTGTTGTTGTTGTTGTTGTTGTTGTTGTTGTTGTTTTGGGGTTTACCGTCACTGCGATAGCATTTCAATCATAAAGCGACGTCCAGCAAATTACAGGTGGAGGAAGACCCCGAGTACACAGACGTACCCGGGTAGAACCACCGACCTACCGCAAGCCAGCTGGAAGGCTTCCTCACATGAAAAATCCGAAGTCCCTACCGGGATTCGAACCCACAGCGGTCTCCGCACGTGCATCATGGATGTGTAAATGATGATTTAGTGAACTGCACTCTAATCTTTATCTACCATCATATACGAGTATCTGGAGCTTCCTATTTTCTCTGTAATAATGATCTGGTGATTGCAGATGATAATATCTTATGTTTATATTTTTGGCAACCTTGTATACATACAGTAAAGCATTTTAATTGGTAAATATACACAAAATAGGAAAGCTCAACGTTTACACAATAAAACATTTCAACTAACATTTTATATCGTACCAAGAGGAAACGGTTTATAACTATTTGGTATTAAAACGGTTTCTCTAAAAACAGAATCAAGTATTTTGTCCATGGTAAAGTAGGCGAATATTTTTTTTCCAAAAATCAAAACTATACCATATATGTAATCTATTTATTCTACTTTAAAATAAACATATATATCCATCAAATCGTAAAATGAGGGGAAAACATCGTATGTATCATCGTTAATTTATATATGAAATTAGGTAATGTAGTCAATGGAATAATTCTCGTAGAGTAACAAGGTTTTATCTATAAAACTGAATCAATCATGTAGTATTTGTACTTAAATGAAATAAGATGAAAAAATACAACCCTTTCATATGATGCCGTGAAGAAAAAAATCCCCAATGATTAGGTATCTCGAAATGCGGACTTATGTATTGTTGTCTACTAAATGAATCTTAATGAATCTTAATATTGTTTAGGTTTTATAGAGAAGCAATGCTCTTCTTACGATTAAAATCTATTTAAAACAATTACAAACTATATGTAATATATTATGACAAAAAGAAACATATCTTTATGAAAATAATTCAAAATGTTTTTACTAACTATGGAATTAAGTGATGCAGTGCATGGAACGAATCTTTAGACTTATTTGCTTTCCTAATCATTCATTTCTCTCCCATTTTGCAATCAGCTGCGGCCAAACTTAAGCCATTACAGATGTGTTTTGCTGTTACGCCATGATTTTGAGTAAAAACAGTTTATTGCTTTGCTATTATTATTTAAAGTGACATATGAAGCTTAAGATTACATTAGGATTTAGTACAAACGGGATACCATGTCTATACTTCTTGTATGCGTTCGGGTCCCGGGATATGTTGCTTGTGCTTATATATTAGGTGCCATATTGCTATTGTGCGGCACCTGCATTACATTTAGGTTATAAAGAATACATTTTATTGCTGACGCAGAGACATTTTGCTGAAGACATTTTATGTGGTGTTGTTCGCTTAGTAACATTTGTATGCTAATCATGTGCTTCATTTACAAGTTAATTTTTAATGTGCATTTATGAAACATTTGTGGTTTTGTTACAATTTAAACCATTGAAAACGGGGTCACGCCCATATCCGCCATTGTTAGGGTATCTTAAATAAAAGGTGTATTAAAATAGTTATGCATCTTAGTAAATTTTTACCCCCTTATATGCGTTATTATTAGTAGATTTAGATAAGGCTACGTTGTCGGGTAGCAGAACGCTCCCTTCAGTCTTTGTCAGAATGGGGGGAAAATCAAACAATTATATAGAGGTTACAAATTTGTGTTTGCTTTCTCCTTTTCTGCTTTTCCATTGTCTCCCAAACAAGGAGCGCTATTAATTAGAATAGCGCAGGTTGTTTGGGGACAAACTCTAAACAGTTTTTTTTTCTTTCCGACCTTTCGGTTTATTAATTCATTTCAGCAAATTAATTTTTACGAGCGTATAGAAATAACGGCTCACCGCCTCTCTATTTCCCGCTTCCAAAGGATTGCAAGGTAAAATATATCTCCATATTTATTTTGCTTAACCCACCCACCCTTGCCGTGTTTTAAAAGAGTCCGCCTGCTTTTCTGTGTCATATATGTTTCAGGTATTCGTCGCACTGTGTTTGTTCAATGTCGGCAAGTCCATCAATTCTTTACCAACCAGAAGTGCCGGGTCCCGTTTAACGGCGTGAACCTTCGTTATGCCATCGGCGGCCATCAGCTGCGGCCAAACTTATGTCATTACAGATGTGTTTTGCTATGTTACGTACGTCATGATTTTGAGTAAAAACAGTTTATTGCTTTGCTATTATTATTTAAAGTGACATATGAAGCTTAAGATTACATTAGGATTTAGTACAAACGGGATACCATGTCTATATCTTTACGCCAGGAATGTTGCTGTCGCTTTTAGGTGTTGCTTGTGACATTACATTTGTTATAAAGACATTTTTGCGCAAGCTTGCGAGCATAATGTGTTGTTGTTATTAACATGATTATCTGTGCTATCTTACCAGTTAGATTTTAAGTGAACATTTATAATGTGGTTGTTGTAATTACCTTAAAGTAGCATATGATAGTTAGATCTAATAAGGGTTAAAGTTTACAAAGTTAATTTTTATCATTTATGCGTTGTAGTTATTTGTTAGCATTAGGCTCATTGTATCGGGGCACGCTCCATTCACATTTGTTATAAGGAAAATCAACATTATAATAAAGAGTTGTAAAATTTTTATGCTTTCTGTTTACTTTTCATGCTACCACATGTACTACAAATTAAATCAAGCTATAAAAATTTTAGAATTTATAGAGAAATGTTTCGCTTGTAATGTACAAAACGGCTTCCTCCATATGCATGTTAGTATCATAAATGATAAATAGTTATGCATAGTTAAATTATACTTATAGTGTTAGAAATTTAGATGTTTTGCTGATTGACTCCTTTCATGTTTGTTCAGAATGAAAAAATTACAATTTAATACAATTAAACCATTACGTCCTTTAGAGGTATCATAGTTGATGTAATACGATTATTAAGTACAGCTTATCAATTTGATATCAAACAATGTTATGAATTAGTAAATGTTTCAATTATATATGGAAAGTTATGTTTATCTCGTATGATCATTTTGTAATTAGTGCTATCTTAATGATCATTTCATGTAATATTGTATTATGAAATTAGATATTCTACACACAAAGAAATGCATTAGGTATCTTGTGCCACTTTCTTAATGTCTATTTTGTTCATTTGTGTTGTATACAACATGCTTATGAATTAAGTGAATATTATAGATAAGTAAGTTATGCAAGTGTTGATTTTAAAGTGTGTGTGTGTGTGTGTGTGTGTGTGTGTGTGTGTGTGTTTAAAATGCATGTAGATATATTTGCTGTTTTACCATTATCTTTTGATTCATGAATAAGTTTGCTTTCTAATTGTTTTATTAAATTATCTTTGTACTGAAATTATTGACACTAAAGATACTGTTTACATATTAACTACATGTAGATGTTAATTTAAGCTTTACAAACCCAGTATTTTTTATCTCTTGAGAATAAGACATCAACTGTACATACAATGTATTTCAGTTCTAATGTTTGATTACATTTTATGAACCATGTGGCAAAGAGACTTATGAAAGCAGTCATTATTCAATTCATATTTTACTTATTATTCCATCGATCACTGTTGTTTGTTACGGGATTGTACATATTTGGAAATGTATTTTGAGATATATTAACCGATTATAATAAATATAAATTTCCCGTCAACTGATATATTTTTTTTCAATTCGGAGTCATAACAATGGTGACTCTAAATACATAATCAAGCAATATTGTCCATATGGGATGTAATTTTTCGATTTTGTAGAGTTGCAATGTTTTTCATAAATCATCTCAGAAACTTAGTTCACCCATACTTTCTAAGATAAAATACATATTTTATACCTATTATAGCATGCCAAAAAAAATGTTTATAAACTGTTACAATACTTATGAAATCAAGTGATTTCGTAATAAAGTAATGTTACCTAACCTACCTAACACATCTTGTCAAAATTGGCTTTAAAATTTTCGTGTATATCTATGAACATATCTTTCAACATGTATTTATCAAAATCAAAAACTTTTATTTTAGAAATTTTAACACATTTGCTCACAAATATTCGATTTTTTGTTGAAATATTTGAATTCTTCTGATAAATTATTATTTCGTAGGTATTTGTCAACTGCGTTTCTCAATATTATCCGGTTTCATCCCACAATAACACTGACATCAATGCCATGAAGAGGGATTCAAGTAGTGAACTACTTTAAGACAGTATCCTGTCATATTTATTCAGTTAGCTGTATATTTTGTCGCTGACTTTAACACTCACTCGGCCCCTCACCGCGTAGGTTCGATTCCCGGCAGGTTCATTCGGGTTTTCATGTGAGGAAGCCTTCCAGCTGGCTTGTGGTAGGTTGGTGGTTCTACCCGGATGCCTCCGTGCATTCGGGGTCTTCCTTCACCTGTAATTAGCTGGACGTCGCTATATGACTGAAATACTGTCGAAGCATGTGGGGCCTCCATGGGCCGAGAGGGTAAAGTCACTGACTTTAACACTCACTCAGCCCCTCACCGCGTGGGTTCGAATCCCGGCAGGGTCATTCGGGTTTTCATGTGAGGAAGCCTTCCAGTTGGCTTGCCGTAGATCGGTGGTTCTACCTGGATGCCTCCGTGCATTCGGGGTCTTCCTCCACCTGTAATTAGCTGCTTCCTACCCGGCCATTCTACTGTTCAACAACTTGCCTTTTTGTATGATACCTTTTGTAAAGCATTGGATGCTGGTCTTGAGGTGAGGGCTGTCTTTTTTGATATCAGTAAAGCATTTGATAAGGTTTGGCACAAAGGCCTTATGGTCAAACTCATTAACGCTGGCATCACTGGAAACCTGTATGATTGGTTAAAAGATTATCTAAGTAACAGGTGCCAACGTGTTATTCTTCCAGGAATTGTTTCAAGCAGGGTTAATATTGGTGCTGGTGTACCACAAGGTTCGATTTTGGGGCCTCTACTTTTTTTGATTTTTATTAATGATATTGTCAATGACTTACAAAGCAAAAATAGTCTGTTTGCTGATGACACCAGCCTATACATACTAGTTGACCAACCTGATGTTTCTGCAGAAATAATTCAGTCAGATATCCAAAAAATATCTAATTGGGCTAAAACATGGCTTGTCACCTTCAATCCTTCCAAATCGGAATCCCTACTTATATCTCGCAAATTAAATCAGGGACAACACCCCTCTTTTTATGCTTGGTAAGCAAATACCAGATGTCTCATTTCATAAGCATTTAGGTGTAATTCTGTCAGGTGATTGTTCATGGCACGAACACATTCAATATATTACTACTAAGGCATGGAAAAGAGTGCACATACTACGTAGGCTTAAAATGGTGCTAGATCGCAAGTCCCTTGAAACAATTTATACATCCTTTATTCGACCTATTCTTGAATATGCTGATATAGTATGGTGTAACTGTACTTTTTACGAAAAAGATCAACTAGACAAAATTCAGAACGAGTGTGCCCGTATTGTTACTGGTGCTACTATGCTTGTTTCACTGACTGACCTCAATCTGGAAATCAGTTGGAAATCTCTTGATGAAAGAAGAAGAGAACATAGGCTTACCCAGTTTTACAAAATGTACAGTAATTTAACTCCTTCATATCTTTCCTCCCTCGTTCCGCAGTCTGTTGGTAATGCCACTCGTTTAAATCTTCGCAATGCGAATAATCTTCGAAGTATTGAATCCCGTACCTCTCAATATTCAAATTCCTTTTTACCGTCGGTAGTGCGCGAGTGGAACGAACTCCCCGAAAATGTAAGAAATTCACCCTCTGTAAATACTTTTAAAGGTTATCTCAATATGAATCGTACACATACACATTCTTGCTATTACCTTGGTAATAGGAAAGTTCAAGTTTTACACGCTCGACTCAGAATGAAATGCAGTGAACTTAAATTCTACGTATTCTCTCGAAACATAATTGACTCTCCTCTTTGTCAATGTGGGACTCCTGAAACTAACGCTCATTACTTGTTAAAATGTGAAATGTACCGAAACCAAAGAAACATTCTAATTGACAGCCTAAACCAACTACATGTACACCCAAGTGTGGACACTTTACTATTCGGCGACTCCATGCTACCTGCTGAGACAAACAGACTAATTTTCAAAGCACTTCATCAATTCATTACTAGTAGCCGTAGATTTACTTAAACTGATTCCTTCTTTAATTTTTTGTATAAGAGTGACTATCTTTATTACCAACATATAAATATCAACTTCACATCTCATCGTCTGTGTGTGCAGTAGATACTTCCCCAAATCTCAGATTTGTTTCTCCTTACTTGTCTACCGGGTTGAAAGCGGTTTATATTTGGAACTCTTAAGTATATACATATTCACTGTTTTTCTTCTCTTCTTCTGTTGTTTTCTACCAGTCTTGTTTTGAAAGTTTTGGCTTTAAAGGAATACGCTCGGCTGAAATGAAAATTTAACCATCAATAAACCCTTTAGTGTAGATCACTTTGACATGACTTTCATTTTTATACACGCTATATTTGTGAAGATATAGCTGTTTAAAGTTTGTGATTTCGATCGGCTATGGCCGCCGCCATCTTTGTTCATGTTTACCTTTCTGTGACGTCACAAATACCCATTGAACCATATCCCGATCGATGAGTGCGATTTATAGGGGTTGTGATAAAAGCATTAAAGGAATACGCTCGGCTGATTACAACTAGGTTTCAATTGTAAGATATTGATGTAAATAAACCAATTAAATTTCTCATTTCATTGAATCAATCGTAATAAGAAAGAAATTGTAAGTTAAAGACGTCTATTTAAACCAATTTGCTCCGCGATATTTTTTATTTCTATAATACATCTTTGTCATTTTTACCGTGAAATGCTTGCAACTGCGGTTATTGAAAAGTTGTGTGGTGTTAAACTGATTGGATAAGAAATCACTGGCAAGCCTTTGTAACAGAATAAGCGTCATATAAAATCGCACCTCAGGGCCATAAAACGAAGCGTGCGACCGAGTCACCATGTCAACAGACAATTGATGTGCACGTTTTACTGAAACGGACATGTAGAGTATAATCATCACCACAAACATACTAAATGCATTATATAAATATGAAAGAAAAGTGTTGAATCCACGTTTTATATTATAATAATCTATATTATGCTATTTTACGGAAAAAGTCTGTTTAAATAAATATATATAAGTAAAAGTATCGTATCGCAATGAGCTCATGTTATTGTGATATACAGAAAGTAGTTAGCATAATTTACATTATTTTGCTAAATTGCGAGCAATTAGATGTGTTAATCATAATTACAACACGGTGTCCCTTTGATTCCTCTCTATAGTATTTCACAGTTACCGTCATTGCAATTAGATTTCTACTTACATGATACCGCCCCTTTTATATATTTATATGTTTGATTAAAAAACTGTTTAAAAATTGTAATGATTTGCGCAATTAAAATAGCGATGTTTGTGAGAATGTGCATAAATGATTGCGTGACAAGGGGTATTGACTTTAGTTATGGTTCGATCACTATAGCAGGAAGTTTAATAAAGTTTTTGAGATATTTCTTAAAATGGAGTGTATAGTTCTTACGACTTTGAGCCCGAATATACTGAGGAAGAGCTGCAACTGCTTCAAGACAATGACGTACGGGAGGAGGAATATTTTTATGTGCTGAGGACTTTAGTCTGTGTGATAACTGTGTTATGATGCCATCCAATATGGATAATGTATGTTGCAAATCGAGTGACTTGGTTGTTGGAAATTTAGATGAACTTACGTGCATTACGAACCATACGGACTTTCACACCTTAGTTCTGAATGATTCTGTTTTAGAAGTTGCATTCATTGCCATTCTGGCATACAAAGGTCATAGGACGAGGGCTCCAGACTCTCTCACTCACGAGTAAGAAAACAATAAAATGATCATAGTTTAATCTTTTAATAATATATTTTCATCATATTCAAATAATAAACATTTTTCAAACAATTTCTCCACAACACACGTAATTCCCTTCTATATTTCAATGTATGTACGCAACCGGAAGTGTGTCTGTGACGTCACGATTGTTGAAAAAAAGTCTCGCGAGACCACGAGACGTAAACAATGTCTGCGCCCATGTCTCGGAGCAAATTGGTGTAAATAGACGTCTTTAACTTGCAATTTCTTTCTTATTACGATTGATTCAATGAAATGAGTAATTAAATTGGTATATTTACATCAATATCTTTCAATTAAAACCTAGTTGTTATCAGCCGAGCGTATTCCTTTAAGTACGAAATATTTACTCTTTTTGCTATTTTCCACAAGCATCACTATTTAACTAAGTTTTTCATGTATGTATATTTACTATATTGCATAATTGGATCAGCCATTTACATGTAACTTATTTGTGATGGAAATTGATTATAAGTATTTTATACTTTCGTCAAAATCCAGTTGCTTTGCTATGATGCATTTTTGCAATAAATATGTTTAAACTAATTAGCTGGACGTCGCTATATGACTGAAATACTGTCGAAGCGACGGTAAACTCAAATAGTCAAGTCTTAAAATTGCCTATTGATAGCACATTATATCCACGACAAAATGTGGTCTAGCATACACAGGGGCCCAATTTGGGTGTATTCCTGGGAGTCTTTGTAAATGTCCTGTATCATCATGTACTTTATTTATTTATTTATTCTAACATTGCGTACATGTGGTGTTGATGTAGTGTAATATATCCTTTAAATAATGTGTTTAATTTTTTTACGGGGCGTAGTGTTGGTCGAAAAAAAAAACTAACAAACAAAATGAAATTACATGATTACACAGACTTTATTGTCCGTCTACATTTGTAACTTTCAAGGCAATACAATCATCGCTAATAAGACGAACATACTAAATACTTATTCTTTCCAAGCTGATAGATCGATTTTCGGAAGATCCTTACAGCACTGAGTATACTTTCACCAGCTCTTCTGAAATAAAAATGTATTTCTGTCAACATTTTTGTACTTTCCGGTGATTTGGATATTTTGTGTGTAGCAGCGCACTATTTCAAAATGCGTCCAGGGTTCAGTTCTCGGTCACATATGTGAGAGGGAAGATTCACTCGGCGCTCAAGGGAATGAGTTCGAGTCCACAACGTCGCCATACATAACATTACTATTGATATGATATGAGAACTTCGTGATTATAATGGGTGTAAATTATGATAAACTAAAATTTACATATACACTATTATGGGTGACAAATGTAGCATTTGCTTGAAAATTAGGATAGGAAAATTTTGAGGTAAATAACAATAGAAACAGAAAACATCAATGAATTTAAAGACAAGACGCTTATGAACGCTCCGTGATTAAATAATGCATGATTTATATAATTAGACTGATATTATAATACTCAGTCCTGGCACGACGTCTGCAACCAGAACTAAATGCTAAGTATCACTAATGTTATTTCCATAATTCATTCTTAACACTTGTAATTCCAGACATTCAGTTATAATAAATACTTTTAATTCAAAAAGTAAACTGTGTAAATTAAGTCATGTAAAACATTGTGTGTATGCATACATCTTTCTGTCGGTTTGTGCACTTAGTTTTCAAAGATTATACAATTTATCATCTTAGGATTCAAGAAAAAATTACAATGGGACATAGACACGCGTGGACCTGGATATACACTTGAAAATATTATATTGACCGTTTTCAATCTTCTATTTTGCGTAAAAAAGAAGAAAATGTTAAAGTATTTTCTGCCACTATCCAAGAACTAAATGTAATACAGTGATCCTAGGAATCTGCTAATATTCAAAAATCATTAATACTATAATAACATGCGGTAATTTTGATTGTGTGTATCTGAAACCAAATCTCGCACATTTATATTGTTGGACTTACGTTTTCCTTGGCTGAAGAAAGACTTGCTTTTGTATTTTGATGGAATCGGTGTTTTGGCATAATATGGATGACAAACATCGGCGTTTTATTTGTTTTAGTTGAGCTGCAAAAAGACAATGATTATAATGCATTAAACGTGATAAAACCTTGAAAATGTTCTAGGAATCGCCATGGTCACCCATAAAAAAAGACCACTGTGGTCCGTGAATATGAAACGCACCTAAGAAAGATCAAATTTGGGTATTAAATTCATGTCAGCTTGTATCTGTCAAAGTTGTTCGCATTTTTTTACTTTTCTTCGTACATCGACAAATTGGACCCCGATATGTACGAAAGATACTACATAGAGTCTCAATTCAATGTGCCAAAATATTTTAATAGTAATAATTAGCATTCGAGAATAAACAGGCTGAAAGACATCCGCAGATACACAAAACAGAAACATTTTTTCTAATTCTCTCTCTCTCTCTCTCTCTCTTTCTCCATCTATCTATCGCTATATCTCTATTTCACTTATTAAGTAGAAATAGAAAGCAAGAAATATATAGCTGGATTTCAATGTCGTTTATACAGTGACTTTGGAGTCCAGCTTAAGACAAAGTTAAATGAATATAACAGCTATTCTTTGAAATAATCGTCTTTTTGTTACAGCTGAATTCCTGACAAAACCTATTGCATCCCATTTTCCTATATTTCTATTTAAGCAGCTCTTTCACAACTATTCACTGACAAGGATGCATGACACACGAACATATCCATGCACACCTACACATCTTGGTAAGTCAATGTATCAATCTTCTGCATAAGGTAAATGATTTAAGCGCAACTTTTTTCTTCTATCGCTTTACAGACGAAATAAAAAAGCTTATTTCTATGTTGTCATTTAGATTCTTTGTGGAGATATTAAATCTTTGTATAATCATATCCATATACCATTTGTAAAGCCGACTATAGGGTCTGGCCGCTCGAAGAAGAAGCGATCCCCATCCTTCAATCTCTTGAACTGTAGGGCCAGCAGACAGCGGTGAGTGGGACCAACAAGGCTCCCGGATGTATGTTTTTCGGTCAAAGCGCCCGTGAAGAGGTCGATTTCATTTGGATATCTGTAATAATGTATATATGGCGTTTACAACTAATCGAATCCTAAAAATCCTTTTTGTGTATGCTTAAATCTCAATCATGTTAGTGTTGTATTGCATATGCGATCAGCTTGAAAATAGACAATTCAACCAGACATAATTAATAAAAATAGTATGTATAAAATAACGCATCGCCACCATATATGAAACTTAAAGAAGTAGCACCCTTATACGTGAATTTTGAAATTCTTGTTTCTTTGGTGTTTTTCTATTCTATACATTTTAGGAAAGCGTTTTGTGCAATATAGGAAATTTCTAACCACAGATTGTGAAAATTTAATGATTTTTAGTCTAAGTAACCCTGCATTGAAATGTTTTCGCAAATTGTGTGGGGTATTCGTATAAAAGCTTCTATAAAATCATCAAATTTCCCATTTTTTCTCATGAATTGATTTATCATATATATATATATGGCATATATCAAATGAAAACATATTAGAAACATAAGCGAAAACTTGATAGAATGTACATTTATAAATTTATGTCGGAAGTCTCCATATTAAAATTTGATACTTCCCCCATTTATAAAATAGCAACATTACAAGTCCTGGTAAAAAAGTATTTTTTATGCAAATTTCACAGAACAAGCTGTTTAAAAGATATTCATAAACTATATCAAACATAAAAAATGCACAATTTTATATAGGTTAAAAATATCAAGTTATAACAGTACACATTACCTGGCCCCACTATTTTTTAAGCTCAGTAAAAACAGAATATTATGTTTTGGCTGCTTCCTACGTTCTTTTCATGTACAATGTGAGCACAAACGTGAAATAATAATTATAATTATCCTATTAACTGTTTTTTTCTATTGCATGATTTATGTAATATCATTGTGAAGTGAAATATTGATCAGATGACAAAAACTATCCGACCAAGAACGTAAAATCTTAGTACGAAAGAATCACTGTTATAATTTTCCGCTTTACACGAATATCCAATACACGAACTTATGTTACTGTAGTTATGTTTGATTAAGATACCATTTGCTTTTTACAATTTGCTTTTTCATTGAGAACTTTTGAAAATTCTCTCAATTTTCCCAATTACGCATTTTGACAAATCTAGGGGAATTCCAAAATGATGTCACCGGGAGGTAATTCGGTGAGGCGTTTTTCTTCTCTATTTTAAAAAAAGGAACGGTATTTTTGCATTTAAATAGATGAATAGCAATCAAAATTGTTACATTTGATTAACAATGATATAAGATACGATGAATGAAATTTTTTAATAAAAAAAGAATCACATTCCGAATCATGGCGTGTTATGCCGAAGAATATCAGAAGGCGATCTTTGTCGATATTTGCCGAGCACATTGGGGTTCCTCTACCTTAAACATAGGTTGTCTTTCATATTATATGTAAATAAAAAGAAATATTTTGACTTAATTTTCACACGAAAGGCTAATAATTATGCAGTTGTATTTTTTAATTGCTAAACATAACAAAATAAGTAATGAATAAATAACGCATATTTGATCAACAAATATCAAAATTTGTTCTTTACATGTGAATGATTCCTAGAGTATGGAGATTTTTCGAGTTTTATAGCCGATCTCGTCCGACCATGAGGTTTAATGAGACCACTGTAGTTCATAATACTGATACATAGTGTATACTAAATTCCGTCAAAATCAGATGATTTAATAAGACTTACATCATATATGTACATATTAGCCTTTCAGAAATACTTTATGCCGCGTATATTCATTTACCTATACACCTGTCCCAGCTTTGCAGCTACTGTCGTTTCATGATCAACCAATCCACCAATTGTGATGCCAAAGTGTGTAGCTCTTGGTAAACCACAACGCTCGCGAAACTCGTTGTAACTTGGAATGCCGTGGTCCCTACCCCTGGTGGTGGATATTCAATAGCTTTTATTTGGCTTAGTGTATTGAAATTATATAAAAGAAACAACCATTTATTAACACCTAGATACTTGACGAATTACTGGCTTGTATGCGGTAAATAGGACCTCCCTATCTAATAAAAAGAAATGTTCCTATGCTATGCAATAAGAAAAAAATGGAAAATTTAGTTCTCATAAAGACAATAGCCACAAAAATACACTTTAAAGTACCGCATGTAATTAAGTACACAATTTTGTTGGGTGACATCACTGACATTGCCTCAAAATAGCGTAAGCTTCCAGTATTTATCATAAAAGTATCAGTATTACCTGTTACAAGTCCAAATAATTTCAATCTTAAATGAATTGGTACACTGAAATCATATTAGGGAAAGGCCATGACAAATTTCATTGTTTTAGAGAATTTCAAACGGATCAAGGAAATTGAGATGTGACTCATGTAAAAGAGTGTTTTCATATATGAACTCCTATAGTAAATAACACATTAGTAAACAGTAGTGGACTGTTTGTTTAAAAATAGCTAACCCCGACGAGTTTTAATTTGACGTGAATCATTCACCGGAAGTCTGAAAATTATTATCATATCCCCGCTTACCGGAAGTGGAGCTTCATAGGAAGCACGCCTTTAACGTCCCGTAACATCACTCCGCGTCCTACATAAATATTACATGAAGAAAATGTGGAATGCGGGAAGTCTTAATCGCATTTAGTGGTAGTTCTAGGTTGTTCTTACCGTTGGATATTTAGTGCTGCAAGGTCAAAACTGTCGTTATTCGGGTCTTGAAATAGAAATTGAGTAACACTGTCCTCCATTTTCCTGCAGTATTAAATTAAAACGTAAGCACAATCTGGAAACAGGATGTTATTTCAAAGGCCAATATATCATGATTGCTTTAAATTAAAAACATGAATGCAACAACACATGCTATTATATACTTGCAATAATTTCCTTTTTTACTTATGACAAATACATCGACAAGTTAAATAAAGATTATTTTAAATGAATCATATCACACAAATAGCTTAATCAGTAAAAATGTGCTCATTTACTCATTTTCTCCAAATCATCCTTGATTTTTTATCCTATTCACCTTATCATCTTTTATACCTGTTCCCGTGCAGAACTGTTTAAGTGTTCGCACTATATCCACAATGTCAAAGATCAAACACCGCCGCGGTATCCTGTCATCGAAAAGATGGAACAGGTTACCTCCCACCTTGCTATAAGGCTAGTCCCAGAGCTGTTCGATACAATGTCCGGATAGTATGACTGTGCGAGGTATTATGCCACTTGTCTACATCGTAATATCAGAATATCAAAATGAGGATGCGTGTAGACAAATTCCACAGATGGCTATAATAATGTCTTAGTGACGTTTATCCTAGAATTTATCAACTTTTGTCTTTTCATGCGTATCGTGAAAGGGATATCTTAAACATGGATCCATTAAAAAAATGTGCCTGCTAACGCAAATGTAACTACATACCTGTCAGATAGTGGGCAAGGTTGGTCGGACACCCATCGCAGGATCTTCTCCAGTCCGTTGTCGCCATCCTGGTGATACATATCTGGTTTAAAGAACGTGGTCTGAAGAGGTACGAACGATGCCATGAAGTAGTCTTTGTCGATCTTCCCAATGTTTCGAGGGATCAGGGAGTGACCAAACCTCAAACCTAGCCACCGCGAAGGAGTTAAATATTGTTGCATCCTCCGAAACGCTGTACGTGTCACGAAAACCATTTACCTATAAAAGATTCAACGAATTATGACTTTGCATTGTTATAGATAGCAATGTTATTTGTATAATAAATTGTAATATAATATGATTTTACTTAATTAGCATTTCTTTAAACAAGTAATATTAACCTACAACATTTTATTTGAAAGCATATTCAAATGAATGAAATTGTTTGAAGAATTGTCATCTTTTGACAAGATTAACATTATTAATTGATTATTGAATATATGTTTATGCTGGTTAATAGCTACATGTATAGAGTAGACTTGATTTCATTTTTCTGAGACAGTAAATGTTACAGATTATATTATGAAAAATGTTTGACATATTTTAAATGAGAAATGAGGAATACTATAACGTCAACGTATTATGTGAGGCTCAAGAAATGTATCATTCGTTATAAGTTCCAGTGTCAATAGATATTTACTCTCTTTATTTAGAAATAACACTCTGTTTCAATATTTTGGCTTTAAAGCCTTTATCAAGACGAACACTTCTCTTTTGAAAAACTACATCCTGCCGGTCGCCAAATTTATATGTGTTCGTCTTGATAAAGGCTTTAAAGCCGAAATATTGAAACAGGTGTTATTTATAAATATTGTGTTTTAATTTCCTTTAGGAATATGTAGTGTTTTGTGTATTATATTTACTCTCTTTATTTCTGCGATTTGTTTTTAAATTTATAATCCGAGAAAAATATCATTAACAGAAATAACCAACTATACGGATCTCAAATGTTTTGGGTTTTTTACCTTCAGATCCAAACCAAGACTCTTTACATAGTTTCTTCCTAAGACTTCTGGTAGGAATTCCTTGTATGTGATGAACTGAATCTCAGCAGCCACGATTTTCCTGGCCTCTTGATACAGACGCTCGTCGTTCCAGTGAGGGTTTTGTACTTTCAACCCCGTCACAAGGAAGTTGTGCTCGCGGACAAATAAGGAATGAAGTGAGGCCAGGCCTGGCTGTTCATTCACCCGTTCGTCGCCTGGTGGATAATAGTGGCATAAATGACGGAAAGAAGAAAAGACATCAAAGTGTCGCCTCCCACTTTAAAGAAAAGAGTTTTGATTCCGATGGATATTTATCACACTAACCACATAAAATGATAACACCATCAATACAAAATTACGTGTAACATATGCTTCTAGTTATAGAGATGAATATATTGAAAAAAATCGTAGTTCCATAATGCTCGAATACTACTTTTGGAAATCTGTTCCATCAGGAGGTCAGTGACATCTTCCGTGTATATTCTTGAAATACATATCATATGAATCCAATTGATTAAGTGTCCAAAGAATTCAATGGATTTTTAAATACTTTTCATTAAATGTCAAGTAGGTTGTTTTACGATAAAAAGGATTAAAATAATAAAAGTACATGTCACATGTGACCGTGATTTTTAAAATAATAAAAGTACCTGTCACATGTGACCGTGATTTTTAAAATAAAATGCATTTTTATATATGACATTTTCAAAGACTAACCCCGCTACCAAAATATCGTAGAAAATGTCTAAATAAGTCGAATATAATCA
>CM037781.1:42677277-42727277 GCA_021229015.1 Solen grandis | reverse complement strand
ATCGAATATCGGATCAATATTGTTTTGTATATCGAACCAATATCGGGGCAACATCATTTTTGCAAAGTGAATGCTATATCAGCCCAATATCTTTTTGAATATCAAGCCGACATTGGACCGATATAGGACCAATATCAGTTTGCCTATATTGGGTGGATATCAATAACCTATATTTGACCAATATAGGTATGCCTTGATTGGACCTATATACATTTCCCAACAAATGGCCCTACATAATGAAATTGTGAAGTGGGCGACAAACTACCAGACAATTTCTTGCTGAAAATAAGTTGGAACATTGATTCAAATCATTGGCAACAGGGTTAATAAGAACATGGGTGAAAATAAGGCAATGATATAGTTATATTATGGATATTAAATCTTTAATAAAATAAGACTCCGGTGACCTTTAAGGAAATAATTGAAAAAATCAATCATGCACTTGTGTGAGGAAAGTTTAAGAGTAAATGATGAGAATAAAATATATACACACATCTAAAATCAACAATATATTTAACATACAAACAGTAATAATCCATTTAGTTATTAAATAGTCCTTCACATGGGCCTTGTTTGCATAATGGTCCCTGTTTGCACATATCACATACGAATGTTGGAATTAAACTCAGTATTCCACTATAGAGCTAGTGTCTTTTTGTTGACATTTTGTGGACGAACAAAACGCACTGAAAAATTATCAAAATCGTCTTTCAGATAATTATGATGTATCCACTGTTTCCACCATTTCTGAAAAACTTTGGGGTTCTGGACTCAAAAGTTAATTTTGCTTCTACTATGTGAATCCTTCGCCTACCATTCCCTTATTTGGCCCCTCTTAAGCCAGTCCTTCAAGGCATCCCCACCTTCAGTGCTGGCGGTTTTTGTTGATACTTTTTCTTGTTCACATTCTGTTAAGGACACAAACAAAAGAGGTTGATATAAACATCTTATTAGCTCCATCAAACTGACTATAAAACACTTTTAATAATGTATTGCAAAGGAAGAAGACAACATTTTTTTTTTATCTTTTTTTTTTCTCATTTAAACGTGATATAAATAGTATATATATTGTTAGCTGAGAAACTATCTTAACAATGACCGTGGTTTATTTCAAATACATGTTTGCTGACATGTGATGTGTTAAAAAAAACTGTCTTTGAATTGACAATTTCTTAGAATTGGTTTGGAAAAAAAAAATCAACTAACTGTATTGAACGTTATTCAGCATCAAATTTCCCATTCTTTCCCGTGAAGGTATCATCTCTCTGGCACTTTGCTTGAGATGTTTTCTTTCGACAGGCGTTTCAATGCAGTTTTGAAGTTATGTCCACTTATAATGAGACAGCCTGCAAGGTGAAAGGAATAGTAAACATTCGTGTATATAGAAACACTGGCATCCGGCTTGTAATCCAATCTGGCCTATATTCATATACTATGGAGACGAGGTAAACAACTCCCTTCAATTGGCCTCTGAATATAGGTCAAACTGGATAAGAATGTGTAAACAAAGTAAAACTCAGCAGTGTTTATAAAAAAACAAGACAAGACTGTATATCAGTATATGAACATATATGAACATGTAGTACGATATCTCATACACAACAGGTTTTATTTTTTTTTACTTCTTTTCAAGTTAGGATTTCAAAATTTGCCTGCAATCAAATTTTACGAAGTGACTGTCGCGAAAACCCATGACAAAATAAATTACTGCCTTATGCTAACATACATGCAAGAATAAAACATTAAAATTAAATGGTATTTAAGGTAAGGTTTAAATGGTCATTTGTGTTTATACGTTCAATAGACTTACCCGGTTTAAGGTGACCAAATATCTGATGAAAATTCAAGCTCAAAGAGCATGGTGGCATGGGGATCATGCAGTCAAAATCAAAATGAGGCTGAATATTTGAATTTTTTTAACATTTTTTTTTCAAATTTAAATGTTAAGTTCCATTTTAACAACTGATATAAAATTAAATAAAAATATAAGAAAGATTTAGCACATTTATCTGCCCTACTTATTTATATAAAAACTGTTTCCTATTTTACTTTTTGAACCTACACTCCTAGGAGAGTTACATCCCTTGTGAAAGTAACTTTTGATATCAGCCCGATATTATAGGACCGATATATGGAAACGATCTGAATTTTATATAGACAAATCCTTGTTTATTTACACTTGCACAAGAAGATATGCATATGTGCTGTTGATACTTACATTTGGATTCAGGATACAATATACTCTATGCTACCGTATCTGCAGGTTGGGATATCGGCTGTATATCGGCCCGATGTCGCAAACTGATATCAGTGTACCGATATCGACACGATATACCCATGCTTGCTGGGAATCTACTATCTTACTCTAAGATAAAAGAATCAGATCTCCATTAACTGCTGTAACCAACAAATCAAAATACATATCTACGTGCTCCTGTGTATCGTACATGATGCACGGATGTTGAACCTGTGAGGGGTGGTCTATATACTTCACACCCATAACATTGCTGTTTAACAACGTTATTAAGACATTCAAACATTGATTTTTGCATATAGAAAGTTTAAGTAGGAGTTTATTATCATAACGTGGGCTGTGTTGTCATTCATTTTGGAATGGATTTAAACAAACTATTATTCAACCAAGGAGATTATTCACCAAATGTGTATGTGTTACGTTGGAATCCTGAGGATTTATCAATGACGTCTTCACCTATATTGTATCCATCGATTTTAAGGAAATCGCAGGATGGTGAATGCTTATGGTGCTCTTCCCAGGGGATTGTCTGTTTTCTCCCACTTACAGAGTTTTACGTGACAAGAAAAACAAGTAACTGTGTCACTGTACCCGGAATAGTTGAATCCTGCTTTGGCTAACTGATACTTGTTCGGTTCTATCTGTGTTGTCCAGGTATAAAACGTGGAAACTCGAACGTCGTAATATTTGTAGACTTGTTGTGATATGCAATCAAAACAGTCCATAGGTCCACTGGCCATCAAGAAAGGATTTTAGTAAATGAACACTTTGCTTTAAGTCACAGATCGTTTCGAATTGTTTTAAACTCAGTTTTATCTGTGATGAGCCTTTCTTCAATAAAATATGATGCGAATGTTCAGTCTTTTTCACCAACAATGAAAGCTACATTGAATCTGATGTAACACTGGTGACCACTGCACAGTTTCCAACCGTTCTGTTGTAAGTAGTTTAAGGTTTCTTCCGTAAACTCAAGTTGAGCTTGCGCCATGCTGGAAAAGACAAAGATCTCTGTCTCCTTATCATTATATATAACGAAAGCCTTTAACAGTGTAAGTAAAGGGAAACAACTCTAATACATCAAATAAAGGTTACAGAGTTACATAGCTTTAAAACAAATTGTTTAGAACTTTAAACATAACCATATTAATTAATACAATACTGTTTATGAAGTTACTAATTACGAAAATATTATTTTACACTTACCTATTAAATTCAATCCAATATTTCACAGCCAAGAGCTTGACGTGTGGCTGGGATGATGTGTGGAGGATCGAACAAAATCACCGTTTTTTTTATACACAATGAAACAAAAATTCAACCTTGACCCAATCTCGATCGACCTTGAGCTATGAGCATGGGCAGACATGACCTAAATAGAGTGACCTCAATTCGAGCGTAATCTTCAATCATGGGCATGCGCAGTCGGTGACCTAGATCATTGGCCATGATGACGTCAAGGGTGACCTACTGACCCTGATGTGGGACTCGAACCCCTCAAACCCCCTTTAAAACCTGTATTCTGCCACTACTGATCTCTCTCTCTCTCTCTCTCTCACTATACTCTCTCATCATGTTATAAGCCACTTGATTTTAAGTTTTGTAGACTAAAATGTATTTTTATTTACATGTGACCTTTGTCTTCGTGAAACACATATATAATGACTTGACTTGACTATTTGAGTTTACCGTCGCTTCGACAGTATTTCAGTCATATAGCGACGTCCAGCTAATTACAGGTGGAGGAAGACCCCGAATGACATATATAGTGCTGTCTCACTGCGGTATATATTAGTCATAGGTACATGCATATGTATGCACCTAGTAATGCAACGCCATTGAACTACTAACATACTAATTCCATTTTAACGATTTGATTTAGCACGCAGCGGAAGTAAATGCTTTTAATCTTAATATTACTGAAACAGACCTATCAACGTGTTAATTAAAAACTCCGCTAACAAACCTGATTCCATATCCTCTAACATATATACTGCTCATTGCAGATTAAATTTTGAATATGATAAATTATTTGAGTTTAAATCTATGATCGTACACAGTGCGCATGTTCGAGACTATTGGACCATGCAGATTTTGGTAGACAACTTAGCAGAATTTGTATATGCCTTCATGGCCTGCACAAATGTAACATAATCATAATGAATAATAGCACATGTTAAGTTAATTTCTGGACGGGGTTGAATTAAAAGTCTATATTATGATTGCACAACTATGCGGGACTAATTTTTAGTAACCAGTTTACTACGCCGAGAAATATTTCCAAGTTATGTTTTCTATGTAACCATTATGGAATATTACATCTATTTTTAATTAAAAATATACTAGTAATTGCATTATGGAAGTCGAAACTGAAAGTGAAAGTGTTCGCAGTTGATAACATATTAAATAAACCGTGATATCATGTGGTTAGTCAATCATAATTCTTTTTTTTTTGTACCTTCGTCGGTATTACATGCGACCCCCTATCCCAGTCCGTTTTGGCTATTACATTTAGAGTAAAGAAGAAGGCAGAAAAGACCCCTTCCCCTGGTACGTTTTGGCTATTATATTTAGGATAAAGAAGAAAAGACCCCCCCTCCACCCTCGAAATAAATGGCTGGATCCCCCCCCCCCCTTCATTATTAAATTTATTGGCTCTAACAACAAAACAGAACATAATTTTATTATAAGCTTAGGCACTCGGCCCATCGCCATAAACATCAGCATTTACAATGACATGCGGAGAAAATACAAACATAAAGTGAAGTCAGTATGTTATGAATATGAATATGTGAGAATATTACATTGCATATAGAAGGTCTTGCCTAATCATTACGTTATGTAAATACAGTGCATACGTTTTTCAATCTCACATCCACACACATAATTATATATACATATACGATAAGCTCCGTCGACAGTATTTCAGTCAGAAACTATGGAGACAATGACTACTTGAGAATTCAGTATCACACTGTATACGACAGAGACATATGGCATGATGCCACAGCCAGTCACATTATCCTAACACCGGGCTAACCAGTCCTGGAACTACCCTTATATGCTGAGCGCCAAGCAAGGTACCGGTACCATCAAAAACATTCTTTTTCGTTGTTTTTTTTCGACAGCCAAGAGCACGATTTCGTTCTTTTATTGTTTTACCATCTACAATAAAAGAATGGAATGTATATGTCATTTTTTCCTAAGCGCATTGAAGAAATAATGAAGTATTACATTTACATATTTGGGCCGTATCATTTTTTTTAGAAATAGTTACTGTATACATTAGGATCTTTTTCTATATATAGTATTTAGAGACCCTGTACGTAGGTGTACACTGTAACATGCTTATTCTTGCGTGTTTGTCGTTTTACACTTGTCATATATTCCCTTTTGAATTGAATACAAATTATTTATGTAAATCTTATTTTAAAAAAACATCTTGCCAGCCAAACGTTACTGGAGTGTGCAGTTATTCCGTCTCCAAGAAAAAAAGACAGAATCCCTCTCTACGCATCGCGTGCACACATGTAAAACAAAATCTAAATTATAGCCACTTAGTTAAAATACAGACTGTTATAGTTCTAATTTTATGGAGGCTATTCGTTGCCAAAAATCCAGCCTTGTTGATCTGAGTTGAACAGTTTATTTTCTGACAAAATACACAATTCATTTGAATTTCTTAGTATTTAAACTCCAGAGATACATTCTTGGAATGAATTTGCCGATGCAACATTGTAAATACGTATTTCAACAAAATGCATTTTGATAAACTACAAAACGCCTTCTTACTTTAACGCTCGCAACTTTACATTGTCTGACCATCACGATTCGGCTCAGCTTAATCCAGGTTTACACCTTTGCAATAAATAAGCTCCGCCCATTTCCCCGCCTGCTACATCATCTTAAATAAACGTAATTGTCCGCTCACTTTCGGTATTTTCCGGCAACGACTGACAAATCTCCACGCAGTTATCTCCCATGAACAAATAAGGGAAGTGTTGCAGCGTGTAGGTCTACACATTCAAGGTAAATGCATTATGAGAATTAAACAGTGTGATAATTATTTACTAAGCATCATGTGTTTCAGTTGCATGAGTGCCTTTGTATGCAGGTATTGAATCGACATCAGAAGATATAAAAAAAAAGATTAGTTTTTGAAACGTACCCCACCTACATTGTAAAGCCAGCAATATAAGCGCAGCATGGCGTAAATTTATACTTAGATTTTTATATCCCCGGCCAGGATTTTAACTTTGATGTTTTTTTAGTCGAGCCACCAAAGCCACATGATATGAGAATCCACTTCACCACAATTGAGCTTTTTTCAAAATTTAATATCTAGCCACTGCCATTACTGGTGTTGTGAATTCGCGCTCAATGCCACTTTCATAAAAAAAAGTTGATTTCTTTATTCACAATTTTCAGAAAAACAATGCATAATTTTCACAAACAGAGCTGAGGTGTACCGGACTCAATTTTTTTAATAACAATTTAAGAACACATCCAAAATTGGTGTTAAATCTTTTTTTGGAAAATTTTTAAATTTATTAAAGATTGGTCCTTTGCTTGTCACCTAGTATATTAATATTTTAAATGCAAAAAAAGAAGTGTCTGACTTCCAATATTATTTTGAATCTCTGTGTTTGTTCATATACATACCTGCAGATTGATAATTTCTTTAAGAAAATACACAAAAGTTACATGCCATCAACTGTCTGTGTCTTAATCCAACTCTTAATGGGTTTTTTTTTCCAGACAGTAAAAATTACTGCTTGACTATAAATCAAGATTTTTTATGCAAAACAAATATATTTATTGAAGGAATAAGTCAAATTGATATTTAAGGTTCAGTTAAGTTACTGCTTTACTATTGTCCAATTGTCAAGTCAAAACAGACGGAAGATTTGCTACAGATAGATCTATACAATAATTTTTACAGGCCAAATTCTGGCTGCTGCCTGTCCCAGTAATATTAAGTAACATTTAATTACTATATCACAAATATAACCTTAATACTAGGGTATGACTGCATAAGAAAGAGAAAAAAAATCTATGCTGTTTCTGATGTAAAGCTTTCATTTCTTAATATTCACTTATAACGTTAGAAAAATTAAAACCAAAATTATGAAGCTTAAATGTATGTACATAGCAACTTCCCTTTCATAGATCTACATAACATTTTTTCAACCATATTTTCTTTTCGTTTTCATTTTACCATGTATATTAAAAGAGTCCAAAAGTAAGTATAATGATTAACAATTATTGTATATAAAATTATTGTATCTACAAAGTATCCTTTTCAGACTCAGGTAAATACGAAATCTTTCTGTACTTGCCGATATATCATGGTGTAAGAGTTATCTGTCTTTATTTTCCGCTCGTGAAATTTGGCTCCGCCTTTAAATCTTCGCCTATTTCCGTGATACTGCAATATATGGAAGTTGCAAAATCGTCTACAAATGTTAATCGCGTAGAAATGTAAAAGTCAAGTATGCAGTTGTAAACCTGAGAGTGTTATCTGATGCGGCTCCAGTCTCGAACGTCGTGATGTACGGCGTAAAACGTGTTGTGTATGTCGTTGTACATTTCGTAAATTTGAGTTTGAAAAATAATAAATATTATTTGCATTTTATCTTAGCTGCATATTACCAAATTACAATCTAGAAGTAAAAACGTTACTAGTTAAATCGAGATAATCAAAACGCACAATACGAGCACAATATGTTCCTCTCGGATAAACGTTTATACTTTTACAAATCTGTTTAGTTGAACCGAAGTATAAATTGTCATGATTACAAGGCTGGATTTTTGGCAACGAATAGCCTCCATATAACTCGGTAAACAAACACAGTGACATTTGGCGGGAAATTCATTGGAGTCACATGACCATCGCACAATATCACATGATTGCTAAAAATGGCGGACCGTGGTATCCTTGTCGGTCTGTTAGTTTCTTCCGTGTGTTTTGTTGCAGTTCATGGGGCAAAAGTTGAAAAATTGTTCGTTAGTCGGAATTATGAAAATGGTGAAATAGAAGTGACGAAAACAAAGCGTATCCCTTCAGTGGCTGAAGCAGAGTTCGTCAACGGAGTGAATGAAACCGGGTATGAAATTTTATATAAAAAACGACTGTTTTTTTTTCTCTCCGCATGTATGAAGTTTTTGTTACCTTGATTGCGCACGCTCAATATTTTTATCCACATCGCGAGAATACTCAATTTTGAGTCTGGCGATTACTGATAATGATGATGATGAAGATTGGGAAACAACTTATTATAACGTCAATTTATTCCTCTCGATGTTTCCTGGGTTGGAACAATACCTTGTACCTGCCTGTGAATGTCATTAAAATTCTTATTCTCAACAGAGATAGAACAAAGGGGGGGGGGGGGAAAAATACACAGTAAAGCTTGCTTATAACGGCATTGCTTACAATGTTAGCTCGAATAGAACGTTCTTGCATATAAACTTAAAGCCCCAGTGCGTTTTAGCTTGGAAAAATATATTTTCAAAATTTCTAATTAGCAAAGCCTCAAATGATGTTTGATTAACCTCTTAATGTTAACTTAAGCCCACATAATGAAATATTCACCCAGAAGCCTTAGTTGTTCAGACAGGGCAAACTAGTGAGAAAAATGGGCGGAGCTTGTTCTGAAACACGCTGTTCAGTAAAACCACGGATGTCTCGGTGTACATGGGGTGTTTCAGAAGTTAATGGATAAATCTTGAAACACGGTATTAGGGATGTAGGAAGAAAATCTACGAACTTCTGAAAAAAAACACCTTGTATGTTAATTTTATGCTGTCATTGTTTTGAGCTAAATATAGAACGAGACAGCCACAATTTGTATTTTTCTAATAGAATCTTTCCTGTAAATTAGGCATTTCTCAAGGTCTTTCAGTGATGAAATTAAAACTGAATTATATATGCTGTAAGTGAGTTCAGATTTAGGTCTAACATTTATAAGATACTGGGACTTTAAGTGTGCATATAAGGCTGAATTTACCTGTTCCCCAGGCGATATTAGCTGCAATTATAATATTTTCCTGTGATATTTAAACTAGCTAATTGGTCCAGGCCCAAATCCAGAATTGTTCAACCTGTGTGTGTGGGATGGGGGGGGGGAGACATGATTGTGATGTCAGTGCCAGTGGGGTCCGGGCATGCTTACCTGGGGAAAAAAAATCTAAATCAACTTCATTGCACCTTATTTCCTTCGGTTTTGACAAGATTCTTGACCTAGGCAGGCAGTTAACCTAACCATCATTCTTGGAAAGGACCAGTGCTAGACTCACATCCTCCGTAAAGGTTCTTACATACAAAAACCATAGATGATAGCCGGGGCTTGAACTCACAGCTCTCTAAACCAATATATCTAGATCCGTGAAAATATTTTTTCAGTATGATATATATTGCCATTAGTACAAATTTTATGGCACTGGCTGCAAAGCTAGGTTGCTAGCTCTTGTACAGCTTGGGGTCCACTTTTTGGCTATATTAAATCTCATTAAGAATAAAAAAGGAATTGCAAAAAAGTTAAAATATGAAAATGAGAGTGATTGAGAAGGTTATTATTTTCTTTGCACAATACAGTATTACATTATATTTTTGGGCTTTATTAAAAAAGTATAAATTTGTTATATTCTATTAAATTTATTATCATTGACATGTTGTTATCGTCCATTTGTTGTTTTTAATATGATTCCTTTCTTTTTAAATACATATATTTATGTTCACCTTATAATCTGTAAGAGAGGGAGAGAGTACTAACTAGAGCAGTCCATTAAATCATAAAATAAATTATAGTTTTTTTTTTGTCACAGTTCAAAAGTGTATATAACATTGAGTTTGATTTGATGCTCATTTTTTTTTTCTAACATGCACAATAAATACGTCTTAAATTTATACTAATCTTTATCAGTGCATTAACTGACATAACTATGTGACATGCTCAAAAGCATTTGACTGATTCAGATTAGAGCAGACACAATGACGTTGCCAAGGTGACAGCTGAGATAAGTGTAACAGCGAACACTCTCACAGCAGGGGTCAGCCTGGGTGACTGGTCATTTAGCTAACTTTTATTTCAGTAAGGGGCTCACAATGGGGATTTCCACTACTTACCACAAGCATCTACCCAATCAAGGCAGTTTCAGTCACCTAGAAAATTGTATGATCAGGCCAGCTAGTGGGGCTTGAGTCCCCTAAGGCCACCCGGTGAATTCGGGCCCGTGAGCATTTCTCACCATTGCATGTTCATACAATGCCCCTGAGCAGTATATTATGTCATTGTTAATCAGTCGTTTACAAATGAGAAATAAAAAACAAACAAAAGTCAGCGACTTCTTAACATAGACATTCACATATTGGTGAAATATTTGTTTATTGAATTTTGATAAGCTTACATGTCCACAATTTTAACATTACCCGTACATTTAGTTAATTATCATAATAATAATAATAATAATAAATATTATTATAACATATGCAGTTCCAATTTACACTGATCAGTTAGAATTATCTTTCATGAAAAAACAAAAACTTATGCATTGAAGTTGTATCGGACAGATAAAGTAAGTTACTTTCTAATAAATAAATTAGTTACTGAAATGTAGTACGGTAGATATATTGCGAAGTAAATATATACTAGCTTTCTTTTTTAATAATAAAATGACAGGTCTCTCAAATATGTTAAAAAAGCAAGCTTTTTTTATAACGTTAGATCTGTAAAAGTTCATTTCATGACAGTCCCATGCAGAACATCATAACAGATCTTTAGTGTATGAATCATACTATGGGTTAGAACGGGGTTGGAGCTGTAAAGTTTAAACTTTATTTATTTTACATTGATTACAAAACAAGTTTTCACAACTTTAAATCACTCTTGATGGCTTGGTTGGTTGCGTATGTGGTCATTAATGTAGGAGGAAACCGGATAGACCGGAGAAAACCCATGTGTCTAGACAGGCAAGCACTCTGCCCTCTCATGTTTGTGACCAGGATTCAAACCTGGAATACATTGGTGGGAAGCAAAGCGCTTAACCATTAAGCTATCCAGGTGCAGTAGGGTACATTGCCACTGTACCATGGCATCCTCTCTGCATTTGGATAATACATTGTCTTAGTTTCACACTGGGATTCCTGAACTCAAATTGTTATTTTTCCCAGAAACTTAAGATTCCATGATTGATTTATGAGAACCCTGGCTGTCTAGATTCAGTCCTTAGTGGTTCACATCATCCAAGGTTCACATGGGGTTTACACTGTTTACATTCTGTTCATTACAAATGGCTGTAAAACTAAGCATCGTAAACGAATTTTAAATACAAACTCGAAGTTGGAAAAAACGGTCCATACATACATGTATTAATAACACAGGCATGAAAATAATGTACATGTATACGTGTAAACAAGAGAAAATAATTTTTCTACTACTTTTTTTTTTTTTTTTTTTTTTTTAATGCTACTTTGCGAAAATGAAGAAAGATATATTTATGTGGCAGCTGGTCCTACCTAACCGTGCGGACCAATGACTCATGCTCGGACAAGGAACAAGCTTATGCTGCGGGTCTGGTGGAGGGTCGTCACACCGCTGACCTCATTAAGATGCACTGGTTCAACACTGTGGAAGGTTCGTGGTTAGGCCTTTTGCAAAAAAAAAGGCTAGGGGCCTGCCTTGTTCCAATTGATTTGAGAAAATTGCATGCTTTACCACAGTTTTGGAGAATAAAAAAGGTCCAATGTAAACAGCCAATTTGGGAAAACTGAATAAGTTCAAATAAGATTTTAGAGTGGAAGACATCTTTTAATTACCTCTGATAAGAAAGGAAAAAAAGTCTTGGTGAACAGATTTCACATCATTTTGTTAGAAGAATAAGAAATGAGGCTTATACTATAATTGTATTAATATTTTTAGGCGTAATAAAAAAAGTTACTTGTTTCCACTAACCCGACTGACCCTATTTTTTTGTACTGACCCTAAACCTTTTTCCATAGCATTTGGGCTATTATGGTTGCAAAACACTGTTTTTCGTCAATTCCTCTAAAAAAATAAGGTAAAACTGGGAAAAAGTTAAAAATAAAAACGACATACGGACCCTATTTTTTTTGGAGTTGTTAGTGGAAACAAACAACTTTTTTTGTTCACCTTATTAGTCTAATGAGCAACAATGTCCACCTCAACCTCTTCTGTCTGTAGGTAGAGAAACTTTTTAATAATTTTATCTTTTCTAATATTTTTGAATTTGGGGCTGTAGTCTAAAACCAAGTACGGAATCTTTGCCAATGGTATTCTTGAAAGCTATGACTCATGATAATGAGTCTGTGTACCATCTTGATAATAATAATTATTGTATGTGCATGTTGCATTTGAGCATCAGACCCGCAAATCAGTCCTGAAAAGTCAGAGTTTTTTCCTTTAACTGTGAGGTGTTGGGTCCGAGTCCCGGCTGTGCACATACCAAAATCATTAAAACTATCATTGGTATATTCCTTGTGTTTGGGGTTCTGGAAATAAGGATAGTTTCATAACTGGTTTATGCAGTATTAAGAAAATGCTATCACAGTCTGATACATGTATAGATAATAGACCCCAAATGACTAAAATACTATGTTTGGGATGATGAGAGTGATGAATAGAAGAATGAAGATGATGTATGGTTAAAATAATGATGCTGCTGTTGATGATGATGATGATGATGATGCAGGTCAGTTCTGCCCCCCACCCTTGACCCATCAGTGTCGCAAGTTGAGAGAGTTTCTGCAGACCAACCTTGACTGGATGAAGCAGCAGATACAGGATAACCCAGACAGTGACTACTGGCATATGGTATCTTCTGTGTTCTTGATATGATTTCATAATATGAACAAGCCCAATTTTAAAAACATACCAGCTGTAGATGTCAAATATTACAAATGTCATTCCCTAGGTGATTTAATGATTTGGTAAGATCCATCATTCTTCAGACATTGCATTATTCTTTGTAATGTGATGTAAGTGAAGGGTTTCGTGCAAAGTAACAAAACTTTTTAACAATCAAAATATAAAAAAAAAGAAAAAAAAAAAAAAGGGCAAATTTGGTATATATTTAAACTGTGGACCAGTCCCGATAGCCAGTTGGTCAGAGTGTCTGCCCTGGAATCAGATGGTTGTGGGTTCATTTCCAGCCCACGCATACAAATGTTGTAAAAAATGGTAGCGGTATATCTCCCTTGCTTGGTGCTCAGCATTTAAGGGTAGTTCCAAGATTGGTTGTCCTGGTGTCAGGATAATGTGACTGGGTGTGTTATCATGCCACATGTCTAATGGCATGATACTACAGTGTAGCAGCACTGTATGACTGAAATACTGTTGATGGGATGATAAACCCAATAAACATACAAACAAAGAAAACAGCTGTGAATTTATGTGTCTTTCAAAGAACGATACTTGTGAACAGACCTTGGTGAAACACCTTGTAATTAATAGATAATTATGTGTTCAATATATTTCAATATTAAATTAAAATCTTATTTGATAAAATCACAGGTTCTATATAACAATTTTTTTTATAACTTTTTTAGTTATCTTTTTCAGGTTGAACTATTTCTTTACCAAGTCAGTGGGTTGACGGATGGTTATTTCAATGACATCAAAGGACCATCTCTGGACATAGATCCCTTTGGACTTTAGTAAGTTTTGTTTTGTTATTTCCTAAAAAGTTTTAAATCAGAGTTACTTTTTTATGTCAAAGATATTTAGACCTGCCATCAAACGTTTGATTAAAAAGTGTCTTATGAACAGAGAGAGGACATGTTGCATGATTCTGCCTATACATAGGGAATATTATGTTTCAGTTGCTTTTCGTGGCTTTGTTTTTTGCTATGAGCAGCATGGGAAAAATGTCCTTTGGTCTTCCAAGATGTTAATTTTTCCTATGCTGCTGGTAGCAAAATACAAAGCCACGAATAGCTACTGCAACATAATTTTCCTTTTATTATATACCTATAAATACATAAATAAATGTTCAAGACACAAGAAGTCAATTTACACACAGTTTAATGGGTTTATCAAGTTTTCTCAAGAAAGTGACATCACAAAAGTCGAAAATTGATGTCACTCTTCCACCGTATTTCTTACTGATAATACGGAATTTCAGTCTATGAGTGTATTTGCGCCTGTGTCTTGCATGTATTTGAAAAAAGTAAATTTATATAATAAAATTATGGTACAGAATAAGTGCAATATGAATGCAACACTTAATGTTCTTTTACCAGTGATATTAAGCAATATGTGATATATGGTTTTATTATGATATTGTGTTATGTTTATTATTTGTATTGATGAGTTGTGCACAAATAAAGATACCGGTAAATAAATAAGGTAAGATAATCTTTAATTGTATGGTGTTTAATTATGTGTCATACAAAATGTTATCTAAGATCACAATTAGCAGTTATATGAGATACTTGTATAATGCTACGTTTATGATAAATATCATGATACATACAAACATACACACATAAATAATTATAAGCATGGATAGTGTGCAGGTTAATCAAGCTGAAGTCTGAAAGCCATGCAATATATATTACATAACCCTTGGATCAGTAGCCAATACACTGCAATGGTCCATGACACTTGTTGAAAAGAATATACATCTATACAGCATTGGGTATTTTCAGTGTGCTGTCCCTCAGTGGAGACATGGAGGATCTGCCCAGTGCTTTGAATGCTGGCCTCAAGACTGGAAAGGTTGTGGGGTCAGGGTCATGTTCTGCTCTCATCAAACTGTTGCCAGGCAACAAGGACCTCTACACTGCCCACGACACATGGAATACCTACCAGTCCATGCTGAGGGTTCTCAAGAGATACGAATTTGGTTTCCATAGTAACAAAGATGGGAGTGGAGGTAAAAAAATCAAGAAATAAACAAGAACATGAGTATTACAGAAGGAAAATTAAGTCTGCTTTAGGATTTGAATATGAAATGCTGGTGCATCGTCATTTTAAGTCATAAATAATGCTTTTTCTTGATAAATAGTACCTAAGTAAATAAAGTCTCTTTTTAAAGTAGATAATATATTTATCATAAATGATCATTCATATTCTCCTTATTATAAAGTTAACACTATTAACAACATGAAATTACAACAAAGAATATCTGATATAACGTATGATACAAAATGACAAATTAAAATTTCAAACAAATGTGCCTGATAAATGAATAAACAATCAAAAGCTAACAATACAATCAAAGAAATCCTTTCATGATTTGATATTCTATATACATGTACACTCGTTATATGCAAAAGATCTTTTCTCCCCTTTTTGCTGCTTTTTTTTCTTATAAAATTTATATGGTTAAGGCCAAAAAAAAATTAGTTCTGTTTCTGGTTCCCAACTGACCTTATTTTTTAACAGCCAACCCTAAAGTTTTTTTTAACATTCCGCCTATAGAAAATCTTTTCTTTACTTTTTTTTTAGTTTTCGCATCATTTGGAGGGTAAAAAAAAAACAGAAAAAAAACATATCCCTACCTACTGACTCTCTTTTTATCTGGCTGAAGACCAGGAACAGAACTTTTTTTCCCCTAATGAGAAAATAATCCAAAGAGACAGACTTTATTTTGATCAAAATAAGCCCTTTACCTCACATAGACTTATTTTGACACATTGGCAAACCGAGCAGACCCAGACTCCATCCAAGAACTGTCTGATCAATACAGTATTAAAGCCCATATTCTACACTGTCTGCACAGCAAAGAAAAAATCATTGTTTCATATACATGTACCATCTGAAGTCCAGTAAGTTAATACTCATCAATCAAAATTAAAAGCTAATCTTTCACAGAGCATTTGTTTGCTTTTAGCTGTTTTAGAAATTCTTTCATGTCTTGCACACCTCTCTAATAAGTAAGTAGGAAATATGACGTGCTGTTTATCATGGATCATAATAAGTATGAGATGTGCGTGTGTTAGTATTCTGATTTTTTACCAATGCAGTTCCAGCTAAACATCAGTTTCAGCTGATATAATGTATGAAGGTTGAGTTTGTTGCCCGAGTCAAGTTCTTTATTATGCCCCAGCAGATCGGGGACATATTGGTTTTGGTTTGTCTGTCTGTTTGTTTGTCACAAATCTTTAACCTTGACCTTTCACCTACTGTCTTCAAACTTTACATTTGCATGCATCTTGAAGAGCTCTACCCACCAGGTGACCTTGACCTTCAAATGACCTTACCCCCAAGGTCTAAGCCCACCTCCCCCGTCCCCCCACTGCGGAGACATGGTGTTCATTTTTTTAAATTAAATAACTGGTATGGTGTTTATTGTGAGAATACTATAGAAAAGATACTTGATTTAAGTTTCCATGTTTAATTTTTTTGTGCAGGTTATGTTGCGGGCCGCATGATGACCATGTCCTCCTACCCAGGTGTCCTTCTGTCAGGGGATGACTACTACCTCATGTCCTCAGGACTGGTGAGTCTAACCCAAACTTATTTCTTTTATGTCAGGTAGGAAACACGTTTCTACCATTTTTACTGATTCCTCTTGACAGTCCCAGGGTTATGTTAGTTTGTACTTCGAGCTGGGAAGGTCTTGAAAAGTTCTTACTCTTGACCGTGTTCAAAGTTACAACCTTTGGATCAGTAGCCGTGAATGGCATGGGGCCTCTGTGGCTGAGTGGTGTTAGTTGTCACTTAGACCCTCACAGCTATGGGTTTGAGTCCCAGTGGGGTCACTTGAATTTTTCATTTAAAGAATATCTCCAGCTGGCTTGTGATGGGTCGGAGATTCTTCCTAGTTGCCTTGGTGCACTAAGCGTCTTCCTGTAATTAGCTTTTAACATGCACACTTTACAAATTGCAATAAATTAATTTAGCTACCATTGTACAATAATTGATTCACAGACAGATCTGAAAAATGAAAAAAAAAATTGACATCATTGGCTTTTTTTCCATTAAAATCAAAAACAGCAGATTTTAAAGAAAAACATATTAAGAAACATTTTTTTTCTTCATTTTGACCCCTTCCAATTCTCTATGATCTTACACATTTAATTTTTCACTGAAGCAATATTCTGTTAACTGATACAAAGAAAAAATCAGCTTAATTGTCTGTCTAAGTATTAGTAACAGGTTAATTAATACAAATCCGAAATCTTGGCTTGAACATGGACATTTCTACTTTTTTTGAGATGGACGGACATTTTTACTTAAGCTGAGGATACCAGTAGTTCTAAATTTCACAGGTTTGATCTTTCTATCCCCAACAGGCAACTGTAGAGACAACCATCGGCAACAATAATCCGGCACTGTCACAGTACATCACGCCACAAACAGTCCTTGAGGGCATCCGAACTATGGTGGCCAACCGACTAGCCAAAACTGGAGCAGACTGGGCCAAACTTTTTAAGCAGTTTAACAGTGGCACGTGAGTAATCATTTCTGATATTGAATCATATCAAACTGATAAAAAGAGTTTTGTTTCAGGTCTCCTGACCAACCCTCTTTTTTCAGAGCCAACCCAAAAGTTTTTATTACATTTCCACCTTTAAAAAGTATTTTTTTTTTTTTTTTTTTTTAAATTTTTATTCAACCCAGGGAGTGTTGTGATGAATTGTTTAAATTGTATGAAATAATTCCTCAATTGACATAAAAGAAATCAGTTTATAAATATTTAGATTTTGATAAATATTTAGATCTAATTAGATTTTGATGCTTACCGTATACACCAGCAGATTGGGCACACTTTTTTTCCAGATAATTCAAGTTTATAGAGGGGGTGCACCTTATATGATGATATACAGCTTTTCAGGTGTCTTTTTTCAATCACCGAGAAGTGAAATTTACCGGTATACGATCTCAGAAAATGGATATGCTGAAAGCCAATGAATACGATAATATGACACAAAGTCTATACGAAACCATGATAAACAATACCAGATTATTGCATTTGTTCTTATTAGTTATCTTACTGGTATATTTCATGATAAAATGATCGTGAGAAACTGAAACAACTTCATGGAAGCCATTTTCAATATAAACAAATAAGTTTATTTTACGGGACCTCATGATGTATAGGAGAAACTTGACAGGTGGCATTTGTTATGTAATGTTTGTTAGTTGGGAGAATTTTGACAGGTGACAATGGTCCCCAGTGTTAGAATGCAGGGACACGGTTGAGTAATATCATATTATGTCATATTATGTATGTGAAGAATATTATTTATTGATTTGAAGTAACATTTTTGAGTTGAAATAGTACCCCAAACTGCATGGTTAATATAGAAATTGAATTCAGACAAAATATTTCCTGACATAAAATGAACTAAGTTTGTTGCCATGTCAAATGTAAATCATTACAAATGATAAAAATACAGTCAAATTTGTCTTAACCTGTTACCTAATATAGAAAGGTTTTGATGCATTGGCAAACAGAGCAGACCCAGATCTGGCAGCAAGCTCCTTAAAGTTTGATCAGGGTCTTTTCTGTTTGCTCATGTAAGATTGCAGCTCAGATTTTACACAGTCAGTATGGCAGAGAACAATCCATTGTCCAATATACCTTGTAAAGTTCAGGAAATTGATAAGTTATAAACTTGCATATTGTACATGAATATTCATGAGGAAAAGGGTTGAGCAACCTGTCAAGAGATTAAAGAAAGTTACTGCTGGGCACAGGTACTTCTAAATGGAAGTATATCAGTGATACAACATTTTTTATGAAATAGGAAAGCTGACTTCTTTAAAGCAGTCAGATTGTATAGTTGATGTTGATATGGACTGATCTGTACAGATGATAAAGAGCCAAGCAGTCTGGTAAATTTGAAATATGTTGTACTATCCAGATATAACAATCAGTGGATGGTGGTCAACTACGGACAGTTCATGCCGGGGTTTGCACCGTCTGACGGACTCCTCACCATCCTTGAACAGATACCGTAAGCTTTATTTTCTCTTCTATGATGTTGTCATGAGTTATATACATTTGTACTTCTAAAATCTTAATTTAATTCACTGAAGTAAGAAGATTTTCCTCTTTGAATAACTCCTTGAATTCAGAGAACTAGAAATGAATGATTTATTGTCTCATGATTGTAGGTAAAACACTGCATAGTTTGAATGTGATAGTATTAATGTAATTGCTGAATGTCTTTTCCATAACAGATAAAAATTCCAGTGCCAAAATGTGAGTTGCATACCAGAAATGCTTTGCAAACTGCACCATGGCGAAACCCTTTGCATGTTACTTAAGTATTGGTCTGGTTGCCTTCCCAAATAGGCCTACAAGAATGAATTACCTGAGAAGCACCTGCAAAATGAAACAAATTGTCAGCCTTAATCCTTAATTACTTAATTGAAAATATTTATCTAAGATCCTTTGTGCATATGAGTTGATGTTTGTCTCTGAAAGAATAACAAATTGTGCCATCAGTATCTGACACAAAAACAAATGTAACATAGGTATTCAATAGAATATTGAAATGTACCATCTGTATCCACCTGTATGGGTAAGTCATGTTGGTATCTGACAGATTTAAACAACATAAAATTGATATGTGACAGAATAATGTAATGATTTCCAACAGAATGACATAATGTTCTGTCGATATTTGACAGAACTATGAAATATAATCTGACAGAAAAGTAATGTAACGTTGGTATGTTACAGTGGTCATATCACATGGGCCGACAAGACCGATCTTCTGAGACAACAGTCGTATTGGCCAAGCTATAACATTCCGTGAGTACCATTGATTGTGTATGATTGACTGTTTACATTTACAGTTATAATCATGTATAATTATAGCCAATAATAATGCTAAAACTAGCTTGTACTCATTTTTTTTCATGAAAACCTATCTAAAGAAGTGACTTGGTACTGTTTTCAGACATGTACCTTTGTGATTCAAAATCATATTGTAACAGTTTTATGTTGCTGTA
The DNA here is from genome assembly GCA_021229015.1 of Solen grandis. Lineage (NCBI taxonomy): Eukaryota > Metazoa > Mollusca > Bivalvia > Adapedonta > Solenidae > Solen > Solen grandis. Next base: position 42,707,096 of record CM037781.1, on the reverse strand, counting down.
TAAAGTGAAGTCTATACATTATTGGATGGTGTAGCAGGGTTCTCTTGTTAAAAAGAAAACAAAAGTGATACCAAATAATGCACAGACAAATAATTGTTGATCATTCTGATTTGACTTTTGGAAATTTTTTAGACATTTTTAATTTATACCACCCAAGTATATCTATTTCAAAATTTTATTTTGTCATAGATTTTAGGTTTCTAAGTTTTACAGCACATCAACAAGTGTTAGGGGTTTTCTTTCCAGTTTTTAGCTGTGAATATTTCAGTTCCACATTTCCCATTCATGGCTTAGTCAGCTGCACACAGTATCACAGACAAAACCATGTATTCTTTTGTGTAAAACAGGTAAACCATTGACTACCTACAATCTCAGTGTTGATACTGGATAGCTTTTAAGTCAATTTAAATACATCTGAAAACCCTGGAAAGACAAATTACTGTACATATTGATTATTCATGTTGTGTTTGTTACATGCCTGACAGGTACTTCCCTGATATATTCAACATGAGTGGAAACTGGGATCTTGTGAAGAAGTATGGAGATTGGTTTACGTATGACAAGTCTCCACGGGCTCAGATCTTCAAACGAGACAATGCAAATGTTGTCGACTTGCAATCAATGCAGAAGCTTATGAGGTAAATTTTCTTCCTGTTGATAAAGCCATTTCTTAATTTAACTGGATGATACTCATTGCCATAATCAACCAAGGAAAAAAAAAATTTTTAATTTTAAGAATTGTCTGCAAATATGTTCATTTTCAAAATAATGCACGGTAAAAATGAAGGATTGGAGGAGAAAATAGAGCTAATCAAGGAAACAAGGAACTTTTTTTACATCTGATCAAATTTAATTTACTAATTATAATTATAACAGTTAAGATCCAGGATAACACTATATTTGGGGATGTAAGTCTAGGTTACATGTCATATTGAATCACATTGTAACAATAGGAAGATGCACATTGAGTCAACTAAAAAATCATAAAACATAGATTTAGAGCCCAATGTCGGACCATGTTATAATGGATTTTGTGTTATAATGGAAAGTGATATAATGGAGAGTGATATAATGGAGTGTGTTATAATGGAGAGTGTTATAATGGAGTGTGTTATAATAGAAAGTGATATAATGGAGAGTGTTATAATGGAGTGTGTTATAAGATAAGGAGATTGTTATAATAGAAAGTGATATAATGGAGAGTGATTTAATGGAGTGTGTTGTAATTAAGAGTGTTATAATGGAGAGTGTTATAATGGAGTGTGTTATGATGGAGAGTGTTATACTGGAATGTGTTAGAATGGAGTGTTTTAATGGATCCATACTTTAATGAAGACTGTCTTTGCCCCACCAGCCCCTGAAGTCCCCTATTACTCTGTACAGTATCATAATTATAGAGTAGTTTAACCTGTACTTCATATAGACTTATTTTGACATATTGACTAACAGAGGGGACCCAGATCAGAGAGTTCCTTCCAGGAGCAGTCTGATCAAGGTCTCCTCTGTTTTCTCATACAAAATTGTACCTCTGATTCTTCACAGCAATTCTTATACAATTTAAAATTCAGTAACTTGATTTTCATCAAACCATAAGTTTGCCCATGAATATTAAATGAGGTCAAGGGTTAAAAATCTTAAAAATACAACAAAATGGCAGGTGATTGAAATGGACACCAACAGAAGTTCAGTTAAAGTTGCCAGTATATGACAAATGTAAAAATTAGAATTTAATCATAAAAACATTATTTGGGGTTAATTTCAGCCTTCATTATCAGTGTCATTTCTGTATGTCTTGTTTGTTTGGTGAGGGATGGATGTCTAAAAAGAATATAAGTCTGAACTGGCTTTTTACTCCATGAAAAACAGGGTTAACAAAATCAAGTACCATTAAAAAACCCCACCTTGTTTCAGGTACAACAACTTCCAGCATGACCCGCTATCCAGATGTAACTGTACACCCCCCTACAGTGCTGAAAATGCCATCTCCGCCCGCTGTGATCTCAACCCAGCCTCGGGCACATACCCATTTGGAGCCTTAGGTCATAGGTCACATGGAGGCACTGACATGAAGGTAAGCCACACCCAGAGAGAGAGACATGTCTTACAAATGTCAAATGTTTAAATTGGCAGTAGTGCTGTCATTGATTCATACATTATCAATGTTTCATCAGTATTTTTTGTCAATCAATCACCGATTACAAATTTTAAAATATTGATACAAAGTCAAAATAAATGACTTAAATACTGTTGGTTAGACCTCTACCAAAGCCAGACAAAATATCAAATCAAACTAACATGGTTGCTTTTTAATTCCAGTTGACCAGTAGTGCTATGTTTAAAGACCTGGAGTTTATTGCCATCAGCGGACCAACATACGATCAGCTACCAGCATTCCAGTGGAGCAAGGCAGACTTTGCAGACGCATGTCCACATCATGGTCATCCAGATGTTTTCAAGTTTGACCCCATCTTCTTCAATGGAACTTTCCAGGTCACTCAGACAGGCCATATGGTGAACAGAAAATTTGTACACTAATCACCTGCTATTTGAAGCATTGGGACTTGATTAAGAGAGAGAGAAAGGGAGAGAGAGAGGAGAGATAGATAAAAGTGGCTTCCTGTGATTTTTTGATATGCTGGTATTACATAGAAATGAAATACTTTCAAATATGTATATGTAGAGAAAGGGAGAGAGAGAGGAGAGATAGATAAAAGTGGTTTCCTGTGATTTTTGATATGCTGGTATTACATAGAAATGAAATACTTTCAAATATGTATATGTAGAAATTGATTCATAATTTAAATGCATGCAGTGAAAGGCAGACTTTTGAAAATATAAATAACCATGAGGATCTATTATCTGTGTCAGGGGTCTATACATCGTTTTAATACCACATGGATGGTGTAATTATATGTTGGTATTAATAAATTAATGATTTGTTGACAATGTAAGGTATGAACCAGATTGTTATTTGCTTTATAATGGAGTGCATAGTGAGGTTTGTATATAGTGTTCAATTTAGTTACTTATAGGGCTGTGTGCGAATGTTAATTTGTGATCCATACCACTTGGAGATGTTGAAAGCTGAACAAATTCATTCTAGGATTGCCATAGAAGGGGCCAGTGGCCGTGCCATCTCTGAAAAGGGGCCACCTGTATTTGAATTGGGTCATACTATTTATTTTGGCTTGTCCTGCTCTAAAAAAAGCAAGACTTGACAGAAGCACCTATCATTTCACTTATATTAACAAACTCGGTCGAGATTACGCTTGGGCGATCTGTGTGGGATACATAGGGAGTTACAACCTCAGCATGGTTCTGGGCTTGGTCATTCATTATTTTCAATATTCTTTGATTTTTTCCGAAGAAATCTGCTTGTGTTTTGACATTCTGCGTTAGTCATTTTTGTGAAGTGAGGCAAACAGCCGACCAATGAAAGCATACCTAAATATATTGCAGACTAAATTTACAAATCTATTAAATGTGTAAAGAATTTATAGAAATAACTGAGTATCTTAGAAAGTGCCTACGGCAAAAATGATGCACCACAGGAGTGCATACTTATATTTTTAAGGGGCCAGTTGAATATTAAGCAGGCCTTTGGTGCAAAAACGCAGCCTAGAATGAACTCTGGATACCATTGATAAAGTACTGGTAAAACAGATTAGACATCTATAGACTCATAAATGACTAGACACATTTATGTAGAATACAAATTCTGTATCTCGAAAAAAAAAATCTTACCCTTGCAATCGCCTAAATATAAAGCAGGTATAAGTTATTCCTAAAATTTACATGAATAATTTGTAAAATTGAATTTAAGTATACATCTTTGATCATTTCTACAATATTAAATAACAATGCTTTGAATGAGATATTTGAGTGAGGTTTTAATTCTAATTATCATAAATGGGTTAATCATGTATAAAAAGGATGCATGTTTCTACTGTTGGCTTTTTTGAATGAATTAATTACTGATGACCTTTCATAATGCTGGACCAATTTTGAAACTATTTCTTATTAAACTAACTCCACAATGTACTCAGGTAAGTGTTCCTAGTAGATAATTGATCAGTATTTCAGGGTGTTTAGAATATGTAAAACTACCAATTCTGAAAGACATTGGCATGAATAATAAAGATAAATTACGAAAACTTGTTGAAAAAGGTGTTTATGGAGGATTATTTGTCTACATTATTGATGCTGCTTTTTGTTTTCTATTTCTCAACCAGTAGGGGAGCCTACATTATATATGGCAACTATTTAAACTTCAATTATGAATCATAGACATATTTTTAAGTAACCTTGTTTTAGAAAATCATGTAAAGAAAAACCTCAAGTACAACCTGTTATAGTATTGTATCAATCATACAAGATTTAAAAATGAAATATTGTCACTATGAGATTATATTTTGGCAAAGATGTTTTATGTTTCTTCTGATTTAAAATCTTTATTTTTGATAAATAAAAAATATAGCAAAGCCTTATTCTCTGTTATATATGAACAATATGTTAATCCATCACCAAATAAAGATATGGCCTCATATTCTGGAATATAAAAATGGTTCCATACTCAGACTCAACTATGACCATTATTAGCTCACCTGAGCACAAAGTGCTCAAAGTGAGCTTTTGTGATCGCCCTTCGTCCGGCGTCCGTCGTCGTGCGTCGTCAACAATTTGCTTTAAACGACATCTCCTCTGAAACCGCTGGACAGAATTTAATGAAACTTGGCAGGAATGTTCCTTGGGTGAGACTCTACAAAAGTTGCTAAAATAAAGTTGATCCATGAAGAACTCTGGTTGCCATGGCTACAAAAAGAAAAATAATTTGAAAACTTTAAAAATCATCTCCTTCAAAACTACTAGCCAGATTTCAAAATAATTTGGTACAGATGTTCCTTGGGTCAACCTCTACCAAAGTTGCTAAAATTATTCCGATCCGTAAAAAAACATGGCCGCCAGGGGCGGGGCTTATTTGCCTTATATGTATATAGAGAAACCTTTAAACAACGTCTCCTCTGAAACCACTGGACAGAATTTGATTAAACTTGGCAGGGATGATCCTTGGGTCAACCTTCACAAAAGTTGCTAAAATAAACTTTATCCATGTAGAACTCTGGTTGCCATGGCAACAAAAAGAGAAAAAAATGAAAACTTTAAAAATCATCTTCTTCAAAACTACTGGCCAGATTTTAAAATAAATTGGTACAGATGTTCCTTGGGTCAACCTCTATCAAAGTTGCTAAAATTATTCCGATCCGTAAAAAAACATGGCCGCCAGGGGCGGGTCTTATTTGCCTTATATGTATATAGGGAAAACTTTAATCAACATTTTCTCTAAAACCACTGGACAGAATTTGATTAAACTTAGCAGGAATGATCCTTGGGTCAACCTTCACAAAAGTTGCTAAAATAAACTTGATCCATATAGAACTCTGGTTGCCATGGCTACAAAAAGAAAAAAAAATGAAAACTTTAAAATCATCTTCTTCAAAACTACTGGCCAGATTTTAAAATAAATTGGAACAGATGTTCCTTGGGTCAACCTATTTATCTCAGGTGAGCGATTTAGGGCCATCATGGGCCTCTTGTTTTCAACTGGGATTAGAGTATTTGAACCCAAGATATTCTAGAGAATTAAGGGAGGGCCACATTGGTGCCACGCATTTGGAAAAAAAATGACATCCTATGCTGAACAGTGTACAGGTTTATTGAAATATTTAGGGAATTCAGGAAAAAAATTAGAAAAATATCTAGGAACAAGGGAGAGTTTCAATTTAAAGTTGAGAATTTAACTTTTCACAGCAGATACAGGTACATACTGTGAAACATGAGAGGACTCCTCTCAGTCTGATCTAGGTTAATACCGTTACATGTATCTAAGAGATAATGTGTTGAGGAGGGACAAGTGAAATATAGAACCTCACCTGTGAAGAACCAGTGTACGAAGAACCAACAATATCTAATTATCACGCTGCTTTAACCCTTTCCCTCATATAGACTCATTTTGACGCACTTAATAGGTACCACATAAAGCCTGATCTGCAGAAAACCACAGTTAAACCTTACCAAATTTAATTATAAAATCCTCATTTCCAGACCACTGAGGAGCAGCGAACAGCATAAAACCTGATCAGCCTGCGAGTTACTCGCAGGCTGATCTGGTTTTATGCTGTTCGCATAGGTCTTTTCATGGTTTCCTCTATGAGGGAAAGGGTTAAATCAATTGGAGCTGTATTGAAATCAGGCTTGTCAGGTTCCATCCTGTCATCTCCTGTCCAACACTCACATCACAAGATGACAAGTAACTGGTGTTGCATGCAACACATGAGTCCCCTACTGATGAGTCGCATAATTTTTCCGTTACCATAGCAACCAAAATTTTGGTCTGAGATAAAAAAAATTACGTGCAGAATATCCATACTGCCATCTATTCATATACCAATTTTCAAAATATTATCTTAAATGGTTTTTATACGCCCATCTTAAGATGGGGCGTATTATGTGAACGGCGGGCGGGCGTGGAACATTTGTTGTCCGGGCTCTAACTTCAATACCGTTTGCCCAATCCTTTTCAAACTTTCCACACATGTGCATGGCCATAATATCTCGGATGAGTTTGATATCCAGCATTATCGCTTGAATGACTTATAAGTTATGGCCCTTGACGTACACAAAATACTTGAAATTGTGATTGTCCAGGCTCTAACTTCAATACCGTTAGCCCAATCCTTTTCAAACTTTTCACACATGTGCATGGCATAATATCACGGATGAGTTCGATATCCAGCATTATCGCGTGAAAGACTTAAAAGTTATGGCCCTTGAACACTTGAATAAGTTAAAAGAGACATTTTCCTTCAAATTAATGGAAATGTTTCAACATGATTGTTTTAATAAGTAACATTCATTAACTAATGGGATTTAGGAGACAATAGCTTGTTTCTCTGAGCTATTTCTGAGAGTCCCCATACTGTGATGGGCGTATTTTGTGGCAGTCCTGACCCTTGTTAAGTTATTGCAGGATCCAGATTTCCGGACAGACGAACGGAGGGCAAACCTATTGTCCCCTCCGGTGTAAACACTGGTAGGGGACTAACAAGGTGGGATGCTGGGTAAATCATAACCTTTAGTGATATTTCTACTTTAGTGAGTAAAGAACAATCATTTCACACTTTAAACAGAAACAGAAAAGAAAGACCAACAAGAAAATGCAAGTCCAGAAAATAATCTTTATTAATGATAGATATCATCAGCTATTTTAAATGAGCAAGACCTGTTGGATTTATACAGATGTGAGTATGAACGTTAACAAATACATAAACAATGATATCTATATTATTTTAACACCGTATTTTCACATCTGAGGAGATCAAATAGAATGCACCAAGAGCTCAAGCTGGGAATACATTAACCCTTTCCCTCATATATACTCATTTTGACGCCCTCAATAGGTATCACATAAAGCCTGATCTGCAGAAAACCACAGTTAAACTTTACCAAATTTAATTACAAAATCCTCATTTCCAGACCACTGAGGAGCAGCGAACAGCATAAAACCTGATCAGCCTGCGAGTTACTCGCAGGCTGATCTGGTTTTATGCTGTTCGCATAGGTCTTTTCATGGTGTCCTCTATGAGGGAAAGGGTTAATGTTGATTTTGCTTCAAACCTGGATGTAGATATAAGGATATTACAACAGATAATCAGGTGAACCTGTATTAGTGGTAACCTCTATAAAGCGGCCAACCTGCATTTAACATGTTAGTTTTAATATCACCAAATTAGCATTTTGTTAATGTCTAACCTTCATTAAGCAGCCATCTCTGTTAAATGGCCGTTTTCTCTTGTTCCATGGTTGACTGCTTAAGACAGGTTTGACTATTCATATATAAAAATTTTTATTTTCAACTACTTGTAATAACATGTCATTTCCAGGGCTTGGTTCAAAATTATGGTAACTACCTATGAATATAGAAGCTGTTTTATGTCCTTGATTTACTTAGAGTTGATGAAACAAAGACAGTGGCACATAACACCAACAAGTACCAAAACCATATGAAAGTCAATCATACAAATGCACACATGATTAATGGAACACTAACATCTCTATTATAATTATCCAATTATAGTTGAATTTAATATGAATGGAAGTCATCAAATGACTACAATGTTTGGATTATAACCTTATTTTAAAATGACTACATGTATACATGTTTAAAGCTACAAAATATCTTATGGATTTCAAACAAGAAGCGACACAAAATACACATATAAAAGTAATATTTTGTATCATATAAATCATTTTGTATCATATAAATCAAACTTAAAATTAATTAATCTTTGAATAACTATCGATTTTTTAGATATACTTTCTAGAATAAATACAGAGAAAAAGACATAACTGGTTAAAAACAAACAGTTAACAATCATAATTATGAAAGGTACAAATTAAAGAAATCTCGAAAGTTATCACATTGTGTCCAATCATTGTAAAACTAAAACTTAACGAGGGCTGTGATGACCCTAGATCTCTAACCTAGGTACCATCAGTCTTTTTTTTTTCAGGTCACTGGATTTTACCTGATGACCTTTCACAGCAACTAGTTAAATATGAAAACTATCTGACCCTCTAGGTGCCTCATTTTTAAAAGGATCAACTTCATTTTAGCAATAAAAGGGTAAACTTAAAGGGCCATAAGGTGATCATATGGTGCAAAATAAAATTCAAATTCTAATCAATGGCCTTAGAAAAAATAAAACATTTTCAAAACAAAAATAAATACCCTGGAAGGCACATTTTTTATTTCAAAGGTGCAACTTCCTAATTTGAGGGCTGATCCCCAATCACTTCCATATCCCTCTATGTCTATATGAACTTAGATCAGTTTTGCAGTCGGTTCTAGAATGATGGTAGAGGGCCACCCAGGGATCAATTTCTGCTCAATGAATTTTGAGAAGATGCCTTTTAAAACAAATTGTTGGCAATGACAAAGGATGGAAGGTGATCACACTGCTCACCCTTTGAGCAGCGTGCTCAGGTGAGCTAAAAACAACAACAACAACAACAACAAACACGTGTCCCAGCCAATCTTCATAGACTAGTAAAATGTACCTTCATTATAGGTACTCAAAAATAAAAATAAAAAATCTAAAAAGGGTTCAAAACCTGATAAAACATGATTATAGACAAATTAGAAAAAAACCAAAACTATTTTCATTTCGTTTTTCTTAATTATCTTCTTCATATAATTTTCAAGCAAAATACTTAAATAAATGTAGATTCAAACATTATATGAAAATGTGGTTTGTCAAATATATTAAACAAATGCAGGTCAGATTCACTATGTCAACAACAGCAACTTCATAAGTTTCAACTCGCGATATGAATTAACATGTATATGCATACATTCAATCATACACAAATGCATTTATATCATTCTTAGACTGAATAGAAAACTGAAAACACTAGAAACAGTGACATCAAACAGAACATGATGAACACTAAACATGAATCAAAACATTTATTTTTGTGATAGCTTATGGTATTGATTTCATTATTCTATCAAAATTACCGGTATGTTCTTATATTTATGATAATTGATTATAATAATCCTGTGTAGCTTTTCATCTCTTTACCTTAACCTCCCCCCCCCCTCTGTGAAAAATCCAGATATCCTGCAGAACATTGAAAAAGGTCCAAGACAGTAAACAGAAATAATTATCCTCTCTGAGTACCTGTTTGCAAAATGCACTCCATCCCACTGTCATTTGTCAGTTTTAACTCTAACATTTAAGTTTGTAATGTTTTTGCGAAAAAAGTGACACAAGTTTTAATAAATAGAGAAGAGACCTAATCAAAGAAAGTGTGAAAACTTACTGCTGCCTTATCAAAGAGAATAATGTCTGGATTTTCAAAATAAGGCAAGATATCTGAAATGTTGACACTGACAATTCTGACACTAAGTGTCTCACCTGTATAACTATATAAAAAATAAATTCTATCTAATAGATAAATACAACGACAGTCTGTAGAAAGTTAGCAGTAAATTAGCAATTATAATTCAACAGTGAGCACTGGGAATTGATCAAACTTTCAAAAATAGAATATTCCCAACCAAAAAATAGGTAAGATAGAAATAAATACATGACATACTTTAAGAATGAAATGGATTACAAAATAAATACAGCAGTTTAACCTCCTGGCCACTTTAATACTCATCAAACTTGGTATTATTTCAATGCAAGGGGACAGAATGAAAACTAAACAATATCTGATTTACCTATAAGATGGAATTGACTGCTCTTTGGAGTTAAAGTAGTCTGATACAGTTTCATGTATACATAACTAAATAATAAATACGGTCAGCATGATTTCTGTAATTGAACAAGCAATTCATACATAAAATATTAAGATATTCAGAAGATTACAGGTATAACTTTCAAACATTCTGAAAGGTGCTGGTCCGATGAAAATTCCAATAGGGTTGATCTGAATGTCCAGTTATTTCTGTCACAAATATTTGCCTGCCATGAGCATTAAATTCATTAATTGTAGTCCAAAAATATTGTAGTACAAATTGTTCGAAATTTAATATTTATAATTGAAATAAAAAAGAAAAATATAAATCAATTCATCCTGTTTGATTATGGTTCTGTGTCACGAGATTCAGATATGGTAAAATCACTGGAAAGAAATATCTTAAAATTCCAAAATATGTCCTGGGAATTCTCCTCTCACATTTGAACTTTTTCGTTGTTTTTTTCTTCTATACGATAATACAGTAAAGCAGCATTATTCTGAGAACTCGTACGGAAAAAATAATATGCTCAAATTTTTGCAAGGCTCAGAAAAACAAGAATATTTCCATTCTAAAGCTTACTTTTCCATGCAGTGGCTGGAATTATGCATCATACTCATATATTCCCAGGGTTGAATTCCACCAACAATTCTTAGTGCTAAATAAAACTGAAATACTTAAGGGTGAATTTCATTAGTATTGTTTCTCTAAAAGAAATATTTCATTTTTTAACAATTATTGTTAGTTATTAAGGTTATAATTCATTTCAGCTTAGTCATGTACTGTTTGTTTGTTTATTGGGTTTAATGTCCCACTGACAGTATTTCAGTCATTTGGAGACAATGCCTACTTGAGACAGATATAGTGCTGCCATACTGCAGTATCACGCCGTAGACATGTGACATGATACCACACACAATCACATTACCGTATCCTGACACCAGGCGAACCAGTCCTGGAACTACCCTTATATGCTGAGCGCCAAGCAAGGGAGCTATACCAAGTTGTGTACTTGAATATTTCATTAAATAGTAATGGTGGAATGTGTATCTACCTAGTTTAAGAATTTAAGTATTACTTAGCGCTAAGTATTGTTGGTGGAATTTGAGCCAACTCCCAAGATTGTTTGTAAAAGGGGTTTCAAGTAACCCTCTTCATATAAAGATACAGAGAAAAATTTGAGGGTCAAAATTGGCAATATGGAAAACCCTGATTATGATATTCAGTTATGAATAAGAGAAATTGAGACCATCAAACTTCTTTGCTTTAAAAAATTCTCTTTTTTTTAATGTTCAGTTATAATATGCAAAACAGTAATAAAGTGATTCATAAAACAAGAGTTGTCAGAACGACACATATGCCCCACTAACACGATTTTCACATTTTAGGTCACTGTGACCTTGACCTTCAACCAAGTGACCCCAAAATCAATAGGGGTCATCTACTAGTCATGTCCAATAACCCTATGATGTTTGAGGAATATGGGCCCAAATATTCTGTTATTGATCGGAATCGTAGTGGTCTAACGATGGACAGATCGACCATCCCACCAAAATAATATGTCCTTATGTTAATTAAAATAATTGTTGTTAAAACTATCAAAGAAAATACAATAAAATCTGCATAGTTAAGTATATTAAGTATATTATATATACTTAAAAAAAAAAAAAAAAAAAATGTATGTGGAGAAATAAAACACCCAGTGTCATTTATATCTCTCTAATGAAGGCTGCTGAGGAATACTTAGCTCACATATAACATTGTTTTGATATTTTATCTACACAAACTGATGTTCTTTCATTTAAACAAATCTAAATTAAAATTTTCCTTAAAAAAAAAAAAGGAAACAAACATACATGTAAAAATAAAACTTAAAGACTATCTAAATATATAAGTGAACATTTAGACAATTTCAGATATGCAACAATGGACTACAGTAAAATAATGTTGTTGTTTTTTTCTGACTAGTATGTGTACTTACTCTGGTTACAGAAATATGAAAACCATTATTGTTATTATTGCCAATTTTTATCAAACTGAACACATTCAAATGAAAACAAAACTTTACCCAAAGGTCATGACAGATTCTTGCCCCTAATGGGTTGAACTAGAACCAGAACCTTCTGACTGGATCATACATGTAGCACCTGTTTCTTGGAACACATGAGCCTCCTGCTGAAAGAAGCATGATAGAAAAAGTGTGACAGACAAAGTGTAACAGACTGATGCACAGACAAACAATTGAAAAGTGATCCCTATGTGCCATCTCTGCTTACAGCAGGGGAGCTAAAAACTAAAAATTCCCTATCCATAACTACTAGTGCCTAGTAACTGTTATTCATGGTGTACCTTATCGTGATTCTCCGTACCAAACAATCAATAATTTAGCATCCTAAAAAAACAAACAATGGACTTCTACTGGCCACCAGTCAAAAAATTAACTACGTAAGAAAAATAAAAAAAATTTAGAACAAAACCTTGTCAGAATGGATTAGAGATCTAATGATATTTGTATAGAAACAATGAAATATTTCCAGGGTTTGGTGCATAAAACTATTGTAACCGCTTCATCACTTATATACAATTTAATGTAGTTACTACAGGTTTACATAAAACCCTAAATTAAAAAGGTGTCAAAGATGAAAACAGTTATCTTCATTAACACCTTGATAACCTAGACTGTTTAACCCTTTCCCTCATAGAGAAAACCATGAAAAGACCTATGCGAACAACATAAAACCAGATCAGCCTGCGAGTAACTCGCAGGCTGATCAGGTTTTATGCTGTTCGCTGCTCCTCAGTGGTCTGGAAATGAGGATTTTGTAATTAAATTTGGTAAAGTTTAACTGTGGTTTTCTGCAGATCAGGCTTTATGTGGTACCTATTGAGTGCGTCAAAATGAGTCTATATGAGGGAAAGGGTTAATATATATATATATATATATATATATATACACCATCACCACAAAGTACTATACATGTACATAATGAGGGATGAATACAATCACACTGTACGAATGACCTCCTAATATTTCCACAGTCAAGTTTAAAGGGAATGGCAAGGTTTCATATTGCCAGAGACATGCTCGGAAATGCTATCAGATTGGTCAAGTTTCCCCCATTTCCTGAGTCATACATGCCATATCTCCCGGCGGGAGATTAAATCTCCCGGGATTTCGACTTGTCTCCCGATCTCCCGCCGGGAGGTGAAAACCTCCCGGTCTGACTTGAATCAAACTGGTTTCCCTTTGAACTCAGTATAATCCATTTTATTACCGACCTATGATACAGCATTAGGAAGATTACGTAAGAACATGTGTTAGTATCAATCCTGACCAGTGTGCTGTACACAGCCACAAGCAATGTGTGATCGTCCTTATCCAATCAAATTGCATAATTCAGACAGGTAGCAGATTGGACACTCTATCAGTTGAAACAATTATCGTCGGGTAATTAGCAGCTATCAAGGCAATACTAAAGCTAGAATGAGTAAGGTTAGGATGGTACACTATAATAAAGACGTAAATCTTATCATGGATAAAAAAAGGTCCCGGAGAATAGCTAATCCTTACTTACCGGAAGTGTAAACAATAAATGATAATTAGATCAACTGTTTACCAATCATTTAAATCTTAACAAAACTCATCATATTGGCACATCATAGAAAGTACACCTCAGCTAGCGATAAATTGCAAATGAATTGCAATTTTCACACCGAAAATGACTTGATAAACAAGGGATATCGTCTGCTGAGTAATTTACTATAATGAGATGTCATGATCGGAAGAGTTGGGTAACCACTTCATACCACCATACCGTACACGATTAATATTTTAAGCTAAATAATATTTTAGCTAAAAGCAATTTAATTAAGAAAAAAAGAATACACAGACGGAAGGTGAAAGTATTATTAAAAATGATCTAACTGTTTATCTTTATTCATCCCCATTAATTAAAACCTTATGATCAGAAATCATTCAATAAATCAAAGATACTGTACATATCAATTTAAATGTGTTTGCATGTAAATGGCATGTTCTCCAATTGGTTACAAGTTAGTGTTGCATTTAATGTAAAACAGTGCTTGTGGAAAGTTAAGTTTCTATTTGAATTAGATTTATTAATAAATTTTGTATTTTTTTTTACATATAAATTTCATATGGTATTTTCATTAAATGCAATAAACAGTATATTATATAAAATGTTAATGAATTTAATGAAGGGGTAATCAAATGTGTATTTTTTTTAAATTTTTTTATTAAGAACGTCTCTTCGATATATGTCGTAAAATCTCCCTGGCTGGACCCCAAATCTCCCTGTGAAAATTTCAGAATCTCCCTGGGAGACATACTGAAAATATGGCATGTATGCTGAGTGATCTTTCTAAAATTATAGAAATTTAATTCAAAGTTGTATTTTACAATACAGAGAAAACAACAAAGTTTTCTTATATTTCCGAAGTCATATTTTTCATACATACATAATTAAAATACATTATCATAATATAAATGAATAATAAAATATCCACATCACCAGTGTAGAATACGATAAATGCAACAAATGCTGGATTCATACATCAAAAATAACAATTAAAAAAAAGATCTTTCATTATGGGAAGTAAAGATTATAAATAAAATCTTGAGCAAAAGAAAGTCATCATATAAATAAAACAAAAATCTTTGAAAAATGTTTCTTAGAAACAGTATTTTCAAAATCAGGGGTCATTCACAGATATACCCCTTCTATATGATAGTATTTTTCCTTTTGGCTTGACAAAATTCAGCTGAGTTTGCATTATTTACAATGGTTTATTAACGATGATATACAATCCAGTAATCTTCATTATCCCATTCTAATTAATATAACTACATAAAAAATAGTTCAATACACAGCATGTATATGCTTTTTATTTGGTGTTAAAAACGTCACAAAATACTACTGTAATTTTCCGTTACCAAAATACTACACAATAAAATCATGCTTTTACAATATAACAAAATATATATTTCACCGTTACCATGCTATATTTCTTAAGTGGACTTGCCCTTTCTTCATTTTGGACTGCACCATTATGTAATTGCTATAGGCATACATACTGAAAATTTATTGACTTAATAGCAACTAGTAGAGACCATGATCAGACTACAAGGGTGTGCAGGCTGATCTTGGTCTGCACTGGTTGCAAAGTCAGTCACAAGTTCCCACAGCATTGTAAGGATTAACAGCTTCTTTCATCCCCTTTACCAAAAATATAGATAGACAGATCAATCTTTGTGTACAGGTAATATACATTGTAAGTCGCAGAATATTAACATGAAAACAAAAGAGCACTGTACAACAATGGACCCCAAATTTATATCATTAGTTGATTACAGTGTGTCTGTACAGTCCTAATTTGGTCCCATAATATGCTGTATCTAGACCTCAAACCCAAATATAGCGCTGCATTGGAGCTGCATTGCACAGTATTGATTTAATTAGCAAAGAACTTCCTCTTCCCGCTAATTTTTCTCCTCCTCACTTGACCGTTGACTGCTACCTCTCCTGACCCGTTGTGTTCACGGGATGGAGCTGCCTTTTCTGACGATTTCTTATGCCACTTCAAACTGAACTTCTTGCTGAGCTGCACACCAAGCCACGCCCCTATCATAGGCCCCACCCAGTAGATGAGGATGTGGGTGGGTCTTGTGGTGTCACCACACCCCCAGGTGTGGCCAGTAGCCATGGCTGGATGCATGTACATTCCTGTTAAATGTACACCTGAAAAAATCAATCACAATTCTTTCATACATGTATCAGGCTGAGATTTTAAGAGTTAACTTTCACTGCGACAGTATTTCAATCGTATAACAACATCCAGCTAATTACCCGAGTGCCAGAGGTACCTAGATAGAACCACCGACCTACCGCAGGCATGCAACAGGAAAAAAGCATGAAAATAACAGGAAATAGAAGAAAACACAACAATAATGTAGTTTATAATTACATGCAATTTCGTTGAGAAAAAATCATGTAACTAGTGTACAGATAAGTGACATATACCAAACTTGTGTCATCAGTTGACTGACTGTTGTGAAAAATATTGGCGAATTGATGAGCATTAGTGGAATTTGAAATAAAGAATCAATTATATGTTGTACTTTACAGCAAGGGCCCAAATTTTCAATCTGAGATAGCTGGAATTTGAAATGAAATTGGAGACACATTTAGTAAACATTTATAGAAGAGGAAGGGATTCATTAGGGACTAAATAATGCTTAAGACTCCGCATAATTCCTAACCACCAATGGCTATTTGGCTGTGAATCTTTAAATAATCAATTAAACAAGATGTGTTTGAAAAATACTATGCCCAAGTCTGAGAAGATCAGATGTCAAATAATTGATGTCAATTCATGAGTGGAGTAAGTATGTCACATATAAAGACTTTACACCATATAGTAATAGAATAATGCTCAAGACAAAAAAATCATAAAAAAAATAAATAAATAAAGGGAGCTAATTTTAAAAGAATCTTGAACTCACAGAGTTCTGCTTCATCATCAATACACTTCTGCTACTCACTATCTATTTATATTTTAAGTTTCAAATCAGTACCTTGAATAGTTCAGGAGTTGTGTTCTTGACAGAAAATATTTATAAAATAGAGGGAGATAATCAGATCATCAGACCAGGCAGAGTTATGGTTCTTGGTTACTGCACTGCTCCTACTTGCTATCATATGTTTCAAGTTCTTACAGTCTTTTACTTACTAGTTTTGCTCCCCAAAAATATTTCTAAAAAATAAAGGGAGATAATACTAATAAAAAAAAAATCTTGGTAGAGTTATTGTTCTCAGACACTGCACTATTCCTAATTATCATCTGGTGCCCACGATCCAAGATCTCAGGGGCATAAAAAACAACAACAATACTGCCCCCCTGAAATTTTGATATTATAAGCGAAATGGAAATAATGAGTACAGACAGGTGAAAAACTTACCACACTCATGAAAGAAAAAAATCTATCATATACAATAAATGTATAGATCACAAAGGTATCATTGTCAGGATGATTTGTATGTTTGAGTGATAACCCTTTACCTCATTAATATTCAAGTAAAAATGTATGACCTCATGAATATTAATTTACTGAACATAACAAATTCATATGAAATAAAAACTACACTTACAATTGAAGATGGATTTTATTTTGTCATGCAGACTGTTTATATTATAAACTACTGTATTGGAGCAGTCTGATCAGGGTCTCTGTTTGGCAATGTATCAAAATATGTCTATATGAAGTAAAGGATTAAAATTGCATTAAATTTACTACGTTGGATTACTATTATTTGAGACTCCCCTAAGAAGAGTTTCAGATAACCATGGAAACACTTACACATTGTCACGATGAAGCCTGCATTCAGCACCTTCAGGAAAGTATCAACTAAAGCATTCCTTGACAGTATCTGACTCTCCAACCAGGAGGTGTATATTACCCCACACAGTTCTATCAGGAAGCCCATGTATATGGGTACCTTCAGGTCGGTTGTACAGAAACTGCTGTAGTAGTTCTTCAGTCGTGCCACGTACATCGGGTGTAGCTCAAGATTCAGGACATACATGCCCAAATGGAACGCTGAAAAGCCAGCAAAAATCTGGATTAAACAGCGTAGACAACACTGCCACAATGGAATAGTCTTCCGAAAATATGACAACCAGATGTCAACCGGATTTCCGGAACCACCACGCATGGTGGTCACTGTGAGCATCACAAGGGGCACCATTGCACACAGGTAGCCTGGTTCCCCATAGTATTTCCGTATGATCCCATGTCCAAATGGATAGGCACAGAATGTCATCGTTTTCACAAAGTCTAAGACAAAGTTTTTCAGTGGGTGGGGAATGAGAAGTTTCGTTGTGGCATGAAGGAATTGCCCTATCAGATATACCGACAGGTATAGAATGATAGCAGCAGGTAAGGCTGGCAGGAACTCCATCTCCGGGTTCCAGCCCAGAGTGGACTGCAGTAATCTGTGCCAGCCGAATTGCTTCCCAGTCCCAATTCCTGACTCCATCTTTGTTACACTGTGTCTACTGGGACTGTGGGGTCTGAAAAGGACAGTGGTTATGATTAGGTATGGGGTTATGATTATTTGGTTGAGAAGCAAAAAAGATTCACAATTTATCTCCCAGGATATCGTTTTAACAACATTTCTATTACACCTCACATATCTCTCTTCATATACAGAAAGAATAAAAAACAACAACAGGATTGCAATTCACAAAAACATACAAATCGCAGCATGCTCATGCAGTGCTTATTTATTTTTTTCAATTAAAATACAGCCACGGAAATATTAAACTGTAAACGATTGCATTTGCAACAGTTACCCATAAAGTTAACTTGGCGCATCACTTGACAGACACGACTTAAAATAGCACCGTTAATTGATTGCATAAAAATAGTAACTTTGCTTACACAATATACATGTACTAAGAAACGTTTCTTGAAGCTAGCATCAGAAGCTAGCATATTAGTCTATTTACTACAAGGGTCAAATGGAAGAACCCATTACTATATTTTGTGTAATACAGTAGATTCAACCGTTGGCCTGTGACATTACAAGCATTATTGATTTTTAACTCACAAGGCAACACACGTAGACGATTATATTGAAATGGTAATGTTTACGTTTTTATTTTCACGGCTGTATATAAATAATATAACTATACAATACACTGTAAACAAATATGATGCCATTTACAATAAAACAAGGCAGTCCAAAGGACAGCTATATCCCCGTCGCTGGCCAAATATTAGAATTTGTTTGGTCATAGGATTATGTTCACCTTAACCTGGCATGGTTGTAGCAGACATAGAAGATCAGTTTAAGACAATTTAACTTTCCGGAGTTATGTATGAATCTCAGAATTCGGAGGCACATATATTAAAAGTTTACTGACAAGTTTTACATGGGAAACAGTACAAAAAGTGAACATCAATGAAGAATAGGATGTGTTAGGTAACCACAAAATACATGTGTAACTCAATTAAAAACTTTATATATCATGACATAATTTGTATGATTGTGAACATGACATACTATTATTTACCGAGTACAATAAATCACTGTGGAAGTGCAATCCAGGTCAAGAAGTGGTCTGTGTAAGGCAAGGGGAACACTCCTGAATGAGATATGGAGCGGACATGAAAATAACATTTGACCTGCAAGTATGACCTTGACCTTGAGCCAGCGTGACCGCCTCATGCCTTCTGCACATCAGCTCAATGAGGTTAACATTTTAGCCGAGTTTGAAGAAAATGTGTCCAAGCGTTCATGAGATATGGAGCGGACACGAAAATAACATTTGACCTTCAAGTATGACCTTGACCTTGAGCCAGCATGACTGCCTCATGCCTTCTGCACATCAGCTCAATGAGGTTAACATTTTAGCCGAGTTTGAAGAAAATGTGTCCAAGCGTTCATGAGATATGGAGCGGACACGAAAATAACATTTGACCTTCAAGTATGACCTTGACCTTGAGCCAGCTTGACGCCACAAGCCTTCTGCACATCAGCTCAATGAGGTTAACACTTTAGCTGAGTTTGAAGAAAATGTGTCCAAGCGTTCATGAGATATGGAGCGGACACGAAAATGTTTCGGACACACTGACGGACTGACTGACGAAGGGCATTCCTATAACCCCCCTCCCGCTTCGCGGTGAGGGATTAATTAAAGCAGCTGTTAAAGGGAACTTTAATACATTATGTACATTCTGGAATGCTTAAAGCAGATTGACTGCTTAATCATTCTCCCAAATTGAAGAGTGACCTTAGAAACCTGAATCCAAATCTGAACAAGAGTGTTTTTTTGAACACGTGTGTCACCTGCAGTGTGACGGAAAAAGTGTGATGGACAGACTGACAAACAGGTGGACAGATGGACAGACAGTGATAGAAAAGTGATGCCTATGTGTCACCACTGTTTACAGCAGATGGACACAACAAAAGTAGGCCATAATTGACATGTCAAACAATCTTGCACTCACTACTTTGCATATATACTGGTAACTGCCTACACACTGTGGTATGCAAATTATTCACTTTACCAATGACTGAAATAGTCAAAGTCAACATTAAATGTTAGGAGTTATTAAGAACAATTGTGTCATAATAGTATTCATCAAAAACATAATAGCAAGCCACCATGGCATCAATCATTTGAAAATTCCACACATGAGTGTTGTACATTTCAAACCTCTTCCTTTTATTGTAATGGATAGCAATCATTTTCTGATTATTATGGCCATACATTAGACCTTACGGTCAAGGATTTCCAACATGTGGAACTTCTAAAGTTCATGATACTTATGGAAACCATGGAGTGGTAAACATACAAAGTCCCTGATTGTTAACAAAGTACATACAAGCTCTGTCTGACAAGCAAAATGACTAGGATGTTAAATGTTAAATAAGAGATGTGTGTAAGACAGCTTGCCCTAATAATTCACCACTTAATAGTTTTGTTAAATTTAGTTACAAGTAAAAAAAACCCCAAAATTTCCAACCAAAAGGGCCCATAATTTACAAGAAGTTGAGCCAAGAGTTATCTAACTTGATCATTTAAATTGATGCCCCTGAACACTCTCTATTTTTAAGTCATCCTTATACCTGATTGCTGAGCCATAAGCATGATAGATATATGCAAGAAAGTTATTAAGTTGCACATAAAACTTCAACAAAGCATTTCTGTGAAGTCATTAATTTTTGTGGGACACTAATTTTCGTAGATTTCATGGAGGGTTTTATCCACCAATATTAATCCCCACGAAAAACCTGTCTTTTATATAGACATAATGTTTTCAAGAACATAGCTCCACGAATAAATGTACCAACAAATTCCTTAAGATATATAATCAATGAAATTTAATGTCAATGAAAATAAATGATAATACAGTACGTCAATGTTGACACTCCTGAATAGTCCTGGTTTATTTAACACTTGGGAGTTATCTTGTTGGTGGATTGCTATATAATTTTGCATTGTCAAAGTGATCACATGATCCCTATCAACATTTTATAACAATAATATTATTATCAATGTATTTAATTTTATTTCAAGAGAACTTACATATTGTGACGGTTATCTTTTTGCACATGTACACACCATCACTGTGGCCATACCACGTGGTATATGACTCATTTTAAGCTAACACATAAAGCATATTTTGCATCAATTCAGACAGAAAAACTGTTGTAAGTATTTTATTTCTTAATCAATTTTAACAGTATATAGCTCATGTGAAGCGGAAAATTGTGCCCAACACAAGTGATTCTTTTGTCAGATGTTCAGTTTTTTTCCTAACATTCATGAAAACCTTTAGAGTTTGTGAAATTTTGTTTGCTAACACGTACAGCAAAAGCGTTAATAATGTTTTTACAAGAGAATCATTATGACTCTTATGTAGTGCACAATTTTCTGCTTCGCATGCATTATATCCCATTAAAGTTGGTGAAGGAATAAAATACTTGCAGCAGTTTTCTTTTTCGGATCAATGCAAAATATGCTTTACACATTAGCATAACCCTTTCCCTCATATAGACTCATTTTGACGCACTCAATAGGTACCACATAAAGCCTGATCTGCAGAAAACCAAACTCAAACCTTACCAAATTTAATTGTAAAATCCTCATTTCCAGACCACTGAGGAGCAGCGAACAGCATAAAACCTGATCAGCCTGCGAGTTACTCGCAGGCTGATCTGGTTTTATGCTGTTCGCATAGGTCTTTTCATGGTTTCCTCTATGAGGGAAAGGGTTAAAAGGACGTCATATACTACGTGGTATGGCCACACTGACCCTTGTCATTAGGTAACTCAATGTGACAGTGATTGACGTGCTATCCCACTGTGCCAGAGTTTGAAAATTTCAAAGTTCTGTTCAAGCATTCTCATAACAGGCACCTTTATGATACTAGCCACACTTTTTTTATCAGCCCAGAGTTGTAGCCTTAATGTATTAAAATACACATGTAACTAAATAACCTAATTTCAATATCACAATGGACAACCCTGTTTATTTGACAGTATTTCTAATTTTTAACTTACAGTAGGAAAAGGGGTTAACATATTAAGTCCTTGACATACTTTCAGTATGTTTTATTAGGACTGATTTAAAATCCAAATAAAATAATTGCTTTAATTCTAACGTCATTTACAATATAACTTGAACTTACCTGCTACAACTGCTATATCTACAGAAATCCTAGAGCTTATCCAATACCCCAATTTTAACAATACATATATCCATGAAGCAACATTAAATAGGTTACATCTCTGATATATCAAGGTGACACTTCCTAAGGACACTGGTACATGATATAACACTGTGGACACTGTTATTGTTCAAGCTATTTCACACGGCTAGTTAGAGCATCCTTAAACGCTTCACTTCCCTTGAAGACAAGATAAACAATTCAAGGCTACATAATGTGTTTCTCAAGTTTCCATTTAAATCTAAGACCATTAGGGATGTATATAAGACTAATCTGCTCCTTATCTTGTATTTACCCTACTCTCTTTTAAGTATGCCACTAGCGAGGAACACAACTGATAAATTTTATTGGTCAATTACAAGGATTATCCAGGGATGAGGTTTACTAAATCTTTTGCTGGTCTAATATTTTTGAAATCTGCTATTGCATAAATAAGAGAAAGTCAAAGGGCTAACTGCAAAACTATTCTAATTGCTCACAAAAACAAAAGAAAATTGAACAGTTTCACAAGAAGGCCTCAGAATGTAATCCAGTCACAACAGAACTTAAGAGGACAAACTCTCACTTATTTTGGCCAAATGAGATGTTTTTCTTTAATATTATCCACGCAATTGTCTTAGATAACCCCCAAGTTTACCTATCTGGCTATGACCATGGTTATCCCAGCAATCTTTGCATGGGTTTAAATCTAGTATAGGTCTTGTCTATACAATATAGACAAGTAGATAAATGTGCACTGAATGGCTGTGTGAGAAGGTAGTGGTCTATAATACAAGTTTTTCAAGGCCTATATAAGATCATCTTTTAATTAATTAACCCTTTCCCTAATAAAGACTCATTTTGACGCACTCAATAGGTACCACATAAAGCCTGATCTGCAGAAAACCAAACTCAAACCTTACCAAATTTAATTGTAAAATCCTCATTTCCAGACCACTGAGGAGCAGCGAACAGCATAAAACCTAATCAGCCTGCAAGTTACTTGCAGGCTGATCTTGTTATATGCTGTTCGCATAGGTCTTTTCATAGTATCCTCTATGAGGGAAAGGGTTAAGGTAATCCATCCAATATCTAATTATAATCAAGGCCCATCAGATGCTTTAAAAGACCAGTGCAGATGCAAGAATCCACTGACTAGGAGTTTTAGACTCTTTTGCTCCAAGTCTATAAAGGCTTGATGATCACAAATTAGTGATGGATGGATAACCTTAATCGTATAATCTCTTTGTAGTTCAGGCCTTGTTTTCAGATGTTGGGGAAGGGGCCTTATTATCATATTTTGGGGAAAATGTTATTTTTTTCATTGGGAAAGAAAAAAGAAAAATCCTGGAATAAGATGCAAATTTGGGAATAACTGCATGAATTTAAATAATTTTTCAGACGGGAAGGCACATATGAACTGCCCCTGATATTAAAGGTACAAGAGGACTAAGATGGCCCTGAATCGCTCACCTGAGAATTGTATAATGAGTCATACTGAATACATAATTCATGCAGTACAGCAAGACCATCTAAATTCCACACAAAAACTGTACCTGCCATCCAAATTATGAAGGTCATAGCTCTAATAAGTCTTTGGATATAAAATCAAGTAACCCCTGGAGTGGGGTCAATTTTGACACCAGGGCCATGATGGAACAGACTTGGTTGAGGTTCAGTACATATAGTAAACATCTTAAGGCTTTGTGGTTTCTGAGAAGATCTTTTGGGGGTTTTCTATACAAGTCTATGTAAAAGCAAGTGACTCCGAAGGCGGGGCCAATTTTGACCCCAGGGCCGTGGTTTGAACAATTTGGTAGTGGTTCATGTCACACACCAAATACAATGTATCTAAACTCTAGGCCTTGTGGTTTCTGACTAGAAGAGTTTTCTAGTTTTCCATTTCTAGTCTATGTAAAATCATGTGACCCCTGGAGTGGGGCCAATTTCAACCCCAGGGTCATGATCTGAACAAACTTGGTAAAGGTCCATATGACAATGCGACACACCAAATATCTAAGCTCTAGGCCTTGCAGATTCAGAGAAGAAGATTTTTAAAGATTTCACTTTAAAAATCTATTTTTAGATCTTGTGACCCAGATATACAACAGACCCGAACCATTTGAACAACTTTGGTAGAGCTTCATGCAAGGAACATCACAGGCAGTTTTTTATTTATCAAATTTGGCCCAGTGGTTTCAGAGGAGATGTTGTTTGAAACAATTGTGGATGATGGATGGACAACTGACAGCCATTGATACGAGAAGGTCTCATGAGCACTATTTGCTCAGGTGAGCTAAAAAAGCCCTATAATTAATCAGTACTGTCACCATCAGAACAATGTACAATACATATTTGTATTCTCAAACCATCTGTAAATTAAGTTATTCAGCTTTTAACTGTAATGCCTATGTAATAACACTATCCGTCAAAAACTCATCCATAACTTAAATACAATGATGATTATTTCTTTCTTTTTTCTTTCATTGTAATGACTTGCAATCATTTTCTGATACTATGGTCATATTTTTTAGACCTTGTGATCAAGGATAACCCACAAGTAGGGTCCTGTTTTTCTGCTGAAGAAAACACATTGGAAACGATGGTGGTTGGATACAAAGGAGTCCTGGTGTTATACCCTAGCTCATTTTACCAACAGACTGCTTGATTCTTTTATGTGCCTGGTGTATAGCATCGATACATGGGAGACAAGTTTCTGAGTTGGATCAGTACTGGGTACTCCAAGTTCCCATAGCATCCAAATTTTGCTTTGTGCCAGGCAAGGATGCATCTGGTAGCAATATGTCTTTCATATGACACAGTCACCTGAGGAAAATGCCCAAGCTGGTGTTCAAACCCCAGACCTCCCGAATGCAAAGCGAACACTCTACCACTGAGCTATTGCATCGGTTCTTATATGATAGGCACACAAAACTAGATGCCCATGGGCATCATGTCAAACACACTAAAACTCTTTCATGTATAATAATATCTTGGAGCAGTGTCATAAATGAATCTCTGGAATAATATTTACGTTTTTTTTTGGTTTATTTTTTATTAGGTTTAACATCCCACTAACAGTATTTCAGTCATTTGGAGACTAAGTCTACTTGAGACAGATATAGTGCTGCCACACTGCAGTATCACGCCATAGCAATGTAGCATAATACCACACCCAGTCACATTATCCTGACAACGGGCCAATCAGTCCTGGAACTGCCCTTATATGCTGAGAGCCAAGCAAGAAAGCTATACCAGTAATATGTTTTATGACTGGTATGTTGTGGCTTGGATTGAACCTATGACCTCCCACACCCGAGGCAGACACACTAACCACTCACCATCGGAGACGATCACAATAGCAAAAGAAGCAAATCAGGTCCTGAAATACTCAATTAAGATGATGGGAGTAACAGGCTACACGTTTAAATTCTTTTCATTAATACTTAATTACATGTGAAGGTGAAAGGTAATACCAAATAACTGATCAAGATGTAAATAGATTAGAAAGTAAATAAAGAAGTAAGTTAGTAAAGCCTTTTAATGGATAATACATTTGGCAGAAGCAAATTTTGCCTATGGCCCACTTTCATAATGTATGTTTGTATTTGAATACTCATGTAACATATAAATTTGTGTAAGTTAAATGCTATGTCCTCGTCTAGTCTGTTATGTCACTCTGAAATCAATATATCTGAGAAGTAACATGAAAAACAAACCTCTTTTTTCAAACAATTCCACTACTCACTGCAGTCTATGGACAAGAACCAGCTGATATTGAATGCCCTGATGACAGAATGTGACTTTGCATGTATCTGATATATAATATTCTCTACTGCAACGTCACTATTTGGGACATTTCAATATCACTATCTGCATAGGTACTTAAATATTCATTGCTGATGTTACTCCGGGATAATTATAATAATATAAGGTACAGTAAAACCTGGCCAATGTTTAACAATTTCCCTCATATAGACTCATTTTGACGCACTCAATAGGTACCACATAAAGCCTGATCTGCAGAAAACCACAGTTAAACCTTACCAAATTTAATTACAAAATCCTCATTTACAGACCACTGAGGAGCAGCGAACAGCATAAAACCTGATCTGGCATAAAATCTGGTTTTATGCTGTTCGCATAGGTCTTTTCATGGTTTTTTCCTCTTTTTTTTTTCAAATTGGTTGAAGTGACCCCTTGATATGTAGGCAGTGACCCCTTGAATAAATAAAGACAGTGACCCTTTGATATAAGATGGTGATTCCTTGATATAAGATAGATTGTGACCCTCTACTAAAATAAAGACATGCAATGACTCATTAAAAAAATAACATACTTAGTAATTTCTTAATACCCATAGTTTAAGCTAGCATTTAGCTAAGAAAAGAAAATGATGTTAAATTTGTACATATCAAT
The DNA here is from genome assembly GCA_021229015.1 of Solen grandis. Lineage (NCBI taxonomy): Eukaryota > Metazoa > Mollusca > Bivalvia > Adapedonta > Solenidae > Solen > Solen grandis. Next base: position 42,680,136 of record CM037781.1, on the reverse strand, counting down.
CAAACTGAATTTATACCATTCATCCAAAACACACCTTTTCTAAAGGCAGATTTAGTAAAAGACAATGTTTAAATTGCAGTCAATAAGATCCCGTTTTGTATCTGTACACGGAGATTGAAAAAGTCTTGCAGAATTAATTAACACTACTACTACACAAATGTGCAATATGATTACCAAGGACTTGTAATGCATGAAATATGACTGTAGATGTAAATGAGATGTTTCTTTGGATATCAGTAATAACTGACCTAGCCAATTTCCTCAACTCATATTTTTAAAGATTTAGGAATTTCTTATTTATTAACCTGGGGAAAAGAATGTTTACAATGTTTTTAAGCTGCCAGGTGGGTAGAGTCTGTTACAAGGGTTGATCAATAAATTCATGGACACAGCTAATAACTAGCACATTTTTTAAAATAGAAGTATTAAACTTGTACCAAATAAATATGAATGTCTTCTGTATTACATGCTGAAATGTCATTTAAATACAATTTACCATTGCACAATATTATATTTAAACACACATAAGTAATGTTCTTTACTGCAGCTTAAATAACATCATGGTGTTAATTACATCAAAATCTAGATTTCTCCTTCTCTGTCATGGACAGAAGTTTCAAAAGGCATTGTACATCTGGAGCCCTAGGCACCTGAGATTCTCTTCCATGCAGTATTAAAGCAAAGCAAACACAGACTGTGAACACCTTCTCTTGGGTCATAAGAGATACATGCCTGGGTGCCAGGATTGGCAGAAGTTTTTTTTACCTTGCACTACACAATACTACATCTAGTAATGGTGGCTAACTTACAGCCACCACTGGCATGTACAACATATCACCTAGCTAACAAAGACTTGCTTCAATATCAAGCCAAGTTCCATTGACATCCACCTAATTGAATGGTCTCCTGTCAATTAGATGTGCCTTGTTGTGACATCTTGGAACACATAGTTTTGATTAGCAACAAGTCTGCTTTGGATGCTGCTGCACTTTTCATGCACCCAAAGTTTTCACTGAGAGCATTTAGTTGAATATAAGTTGACCCCCCACCCCCCTCTGACATAATGTACAGAGGATCCTGCCTGAGACTTAGAAAAGGTTAAGCCCATGCAAGGCCTGAGACCATAATCCCTGTCTTCTGGCCTGTTGGCATTTAGTACTGTAATATTAGACCATTTCACTCCGAAATGAGAGATAAATCAATGTAAATTAAAGAGCAGTTCCTGAACACCTAACCTATATGGTTGTGTATAGTTTCACACTTTATTCGATGGGAATTGAGAGTTTTCCCCAGTCAATGATTGGTTAGTATAATCCAGCAAATTATACTAGGTATTTCTGATTGTCTGGTGAAATGATCTATATAACAGACAATCTAGATCTTACACCCCACAAAAATAACAAGAAAATTAAACTACACATACAGTATATAATTTTTACTAAACTTAAATTTGGATGTCTCGATCAATATGTGGAAATATTTACCTTATTATAGCTGCCCATGCCCCATGTGCCAAATTCAAAGCAAGAATCCACTGCATACAATTTTTCCCCATTTTGCTCCCCATATAGATACATCACAAATGCTTGGTATTTTCTGAGGACAGGTTTTGATGTAGTGAAAGTTAAAAATCAATATTTCATTAAAGCTATTTATCTGCTTTATTTTTTTGTTCTAGAACATTCTTATTTGTCATTTATTTTATGGTTTTTAGCACTTTCTACCATGTCCTAAGAGATTCATAAAATGTTTAATTATTTTATATATCTTATAACCAAATTGTTTTATATATCTTACTGTCTTGAGGGCTTTTATTGCGTTCTATACCTGAATGTTATTAAAATACAATTCAATTATGTTTTTAAGAGTGAGAAAACAAGAAAAATCTTTAAAAAAAGATATTTGGCGTAGCTAATAATTGTCAATAGTAACATGTAAAACAGATTAAAACTATTAGAAAGTTGTTAACGTTAGCAAATATGTTTATAAATACCAAGCTTATGGGAGGTATTGTGAAGACTATGTAACATATTATGCACTTGCTGAATTTTTTAAAGTACAGACAATCCATATGTAACCAAGTGAAACCGAAAGATCATATATTAGATTATTGTTTTCAGATCCGCTCAATAAACTGCATAACTCCTCCATAGTAGTTATCAGTGCATGAAATATGTTCTATCTACAAAGAAGGAGTGAAGCATGAATTATTTTCTGATATATACATAGCTTCAAGATGTATAGTATATGGCGTAAAATGGTTCTCTAAAATAAATCGTAAAGAAGCAAAATAAAACAACTGTTAAAAACTTCGCAGTCTAGTTATCATGATAGATTTGAAAAAGAGTTTCATTTTGCATGATATATTGCTGAATAATGTACAGTGTTGCTTTATAATATTAACCCTTTCCCTCATATAGACTCATTTTGACGCCCTCAATAGGTATCACATAAAGCCTGATCTGCAGAAAACCAGTTAAACCTTACCAAATTTAATTACAAAATCCTTATTTCCAGACCACTGAGGAGCAGCGAACAGCATAAAACCTGATCAGCCTGCGAGTTACTCGCAGGCTGATCTGGTTTTATGCTGTTTGCAAAGGTCTTTTCATGGTGTCCTCTATGAGGGAAAGGGTTAAAGACTCAGGCCCACAGCCCTCGTGATTAGATTTCTCTGCATCTGTTATGAACACCATGCATTTTTCTGCAATATATCATGCAAAAACGAAACTTTCCCGGAAAAAAGAATTGTAAAATTCAAAGAGTTATCACTCACTCTACCTCACAATTTCAAGAGAAATACCAAGGAATATCGTAATTTTTCACTCGCTCTACTGTACTGTTCACTTGTCATGACAA
>CM037781.1:42645308-42677177 GCA_021229015.1 Solen grandis | reverse complement strand
TGATTTCCATATGATCAGGGTGAGGTTGTTGGTTTCTTTACTGTACAAACCCCGCCCTGGGATCCAGCAAGTATAACCAGGTTCGGCACCAGAAAAATCACAACACATTGCTTCGGTTACTTGATTTATTCTTATGCTGATGAATGGTAAAGAACTGAAAATATAAATGCGCATTACTAAGCATTCACATATACCAGTATCAATACAATTTGCAATATAAAAAATAGGCAAAAATAAAAGTAATTAAAAACCCATCTATACCAAAAACATCATTTTATGTCATTTAGGATACATGAATAAAACGTTTACGAGTCTGACCAAAATAATTCCTTACTTTAAATAACTTGAACACAACGCTATCAATGTACGACAATGTACGAAAAAATTAGAGTCCGAATCCAAGAAAGTTTCGGCTCAAAATATGTTTGATATGATACAATACATTCGAGACAGATGTAACAAATGTTTCATATGATGTTAATAACCTTAAATATTGATTTACTTACACCATGAGACCTCAAATTACAACACATGTCATTCGAGAAACTGTTGACCACGAGGTCCAAGTGGCTGGCAGGCATTTTGTCCGAGAGGTTAAATCAGTGAAAAGATTACAAATTAGCGGAAAGATGTCTTTCTGGCCTATGAGGGACATGACATGACCAAAGCACTAGCATTTAACAGAGAGAGAGAGAGTATACTAAGTAATAAAGCAAAAAGCTTCATGCAATTCATATAGTTATCTTTTGGATAGAGAGTTAGCCCTTTTACCTCATAGATGTGTCTTTTGGCAGCCTGATCTGCAGAAAGCCACATCAGAAGTATAGAAGATTTAATAGTGAAGTGAAAGCATCATTTCAAAAACACTGGGGAGCAGAAAACAGCATAAAACCTGATCTTGTTTTATGTTGTTCTCTGCTTCTTAGTGTTTTGGAAAAATGTTTTCATTTCACTTGTAAATCTTCTTAGGTAAAGGGTTAAACATTCAGACCCATGTAAACATACTTGAGGTATAACTTTGCCAGTGTACCAAACACTTTCTCCTTTCTCGAGGATTTATGCCTGATCCGTTTTCCTACAAGCACAGGACCATCTTGGTTATTAGTTGGCAGAGTTCGAGCATGGCAAACCAACTTTTGGACGTTCTGCGTTAGCTCTTCCACTGTCAATTGCATTTTCTTACCACCCTCATCTTTTGAGTACTTGTAGACTGTACTGTTCATCTGTTGTTTGCTTCAGAACCTCTTTCTTAAATTTAAGCTGGGCTTTTAAGCTCTGACCGTCTCCGATTTGTGCGAAATGTTGACAATACATCATCACCTGTTCTTCAGACTGCCACAATCCGTAATATATTATTTGATTTGTAATCTCCTCTTGCTGCTGTAGTCTTTTTGTCTCCTTTCTTCCTTCCTTCTTCTACTCTCTTCCATTTTTCTCTTCTGCGTTCAACAATAACAACTGTCTTCTACTGAACTGCTGTCTGAGTGATTTTACTTCTTTCCTTGGCCTTTGATTGAAGCTGTTTTACCTCATCCTGAGATTTTCTCGCAACCACTCACCATTTTGTTAATTGTAAAGGCAACATAGCTTCTGATGCCATAGTCTGTATATGTGGCTTGAATCTCAGCAAATGTCATAGTAAGCAAACACCATTTCACTAAACTTGTTGTGTTTTTCTACACTTTGCACTTTAGTTTTCATTTCTTCGGAAGGGTTGCTATATAGGCCGCCGGGTAGGAAGTTCTTGAATTTTCTTTCAACATATTTTGTTATTGCTGCAAGAATTATCGACAGGAACACTTCACAATCAGCGTCATAATCACTTTGTTCCACTAAAGCATCATACACAACATCTTCTTTCAAATTTACATTGTTCCAAAAGGTCTGATCTTGCCTTGCATAAAGCTGGAACATTCTCTGCCGCATCTCTAAGCCCTGACTTCAACATTACATAGTACTTGTCCATTTCTAGAATGTTTATACTCTTATCCTCCACAAGATTCCACAATGGTGTACTTATCATTTTTGCAAACCAGTCTAGAGCCTTACAGCTTGCAATGTAACTTGGTACAGATAAATCAAATGCTACACTCTGGTAAGCCTGTTTAATGCATGACCTTGCAAGAATTCATTCATTTTACTGTGTAGCCAGAAAATCTGTCCGCATTGTGAAAAAGGATATTAAATCTGTGTCCCCTAAATGGAACCACACTTCAATGACCTAATCTTTCTCTGCTTTAGAAATTCAGTCAGGAATGTCACAAAAGGTAAATGACACCCAGATTTTTCATCACCTTCTCTGCTGAAAGCTTTACTGGCAGTACTTATCAATCTAAACAGTTCCAGGTCATTAGGTCTTCTAAATGAAGAGGGATGAATTGGGTGGGTTGTCTGAGTGAATTTGTTTTTCAACTTCAGAAACAGCTTTGTTGTAGCAGTTTCAGCAATGTGGACCAAGAATGTAAACCACAAAAAAATTCATCAGCCTAGAATGCTTTGTTTTCTTGTTCATCCAGAATCTCATAATTTTCAACAGTATATGGTAGCACAGCTGCTCTGTATTCTTCAAGAAGAGAGTTAAATTTAATTTCAGTACTGGCACTGTCCGACATTGTGGCTGAATGTTTACAAGGATTTTGCGTGAAGCTTCATCTCCAGACTCAGCAGCATGATCTATATCTGATAGGATTTCTCGAAATGTGTCTAGTGTATCACTGGCAGATTTATTGATAAATCTCTAAACCTAGGGTAAAATAGTTACCTTCTTTGTCCCTGATATGGTAACCGCCAACTTCATTACCATACTTGGAAGTTTATCAGTATAAATTGTAGTGTCTTTTTTGTCAACAAGAACTTCAGCGACCTGCTTTTGACTTACAATCAGTCTTTGCAGGTTCATATTATGTATAGTACTTACTGATGGCAGTCTATCTGGTTTTCTGTCTACCAAAGTCAAGACACTATTTATTACAGGCCTACATGTTTTGCAGGAACATGATTTTCAAGCAAGGAATACACACACATTTGGCATTTTTCATTATATGTTTTTTTGAAATTGTCAAACAATTTCACTTCCTCATTTTGTGCATCCTGTAATATGTCAGCAAACCAGTTATTTTCTTCTGTAATATCTTTTATCTTTATATTGTCTGCAATGGACTCCTCATGCAAATCTGCATATTCATTTTTTAATAAATCAACTTGGCCCTTAAGGTCATCAATGACTTGTTGCTTCTTTTGAAGCTTCTCCTTTTCCTTAACTAATATCTTTTTAAAGTAAGAAACACTGGATCTCTGTCTTTTCAGTTCCTCAGATTTCAAAACTAAACGCCTCTTCAAAAATATATGCTTTATTAAAGCTTTCTGTTCTGATTGTACACACTTTAACTTAAATTTAACTTGCTTTAAGCCCATTCCTCTAGAATTTTTCTGTATCAATTTCCCTTCCAATTCTTTTTCATTTGCTTTGCATTTTCCTAATTCTTCTGCCAGAGAACAACTCACATCCTTTAATGTTTGTACCTCTCTCTTTAATTCAATAACATTTTCAGATAATTTCTGACCCTTCCTAATCAAACTGCCACTTGGCTTAGGACAAACAAATTCTGAAGTTCTATACTCATTAATTTTCAAGTGACCACCACTTTTGTTAACTGACTTTTTTAAAGTCTTATACCTGGCCTGAATATTTTCACAACATTTTGTGTAGGTTCTAATGTAAGCAATAGGAATTTCTCTTTCCTTTGCGAATTCTATTTAGAACTTCACAGTATTGTTCTTTCCAATTTTGGTTATCTTTTCAATAACATCTGATATTGTTTATTGACATTTTTATATGTTTTTAACAAGGTTATTATAGTATTACTGTAAGATGAGGCCAGCACCTCCTTATTTTCTTCTGAATCTAGTGTGTGTCAAATGAATCATACTATTTTGCTGGTGAAAGGGGAACCAAGTTGACAGTTTCTGATAAAATGCATCTACTATTACTGTAGTGAAATTGATATCCCATTCAGTTTGCACACTTTTCTCTGTGGTTATACCACCAGACTGAACAGTTTGTGTGATTCTGTCTATAGCCAACTTGCTAATATCATCTTTTTGTGTATTGCAGGTAAATAAACTACATCTCTCTGTCAGCTTTTGTCTGAACACATTTGTTTGAACTTAATTCATTATCAACTCCATGATAATTCCGTTTGACTTTCAGATGATATCTGAAAAGTTTGCATGCATATTAGTACAGCCATTTATGTTTGGTTAATATTATGTCAATTGTGGTTTGTTATTTTACAGCAAGCACTACTAGGCTAAGTTCATATGAATATTAAAGCTGCTCAGCCTTGACTTGGGTATAACAAGGGCATCACACTGCATGATGATTGTCTTATAAGTTATTGCATGGTTTACATGTTTCAATTTTAATTTTATAACATTTTTTATTTCTTTCTGCGTGTATTCATAATCTTCCTATCATGGTATAGATATCATAAAAGACACAAAAGATTTGGTTTTAGTTTCAGTTTTAATTCAAATTCCATTTTCACCCAAACTGGTTGAACAGCTTTAAGTCACAGTACCCATTTTAGTTTATGCAAGTTTTATTAATATGTCAAACTACATGTTTAATTGCATCTAAACTAATGCAAGAATTGAAGATCTACATGCAAATAATTAAGAATCAGAAGCTAAGTCAAGCCACTTTCTAAAATGATTATGCTATGTGGTTAATATAAGTCATATTAAGGATTAAGATCAATCAGGGCTCTCTCTCTCTGTTTTAGGGGGACAGTACCTGTAACTTCAGGAGAGAGAATTTTCACGTCATCTACAATAAGTATATAATACACAAAACATTTATTTTGTAGTAGTTTGTTGAACTGAAATGGAACTCTAATGTTATACTACATCAACCTAAAAATGGGTTATTTTGTTTTTTATGTGAATTTTTAAATTTCTGTTTTGTTTGAAGGGGGAATTTTGCTTGAAAATGGGGGTAAAACATACTTTTTGGCCGGGGGCATGGTGCCTTATATAGGCACTAAAAAAGAGAGATGTAGAGCCCTGTAAATGAGTAAACTACATTCGGTAAGCATTATGCAGTGACTACATGTTCAATGGTAGCTACAATAAACACAAGATGTGAATATACATACAGTTAATTTAGAAGAGCTACAGATAAGCTGCTTTTTGGGGTATTATCCAGATTAAATTTAAGGATAAAAGCATTTTTTTTTAATCATTGAATAATAAAAGGCAATTAAAAATGGAATTGCCAATATGAATATGAAGGATTCTCAAAATACCCAATTATTTTTTGTAAAATACATAACTGTTAAGATTTAGAGGGTAAAATACCCAATTACAGCAAAACCTTATCTGTAGTCATAAATTAAGGTTAAAAGGCTAAGCATAGCTGTTTTCTAAATTGATATATGGGACGAATAAATGTTTGCAACTGTATGTTACCTATTGACCATAATCAAATACAATTGTCAAAGAAGCCTATTAAATCAACCTTTTATACACATCAATAAAATCCATGTAAGAAAAATAATTATGTTTTTTCATTTTTTATTAAAGTCTTCAACCCGCAATACTCAGATGTAATCAAACAGCTACAAACATTTTTTTAGTATATGCTGAAAAGGGGCATTTTATAATGACAATGAACACTTACAAACAATCTGCGGAGTTTTTTCCTTCCAAAAACTGGACTTGGATGTGGACTCACCTGAAAAGAGACCAGTTAATACACAAACTGTATTCCATTACAAGTGACTCAGTGGTTTTTAATTACATTGTAATAGAAATCTACTGTGGAAGCAGATGTTTGTTTAAAAAAAAAAAAGAAAAAAAAAAGGAAAAACTTTGAATGTTTTCATATCAGTTCTTCCCAGCAGCAGCTTATCTAAAAAAACTACTTTTTTATCTGGAGATTACCCAAACCTGTGTTTGTTACACACATCCCTTTTGCCTCATGTATTTTTTTTAATATACAAAAAAATAAGCTCACTGAGTATGGGCTGTGGTGACTGCCCTGGGAATTTTCTCCGTCGCTGTCAAAAACCAGGGCACTGGGTGGGGAATCATTACAGTCAGTCAGTGAAAGTCCCTCTGGCGAACTGCAAATAGGTCATTTTTCACTCTGGAAATGTCAGAGAATATAGGAGTTATAGGATACGAGAATTAATAAATAAAATGTATATTATACTGATAGGCAAGAAGTTATGATGAATGTAGCGCAGTCGTAATAAAACAAACTTTTTTTTGACAGTGATCCATGTTCTGGTTAACCAGGTATTTTCTGACATCTATCTAACTGCTCAAGTGTATTGAGAAGTAGAATCCATGTATATAATAAATATATATATTATATATAGATAGCATATCTTGAATTGCTGTTGTTATATATATATATAATTATTATATATATATATATATATAATATATATATATATATATATAAAATAAAAAAGTATGTACTAAGTCATAATTACACATATAAATGTAAACATACGTTATTGTCCCTGTCTAAAGTCTCTAGATGAAGTCCATCGGCCTCAGGCTCAGGCTCAGGTGAACTAGCAAAAAGGTCTATCTCACTCTGGAATTTGGAAATGCCAAAGATTTTATGTGGGAATAGAAGAATAGTGATAATATGAAATGAAATATATGTATGTAAAGATAATCATAATGATTGTTATGACCTAAAAGAAAGTTTGAATTTTCATGTATTTTTTTCATCATTCTTCTACCCTTTCAAAATTATAATTCAAATTGATTTGCACAAACACTTATAAATTCTGATATTTATCTAAGTTTATAGATATATTTCCTTCTTTTAAACTTAAAAAAAATGCATGAATTTTGATTTCGCGAAAACACATGACATAAAAATTGCGGGAAAAAAAACCCAATTCATTTAAGTATTTTCTTCGTGAATTAAAGTTGTCATCATAAAAGAATCGTCAAACACATAAGACTAATGGATAATAATTCTTTACATAAACTTTTCATACCATTGGAATCGTATACGATCGATTTTCAGTAAAAAAAAAAGTCAGTCTGTCTAGGAAAACAAGGAGAGCAATTTCATTGAAGAGTACTCAACAGGGGAAGTAACTGGAAATGGAATTACCTGTGTGGAATAATTGGGCTGAATAGGGGTACAAAAGAAAAGGGGAGCGCATAAAAGCGCCAGCTTGTATTTATGAAATATTTACTTTTAACATGAAACTAGATTTGCATACTGCAAATGCAACGGTTTTCGTGATGATCAACAGTTTCAAACCTGATCAGCCAAGTTAAAATACCAGAAAAACAACAAAATGCAAATGCTTTATATGTGACCAAAACTTAAAGGCATCTCGAAAGGAATGTGATGTCCCACTGAGCCAGGCCCCCATCTGCTGTGATCAGACCTGCTAATTGCTGGTCATCACTGCAGGGAGTCTTTAGCCAATATAGTACCTATATGTTACGGTAAAACCTCTGATGGTTGATGCATAACTAAATTATCTGCTACAATGGAAGTGAGATAGTAGGCTAGTTTTACACAAAGCAATAAACATATAATGACTTGACTATTTGAGTTAAACGTCGCTTCGACAGTATTTCAGTCATATAGCGACGTCCAGCTAATTACAGTGGAGGAAGACCCAAATACACGGAGACATCCGGGTAGAACCACCGACCTACCGCAAGCCAGCTGGAAGGCTTCCTCACATGAAAATCCGAATGACCCTGCCGGGATTCAAACCCACGCGGTGAGGGGCAGAGTGAGTGTTAAAGTCAGCGACTTAACCCTCTCGGCCACGGAGGCCCCAAACATATAATGAATGATAGTGATAATATGTGGGTTGTTTAGTTTATGATCCCTTACATAATTATTCTTTATTACATTTATTACTTGGACTGCATGATTATAGGATCATACGGCATTTATTTCAGAATTAAAGTTTTGATATTGAAAATATAGAGATACGCATTTTTGTAGTAATTAAAATGAGCCTGAAGGACATAAATTCTGACAATGCATGATCTTTTTGTTTTTTATTTGCTTTTGCTAGAGACATTTTGTTACATTTTATTCAACAGAATTTCTCTTATTGAATAAACAAGTAATAAAATTTGTGTTGATTTCCGACATATAAACATGTGTTGAGGGAAGAAATGAGAGAATGAAAGTAATGAAAAATAAAAAAAAAAAAAATAAATAAAAAATGAAAAAAGAAAGAACAAAATAAAGTAGACAAAATAAATCAACAGAGAAAGAAAGAAAGAAAAGGAAGATTTATATTTGCTCGAATAAAAAAAAAAAAGAATAATAGAGAACTTTTAGGATCATTTCTGGTATTTGGTATGTTCACAACTTTTTTTACAAACTGTGAATGACTACATACAACCCCATGTAGCAACATATGCACTCTTGAAACAATACCTGTGACAGACTGTGGCAGCCTGCCTAATCAAAAACAGATGCCCACACAACGGCGGGTGGGTGAATTTTTGCTTGATGATATATATTATTATACTCAATACCATAATTAATTGAAAACAACCGCCATAACCAATATATTTTGTTACTATATGCTTTGTCCAATGTTATTTACTATGTAAATCTTGGAAATAAACTATTGAATTGATTGAATAAATGGGGGGTGGGGTCACTTATAAAAGGGTTTTGAGATGCCTTTAAGCATCCATATATTGGCAATGAGCCAATATGATCTAAGTGTGGCACATTGAACGATTTGATTAATGTTGATCATCACTGTGCGCTCAAAAATGTCTTCCAAAGTGTCCCACTTTTTATACTAAACAGTTAAAAATCAGGTGAGACAGTTGGGAATCCTGCTTATTATTATAAGAACAATAGTTTTCAGTAGTATAAATGATTTACAATTTATTTGTTATCAAAAATTTTGGTAACGTAACAAGCCATTTGGTTAAACATATATCAGCTTTCACTCTATGCCTCAAAGTTCAGTAATGCACTAGAAGGAACTTTTGGTAAGCTAAAACTTGTTTAAAAGGTGGATGTTTGTACATGTACTTAGTTGTTTTGCTATCCAATTCAATAGTGAGTGTGTGGGAGGAATAATAATACATGTAGAATAAAGACACAATTCATCCCCTCTCTCTCCCTCTCTCTCTCTTACCCATGATTCTTTGAGCGCTTTTACACAGGTCATTCAGACCAGTGTTGACACATTGCTTACACTGTACATTGACCTGTTGCAAGCCAGCTAGCAGAGCTGCATCTAATTATAGAACATAGGTAACTTCTGTCAAATTTTCTCTGTTTTTATTCTGGGTCATGTATTGAAATTCTCTATAAATTCATCAATTCTTGACAGATTTTCAAAATTCTTTTTTTGTTGACGAGGTAAGACATTCTTTTTTCCAATGATGACAAAATATATCACACATTTAAACTTTAAAGGCTCCCAAAAAAAAAATTTTAAAAATTTTTAATTTTATTTAAGGTCAAAGAAAAAACCAATAATCACAATATGACCTTGACCTTTGCATTTTTTGAAAATTTGAAACTGTGAAGTCCTTGGAAACAACAAACAATACAATCTGTGAAAATTTCATAAAGATTGCTTCAAAAATAATGACAGAATCTTCCAAAAACTAAAAAAATGCCTATTCTCGAAAATTTGTTTCCTCCATATTTTAGTGCACTTTGACCGCTTATTGAAAGCCATTTTATGCATTTTCTGAAATCGCCACCCCATATATTTTGTGCGCAAAGATCTTCGGAATCAATTTCAAAAAACAGAATGAGCGTATCTAATCTCTAACAAAAATGGGCATGTTTTTCGTGACACACCCTAATTTGCCAGATTTTTTCAAAGATTCAAACATTCAACCTCTTCTAGCTCAAAAGTTTCAAAGATATGGATATTGCCACTCATCATATTTTAACGGGCAGTTGACAGAGAACAGAATGCAAAAAACTGCATGCAAATAAAATGTCAAATGACAGAGTTATCGGCAATTATATGTTTTGATGCTAAACGCCACCTAGCGGCAAAACTTAGTACTAAAATGAAAAACAAACTTAGTGGTGCACAACTTCAGATACATGTGAGTATGCATGGAAATTTTCATATTTGTAGCACTTCTAATCATCTCGCAACAGCGGCCACAAAAAAAGTGCAAAGAATAATAATAATGGAACTAGAACCGCAAGCGGTATCTCGGTTTTCGCTTTTAACCTAACAACTTAATACTTTATTTCAACGCAGCCAAATTTTCAATATGAAACAAACGAAAAGGATTTTTGAAGACCTACTCTCATTAACACATTTTTTTTTTTTTTTTTTTTTTTTTTTTCAATGTTAGAACATTCAAACTCTTCTAGCGCAAATATTTCCCATACCCTATCCTTTGAAAACCATCCCATTTTTGGTGCTGTTAACAAGGAACAAAATGCTGAAAACCGCATTTCAATCAGACTTTAACGTTTTGAGTTATAAGCAAAAGAGTAATTTTAAGCAAAACGCCCTCTAGCGGCAAAATTAGAAACAAAATTGCAAAAACAGCAAATAGTTCAAACAAGTATATAAGTCGCACTAGTCAAACATTCTTTTTCTTATATATTACAATTTCAAGCATAAAAAACTGATTAACAATTATTCCAAAAAAGGATCAAACTTTGGACTGCCGTAAAATGAACAGATCAAGTCCGATCTTCAAAAACTAAACATTATACGAAAGAACTATTTAGAACTAAAACTTTTGTTCATATTCTCTCAATGAAATATTTTTTAGATTTGGAGCACTTTGGGGCCGAATAAAAACACACTTATCGTAATATGACCTTGACCTTTTCAATGTTTTGTTAACTTTTTAATTGTGAGGCCCTTTCAAAATTAACAAACCATAACGTGTAAAAATTTCATGACGAAATAAACAAAACATAAAGTCAGGAGCGACAAAAAAAACATGTTTTTGGAATTATAATTTTTTCCTAAATTTAAGTGAAGTTTGACCGTTTCTAGTGGACAAACCACGCATTTCTTAAATTCGCCACCCCATATATTTTGTGTGTATACGTCTTTCAAATGGTATGCAGGGGACGGAATTCTTCAATCTGATTTCTAAAAAAAAAACGGATAGGTTTTTCATAGACCTACCCTCATTTGCACAGAGTTTTTTTTATTGTTTTTTTTTTTTGCGAGGTTCGAACATTCAACCTTCCGTAGCTCAAAAGCTTTCAGTCTTACGGACTCTCGATTCCTATCACATGTTATTAGGCTATCAACAGGGAACAGAATGCAAAAATCCGCATTCGAACCGAACTTCAACTTTTTGAGTTATAAGCAAAAGAATGATTTCAAGAAAAGCGCCCCCTAGCGGCAAAATGAGAAAGAAAATAGATTAAAATTTTACCATTAGGTACCTAGCAAAGCAGCAAATAGTTCAATCAAGTATACATGTCGCACAAAATCAAACTTTTTAATCTTATGTTCCAGAATTTGAAACATAAAACCTGATTTACAATTATTCGAAAAAAAGGATCAAACTTTGGACTGCCGTAAAATGACCAAATCAAGTCCGATCTTCAAAATCTAAACGTCATTAGAAAGAACTTTTCTAAAACTAAATCTTTTGTTCATATATTGTTTATGAATTGTTTTTGATTTTGAGCTATTTCAAGCCGAATTGATATACAATTATCCTAATATGACCTTGACCTTTACAATACATTTTTTACTTTTTATATTATGTGACACTTAAGAACATAGTTTTTACATTAAATGTGAAAATTTCATAGAAAATGAACTAAAAGGAAAGTCAGGAGCTGCAAAAAAATCATAACATCATGCTTTAAAATGTTGATTTTTCGAAAATATCGGTTAAGTTTGACCGCGTACTGTGGACAAACCATGCATTTCCCGAATTCGCCACCCCATAAATTTTGTGCGTATATGTCTTGCGAATCATATGCAACAAACAAAATTCTTTTATCTCAATTCCAATAAAAATGGCACTTTTTTCGTAGACCTACCCTCATTTTCACTGTTTTTTGCGAGGTTCGAACATTCAACCTTCCGTAGTCAAAAAGTTTTTATAAACGCAGATTTTTGAAAACCTATCATATTTGATTAGGCTTTTGAGAAGGAACACTATGCAAAAAACCACATCTGAATCGGACCTCAAATAATAGAGTTATTAGCATTTGTAAAAAAATTTCAAAGCGCCCCCTAGCGGCAAAAAATAAGACAAAAATGAAAATTTTCTCAACGTTAGGATCAAGTTCACATAAATATAAGGAACTGGTAAAAATTTCATAATTGTGGCTTTTTTCTATCATGGTGATATGCCGTTCACAAAAAAGGGTTAGAAAAATAATAATAACTAGAATCGCTAATGCGATATCATCGGTTTTCGCAAAGCAATTCCATTCAGTTCACGAGTCACATGTTTCGAAAAACATATTTCTTCGTTCAATGGCTTTTTGAATTACTGTTGAATACAGTGATCTTTCAAACATTTTTGTCGCAATTTTAAGCAGACTTTTTACCAAGAAGAATACTTCTAAGTATTACCTGTCTGTAATGTAGTCGCAAACTTGAAAACTTTTTTACAGACTTCGGGTACTGCAACATTATAATGTGTGTGTTGCTTTATGAGGATGACATACGACAATTGTACTCGATAAACAACAATTGCAAACGACACACAACAGTATAAAATGACACGCACAATGCGATATGCCACTTAACATTATAACGAACTAATGTTGCATTGAATTACTATCATTTTCATGAAATATCGCATAAATATTTAGTGTTGTTTCAAATTGATGTCACCAAGGAACAGAATGCAAAAAATTGCATAAAAATCAGACTTTAATCATTTTAGTAATAAAGGGTGATTTCAAGCCAAGCGCCCCCTAGCAGCAAAATGAGAAACAAAATTGAGTAAAATTTTACTATTAGGTACCTAGAAATGCAGCAAATGGTTCAATGAAGCATACAATGTCGCACTAGTCGAACATTCTATTCCTTATATATCACAATTTGAAAGCATAAAAACTGATTTACAATTTTTTCCAAAAAAAGGATCAAACTTTGGACTGCCGTAATATGACCAAATCAAGTCCGATCTTCAAAACCTAAACATCACTGGAAAGGGCTATTCAAGAACTAAAAACTTTTGTTTATATTACTTTCAATAAAATATATTTTTTGTTTTGGAGCTATTCGGAGCCGAATAAAAACACAATTATCGTAATATGACCTTGACCTTTGAAATTTTATTTTAACTTTTTAATTGTGAGGCCCTTTTAAAACATAACAATACATAACTTGTGAAAATATCATGAAGAATGAACTAAAAAATAAAGTCAGGAGCGACAAAAAACATCTTTTCGAAATTTTAATTTTTCCTAAAATTTAGTGAAGTTTGACCGTTTCTAGAGGACAAACCATGTATTTATTAAATTCGCTACCCCATATATTTTGTGCGTATATGTCCTTGCAAATCATTTGCAGCAAACAGAATTCTTCTATCTGATGTCTAACAAAAACGGATAGGTTTTTCGTACACATACCCTCATCTGCACAGTATTTTGCGAGGTTTCGAACTTTCAACCTTCCGTTAGTAGCTCAAAAAGTTTTTAAGCCACCTCATCCACTCATACCTAGAAACTATCATACTTTATTAGGCTAATCAACAAGGAACACAATGCAACAAACCGCATATGGATCAGACTTCAACATTTTGAATTATAAGTAGAAAATGCTTTCATGCGATGCGCCCCCTAGCAGCAAAATGAGAAAAAAATTGATTAAAATTTTACCATTAGGTACCTAGCAATGTGGCAAATAGTTCAATTAAATATACAAATCGCACTAGTCGAACATTCTATTTCTTATACATCACATTTTGAAGCATAAAACCTGATTTACAATTATTCCAAAAAAGGATCAAACTTTGGACTGCCGTAAAATGACCAAATCAAGTCCGATCTTCAAAATCTAAATATCATTAGAAAGAACTTTTCTGAAACTAAATCTTTTGTTCATATATTTTTTGGCCGAATTGATATACAATTATCCTAATATGACCTTGACCTTTACCATTAATTTTTTACTTTTTATATTGTGTGACACTTAAGAACATAGTTTTTACATTAAATGTTAAAATTTCATAGAAATTGAACTAAAAATAAAGTCAGGAGCTGAAAAAAATCTTAACAGTCATGCTTTGAAAATGTTGATTTTTCGAAAATTTGGTTAAGTTTGACCGCGTACTGTGGACAAACCATGCATTTCCCGAATTCGCCACCCCAAATATTTTGTGCGTATATGTCTTGCAAATCATATGCAACAAACAAAATTCTTTTATCTCAATTCCAATAAAAATGGGCACTTTTTTGTAGACCTACCCTCTTTTTCACTGTTTTTTTGCGAGTTCGAACTTTCAACCTTCCGTAGTCAAAATGTTTTATATACGCAGATTTTAAAACCTATCATATTTGATTAGGCTTTTTGACAAGGAACACAATGCAAAAAACCACATCTGAATCGAACCTCAAATAACAGAGTTATTAGCATTTGTTAAATTTTTTCAAAGCGCCCCCTACGGCAAAAATAAGACAAAATGAAAATTTTCTCAACGTTAGGATCAAGTTCAGATAAAACTGCATAAACAGTGAAATAATGATGAAGATTGAACAAAAAATAAAGTCAGGAGCAGCAAAAAAGAGGAAACATGTGGATATTCAATTGTTTTATAAGAGGATCAAACTTTGGACTGTGGTCATTGATCAAATGAAGTCCGATCTTCAAAACCTAAACACCAATGGAAAGATCTCTTCACAAACTAAAACTTTTGTTCATATACTTTCTATAAAATATTTTTAGATTTGGAGCTATTTTATGCCGATATAAATAACACTAATTGGTATATGACCTTGACCTTTGCATATTATGCTTGATTTTTTTCTATGATTTATTTGTTTTATAAAAATGTATAAACAGTGAAATAATGATGAAGATGAACAAAAAATAAAGTCAGGAGAAGCAAAAAAGAGGAAACATATGGATATTCAATTGTTTGATAAGAGGATCAAACTTTGGACTGTGGTCATTTGTTCAAATGAAGTCCGTTCTTCAAAAAACTAAACACCAATGGAAAGAACTCTTCACAGACTAAAACTTTTGTTCATATACTTTCTATAAAAATTATTTTAGATTTGGAGCTATTTTATGCCGATATAAATAATACTAATTGGTATATGACCTTGACCTTTGCATATTATGGGTAATTTTTTTTCTATGGTTTTATTTTTTTATAAAATTGCATTAACAGTGAAAAATGATGAAGATTGAATAAAAAATAAAGTCAGGAGCTGCAAATAACCTTAAAAGTCATGCTTTTAAAATGTTGATTTTCGAAAATATATGGTTATGTTTGACCGCGTACTGTGGACAAACCATGCATTTCTCAAAAATCGCCACACCATATATTTTGTGCGTATATGTCTTGCGAATTATATGCAACAAACAAAATTCTCCTATCTCATTCCTGAAAGACGTTGGATAAATTTTTCGCAGACCTACCCTCATTTCACAGTTTTTTTCGAGATTCGAACATTCAACCTCCTGTAGCACGAAAGTTATATATACCAACTTTTTGAAAACTATCATATTTTATTAAGTAACTGACAAGGAACGCAATGCAAAAAACCGCATTTCAATCGGACTTCAAATAACAGAGTTATTTAGCCCTTAGTCACTTTTACAAAACGCCCCCTAGCGGCAAAATTAAGACAAAAATGAAAATTTTTCTCGACGTTAGGATCAAATTCAGATCCTAGGACAAAACTGGTAAAAAAATCAGAACTGTGACTGTTTCCTATCTTGTTGATATGCCGTTCACAAAAAAGAGACGGAAAAATAATAATAAAAAAAAAAAAAAAAAAAAAAAATAAAACAGAAGAAGAACAATAGGTTTT
Organism: Solen grandis; assembly: GCA_021229015.1. Lineage (NCBI taxonomy): Eukaryota > Metazoa > Mollusca > Bivalvia > Adapedonta > Solenidae > Solen > Solen grandis. The sequence continues at coordinate 42,661,195 of CM037781.1, read as the reverse complement.
CGCAAGCGATGCGAAAACCTAAAAACTAGAATCGCAATCAGAATTGCGATATCATCGGTTTTCGCAATTCAATCACTTTTTTAAACAACAGAAATTGAAACGTATCATATTTTATTACAAGGAACACAACGCAAAAAGCCACATTTGAATGGTGTTTCAAATAACAGACTCATTAGCATTTGTTGATTTTTTTTTCAAATTGCAGCTAGCGTCAAAATGAGAAACAATTTTTTTTGTAGCATTCAACCATTAAGTACTTAGAAATGCAGTAAATAGTTAAATAAAGTATGAGAAAGCGCTATTGAATCATATATTTCTTATATATCACAATTTGAAGCAAAAATGCTGATTTAAATTTTTCCTGAAAAGGATCATATTTAAGACTGCCGTAAAATGACCAAATCAAGTCCGATCTTCAAAATCTAAAACATCATTGGAAAGAACTCTTCTAAAACTAAATCTTTGTTCATATATTGTTTAGGAATTGTTTTTTAGGTTTTGAGCTATTTCAAGCCGAATTGATATACAATAATCCTAAGATGACCTTGACTTTTACAATACATATTTAACTTTTTTTATTATATGACACTTAAGAATATAGTTATACAATAAATGTGATAATTTCATGGAAATTGTACTTAAAATTAGGTCAGGAGCTGCAAAATTTAAAGGTCATGCTTTGAAAATGTTGTATTATCGAAAATATTGGTAAAGTTTGACTGCGTACTGTGAACAAACCATGCATTTCTCAAAATAGCCACACCATATATTTTGTGCGTATATGTCTTGCAAATCATATGCAACAAACAAAATTCTCCTATCTCATCTCTGAATAAAATGGTAGGTTTTTCGTAGACCACCCTCATTTCACAGTTTTGCGAGATTCGAACATTCAACCTCCTGTAGCACGAACCTTTTTTTTCACGCAAATTATTGAAACCTATCATTTTTTATTCAGTTTCTGACAAGGAACACAATGCAAAAATCCACATTTGAATCGGACCTCAAATAACAGAGTTATTAGCCTCTAGTGACTTTTAACCAAACGCCCCCTAGCGTCAAAATGAGAAAAAAAATTTATTAACATTTTACCATAAGGTACTTAGAAATGCAGTTAATAGTTCAATCAAGTATAAGAAAGCGCTATTGAATCATATATTTCTTATAAATCACAATTTGAAGCAAAAATACTGATTTACAATTATTCCTGAAAAAGATCAAACTTCAGACTGCCGTAAAATGACCAAATCAAGTCCGATCTTCAAAATCTAAACATCATTAGAAAGAACTTTTCTAAATCTAAATCTTTTGTTCATATATTGTTTATGAATTGTTTTTTGATTTTGAGCTATTTCAAGCCGAATTGATATACAATTATCCAAATATGACCTTGACCTTTACAATACATTTTTAACTTTTTATATTATGTGACACTTAAGAGCATTGTTTTACAATAAATGTGAAAATTTCAAAGAAATTGAAATAAAAATAAAGTCAGGAGCTGCAAAAATCTTAACAGTCATGCTTTGAAAATGTTGATTTTTCGAAAAATATTGGTTAAGTTTGACCGCGTACTGTGGACAAACCATGCATTTTCCCGAATTCGCCACCCCATATATTTTGTGCGTATATGTCTTGCGAATCATATGCAACAAACAAAATTCTTTTATCTCAATTCCAATAAAAATGGGCACTTTTTTTGTAGACCTACCCTCATTTTCACTGTTTTTTGCGAGGTTCGAACATTCAACCTTCCGTAGTCAAAATGTTTTATATACGCAGATTTTTGAAACCTATCATAATTGATTAGGATTTTGACAAGGAACACAATGCAAAAAACCACATCTGAATCGGACCTCAAATAACAGAGTTATTAGCATTTGTTTTTTTTTCAAAGCGCCCCCTAGCGGCAAAAATAAGATAAAAATGAAATTTTCTCAACGTTAGGATCAAGTTCACATAAATATAAGGAACTGGTAAAAATTTCATTAATTGTGGCTTTTTTCTATCATGGTGATATGCCGTTCACAAAAAAGGGTTAGAAAAAATAATAATAATAACTAAATCGCAATCGCGATATCATCGGTTTTTCGCAAAAGCAATTCCATTCAGTTCACGAGTCGCATGTTTCAAAAAACATATTTCTTCGTTCAAAGTCTTGTTGAATACTGTTAACAGTGATCTTTCAAACACTTTTGTCGCAATGTTTAAGAAGACTTTTTACCCAAAAGATTTTTGAGTATTACCTGTCAGTTATGTAGTCGCGATATCATCGGTTTTCATGAAAGCAATTCCATTCAGTTCACGAGTCGCATTGATTCGAAAAACATTTCTTAGTTCAATTGCTTGTTGATACTGTTAACAGTGATCTTTGAAACATTTTTGTCGCAATGTTTAAGCAGACTTTTTACCAAGAAGAACACTTTTAAGTATTACCTGTCTGTTATGTAGTCGCAAACTTGAAAACCTTTTTTACGGACTTCGGGTACTGCAACGTTATATGTGTGGTGTTGCTTTATGATGGCGACATACGACAATTGTACTCGATAAACAAGAATTGCAAACGACAAACAACAGTTTAAAATAACACGCGACAATGTATTATGCAACTCAACACTATTACAGACTAATGTTACATTGAATTACTATCATTTTCATAAAATATCGCTTTGATTTTTAGTGTTGTTTCAAATTGATGTCATCAAGAAACAGAATGTAAAAAATTGCATAAAGTCAGACTTCAATTATTTTAGTTATAAAGAGTGATTTCAAGCCAAGCGCCCCCTAGCGGCAAAACGAGAAACAAAATTGGGTAAATATTTTCTATTAGGTATCTAGCAATGCAGCAAATGGTTCAATCAAATATACAAGTCGCACTAGTCAAACATTCTATTCCTTATATATCAAAATTTGAAGTATAAAACCTGATTTACAATTGTTCTAAAGAGGATCAATATTTTGGCTGCCGTAAAATGACGAAATCAAGTTCATTCTTCAAAAACTAAACATCACTTGAAAGGGTCTTCAAGAACTAAAAACTTTTGTTCATACACTTTCAATAAAATATTTTTTGTTTTTTGAGCTATTTTGAGCCGAATAAAAAAACAGTAATCGTAATATGACCTTGACCTTTGCAATTTCATTTTAACTTCTTAATTGTGGGGTCATTTCAAACATAACAATACAAACTTGTGAAAATATCATGAAGAATGAACTAAAAATAAAGTCAGCAGCGACAAAAACCATGTTTTGAAATTTTGATTATTCCTAAAATTTAGTGAAGTTTGACCGTTTCTAGAGGACAAACCATGCATTTATTAAGTTCGCCACCCCATATATTTTGTGCGTATATGTCTTGTAAATAATTTGCAGCAAACAGAATTCTTCTATCTGATCTCTAACAAAAATGGATAGGTTTTTTTCGTAGACCTACCCTCATCTGCACAGTTTTTGCGAGGTTCGAACTTTCAACCTTCCTTTAGTAGCTCAAAAGTTTTAGCCACTCATACCTGGAAACTATCATATTTTATTAGAGTATCAACAAGGAACACAATGCAACAAACCGCATTTGGATCAGACTTCAACTTTTTGATTTATAAGTAGAAGAGTGTTTTTAAGCTAAGCGCCCCCTAGCGGCAAAATGAAAAACAAAATTGATTAAAATTTTACCATTAGGTACCTAGCAATGCAGCAAATAGTTCAATCAAGTACGCAAGTCGCACTAGTCGAACATTCTATTTCTTATATATCACAATTTGAAGCATAAAAACTGATTTACAATTATTCCAAAAAAGGATCAAACTTTGGACTGCCGTAAAATGACCAAATCAAGTCCGATCTTCAAAAACTAAACATCACTGGAAAGACTCTTGAATAACTAAAACTTTTGTTCATAAACTCTCAAAGAAATATTTTAGTTTTGGAGCTATTTGGGGCCGAATAAAAAACACAATAATCGTAATATGACCTTGACCTTTTCATTTATGTTTTAACTTTTTAATTGTGATCCCCTTTCAGACATAACAATCATAACTTTGTGAAAATATCATGAAGAATTAACAAAAAATAAAGTCAGAAGCGATAAAAAACATGTTTTTGAACCTTTAACTTTTTCTAAAATTTAGTGAAGTTTGACCGTTTCCAGAGGACCTACCATACATTTCTTAAATTCGCCACCCCATATATTTTGTGCGTATATGTCTTGCAAATCATTTGCAGCAAAACAGAATACTTCTATCTGATCTTTAACAAAAATGGATAGGTTTTTTCGTAGACCTACCCTCATTTGCACAGTTTTTTGCGAGGTTCGAACTTTCAACCTTCTGTAGCTCAAATACTTTCAGCGACACGTACCCTCAAATCCTATCATATTTATTTGGCTATCAACAAGGAACAAGATGCAAAAAACCGCATTTGAATCGGACCTCAAATAACTGAGTTATTAGCCATTAATAAATTTCATGCAAAACGCCCCTGGCGGGAAAAGTAAGACATAAATGAAAATTTTCTCAAACGTTAGGATCATTTTCAAATACGTGGTAATAAACTGATTAAAATTTCATACATGTGACTTTTTTCTGTCATGGTGATATGCCGTTCACAAAAAAGGTTAGAAAAATAATAATAAAAAAAAAAATAAAACAGATGAAGAACAATAGGTTTTCGCACTGCGAGGTGCGAAAACCTAAAAATAAAACAGAAGAAGAACAATAGGTTTTTCGCAAGCGATGCGAAAACCTAACTAGAACCGCAAGCGGTATCTTGGTTTTCGCTTTTAACCTAATCAACTTGAACACTTTATTTCAACTCAGCCACAATTTTTAATATGAAACAGAACGCAAAGGTTTTTTGAAGACCTACTCTCATTTGAACAGTTTTTTTTTTTTTTTTTTTTTTGGAATGTTAGAACATTCAAACTCCTCTAGCGCAAATATTTCCCCATACCCTATCATCACATCATATCACATTCTGTGGTGCTGTCAACAAGGAAAAAAATGCTGAAAACCGCATTTCAATTAGACTTTAACGTTTTAAGTTATAGGCAAGAGTGATTTTAAGCAAAACGCCCTCTAGCGGCAAAATTAGAAAAAAAAAATGATAAAAATTTACAATTAGGTACCTAGAAATGCAGCAAATAGTTCAAACAAGTATATAAGTCGCACAATCGAACATTCTTTTTCTTATATATCACAATTTTAAGCATAAAAACTGAATAACAATTATTCCAAAAAAGGATCAAACTTTGGATTGCCGTAAAATGAAAAGATCAAGTCCGATCTTCAAAAACAAAACATTATACAAAGAACTAATTTAGAACTAAAACTTTTGTTCATATACTCTCAATGAAATATTTTTAGATTTGGAGCACTTTGGGGCCGAATAAAAACACAATTACGTAATATGACCTTGACCTTTTCAATGTTTTTAACTTTTTAATTGTGAGGCCCTTTCAAACATAACAATACATAACTTGTGAAAATTTCATGAAGAATGAACAGAAAATAAAGTCAGGAGCGACAAAAAAACATGTTTTTGAAATTTTAATTTTTCCTAAAATTTAGTGAAGTTTGACCTTTTTCTAGAGGACAAACCATGCATTTCTTAAATTCGCCACCCATATATTTTGTGCGTATATGTCTTGCAAATCATTTGCAGCAAACAGAATTCTTCTATCTGATTTCTAACAAAAATGGATAGGTTTTTCGTAGACATACTCTCATTTGCAGTTTTTTTTTTACGAGATTCGAACTTTCAACTTTCCGTTACTAGCTCAAAAAGTTTCAGCCACTCATACCTAGAAGCTATCATATTTTATTGGCTATCAACAAGGAACATAATTCAATTAAACCGCATTTGGATCAGGCTTCAACTTTTTGAGTTATAAGCAAAAGAATGATTTCAAGAAAAGCGCCCCCTAGCGGCAAAATGAGATAGAAAATTGATTAAAATTTTACTGTTTGGTACCTAGCAAAGCAGCAAATAGTTCAATCAATTATACTAGTCGCACAAGTCAAACTTTTTATTCTTGTGTATCAGAATTTGAAGCATAAAACCTGATTTACAATTATTCCAAAAAGGATCAAACTTTGGACTGCCGTATAATGACCAAATCAAGTCCGATCTTCAAATCTAAACATCATTGGAAAGAACTTTTATAAAACTAAATCTTTTGTTCATATATTGTTTATGAATTTGTTTTTTGATTTTGGAGCTATGTGTGGCCGAATAAAAACACAATAATCGTAAATGACCTTGACCTTTTCAAATTTCTTTTAATTTTTTTATTGTGAGGCCCTTTCAAACATAACAATACATATTGTGTGAATATATCATGAAAATGAACAGAAAATAAAGTCAGGAGCGACAAAAAACATGTTTTTGATATTTTAATTTTTCCTAAAATTTAGTGAAGTTTGACCTTTTCTAGAGGACAAACCACGCATTTCCTAAATTCGCCACCCCATATATTTTGTGCGTATATGTCTTGCAATCGTATGCAGCAAACAGAATTCTTCTATCTGATCTCTAACAAAAGTGGGTAGGTTTTTCGTAGACCTACCCTCATTATTTTCACTTTTTTCCAAGATTCGAACATTCAACCTCTCCTAGAACAATTTTTTTTCCCGTACTCGATGATGAGATTTCCATCAATATTTGATTGGGCTGTCAACAAGGAACATTATGTAAAAAACCGCATCTAAATCAGGTTTCAAATTTTTGAGTTATTAGCAAAAACAGTGATTACATGCATGCGCCCCCTAGTGGCTAAATCAGAAACAAAAGTGAAAAGTTTGACCATTTAGGCACATGTTCAGATAAAGATGACTCCATGCCCAAAATTTCATAGCTGTAGCTTTTTTCATCTGGCCGCTAGGCTGGACACAAAAATGGGTGGAATTGGAAAAATAATAAAAATAAAAAAAAAAACAAATCAACAGAAGAAGAACAATAGGTTTTCGCCCTGCAGAGGCGAAACCCTAAAAAATAAAACAGAAGAAGAACAATAGGTTTTCGCACTGCGAGGTGCGAAAACCTAATAAAACAGAAGAAGAACAATAGGTTTTCGCACTGCGATGCGAAAACCTAATAATTCTACTTGAGGCTGAAAGCCCTAATAAAAGTTTGAAGAAAGGCAATGTGCTTATCGGTCCTGGTGTACACCATTGCATCCTAAAATGCACCTCATTCTCTCAAATACGCATCGCAATTCACCTTTCATCACGGGCACTCTTTCCTGCGTAGGAACGTCCGGATCGTGGGTAACCAACCAAATAACCGCCTTCTTCCCTTACTTCAAATTGCTAGATTTTCGTATACAAGCCCTTATCCGAAAAACATGAATATCTGCCATGTTTGTTGACGGAATCACTTGAATTTTTCAGGACTTTTTGCATATTGTAGTCTACGGCATTCTTGCAAATTTCAACTTCAAACATCAACTTGTCGATTTTATATGATTTTTAAATAATTTCTGCTTAAATATGTATGAAATCATAATCACGTGACCAAACAAGTATTCCTTGCAGTATACATCACTTCACTTTTCAGTGTGTTAATGCTGAAGAAATCATAATTTTTGGCTCAAAGTTCATGAAACTACAGCGTTTCAATTTCGTTAAAAGAAACACTTTCGCCTTTCTGTCATAACTCAACCAATTCAACCCCGATCTTCAAAAACTAAACACCAATGGAAAGATCTTTTCACAAACTAAAACTTTTTTTTCATATACTTTATTATAAAATATTTTTAGATTTGAAGCTATTTTATGCCGATAAAAATAACAATAATTGGTATAGACCTTGACATTTGCATATCTTCGCTGTTATTTTTTCTATGATTTTATTTGTATAATAAAAATGCATAAACAGGGAAATAATGATGAAGATTGAACAAAAAAAAAGTCAGGAGCTGCAAATAACCTTAAAAGTCATGTTTTTAAAATGTTGATTTTTCGAAAATATTGGTGAAGTTTGACCGCATACTGTGGACAAACCATGCATTTCTCAAAATAGCCACACCATAATATTTTGTGCGTATATGTCTTGCGAAACATATGCAACAAACAAAATTCTCCTATCTCATCTCTGAATAAAATGGGTAGGTTTTTCGTAGACCTACCTTCATTTCACAGTTTTTGCGAGATTCGAACTTTCAACCTCCTGTAGCACGAAAGTATTATTACGCAAATTATTGAAACCTTTCATATTTTATTTAGTTTCTGACAAGGAACACAATGCAAAGAACCGCATTTGAATCGGACCTCAAATAACAGAGTTATTAGCCCCTAGTGACTTTTAACAAAACGCCCCCTAGCGTCAAAATGAGACACAAATTTATTAACATTTTACCATAAGGTACTTAGAAATGCAGTTAATAGTTCAATCAAGTATAAGAAAGCGCTATTGAATCATATATTTCTTATAAATCACAATTTGAAGCAAAAATACTGATTTACAATTATTCCTGAAAAAGATCAAACTTCAGACTGCCGTAAAATGACCAAATCAAGTCCGATCTTCAAAATCTAAACATCATTAGAAAGAACTTTTCTAAAACTAAATCTTTTGTTCATATATTGTTTATGAATTGTTTTTTAATTTTGAGCTATTTCAAGCCGAATTGATATACAATAATCCTAATATGACCTTGACCTTTACAATACATTTTTACTTTTTATATTATGTGACACTTAAGAACATAGTTTTACATTAAATGTGAAAATTTCATAGAAATTGAACTAAAAATAAAGTCAGGAGCTGCAAAAAATCTTAACAGTCATGCTTTGAATTTCAAGCCGAATTGATATACAATAATCCTAATATTGAAAATGTTGATTTTTCGAAATATTGGTTAAGTTTGACCGCGTACTGTGAACAAACCATGCATCTCCCGAATTCGCCACCCCATATATTTTGTGCGTATATGTCTTGCGAATCATATGCAACAAACAAATTCTTTATCTCAACTCCAATAAAAATGGGCACTTTTTTTGTAGACCTACCCTCATTTCACTGTTTTTTTGCGAGGTTCGAACGTTCAACCTTCCGTAGTCAAAAAGTTTTATATACGCAGATTTTTGTAACCTATCATATTTGATTAGGTTTTTGACAAAGAACACAATGCAAAAAACCACATCTGAATCGGACCTCAAATAACAGAGTTATTAGCATTTGTAAAAAAAATTTCAAAGCGCCCCCTAGCGGCAAAAATAAGACAAAAATGAAAATTTTCTCAACGTTAGGATCAAGTTCACATAAATATAAGGACCTGGTAAAAATTTCATAATTGTGGCTTTTTTCTATCATGGTGATATGCCGTTCACAAAAAAGGGTTAGAAAAATAATAATAAAAATAAAACAGAAGAAGAACAATAGGTTTTCGCACTGCGATGCGAAAACCTAATAATTCTACTTGAGGCTGAAAGCCCTAATAAAAGTTTGAAGAAAGCCGTTATAACTAAGGCAATGTGCTTATCGGTCCTGGTGTACACCATTGCATCCTAAAATGCACCTCATTCTCTCAAATACGCATCGCAATTCACCTTTCATCACGGCACTCTTTCCTGCGTAGGAACGTCCGGATCGTGGTAACCAACCAAATAACCGCCTTCTTCCCTTACTTCAAATTGCTAGATTTTCGTATACAAGCCCTTATCCGAAAAACATGAATATCTGCCATGTTTGTTGACGGAATCACTTGAATTTTTCAGGACTTTTTGCATATTGTAGTCTACGGCATCTTGCAAATTTCAACTTCAAACATCAACTTGTCGATTTTATATGATTTTTTAAATAATTTCTGCTTAAATATGTATGAAATCATAATCACGTGACCAAACAAGTATTCCTTGCAGTATACATCACTTCACTTTTCAGTGTGTTAATGCTGAAGAAATCATAATTTTTGGCTCAAAGTTCATGAAACTACAGCGTTTCAATTTCGTTAAAAGTACACTTTTCGCCTTTCTGTCATAACTCAACCAATTCAACCCCGATCTTCAAAAACTAAACACCAATGGAAAGATCTCTTCACAAACTAAAACTTTTGTTCATATACTTTTTATAAAATATTTTTAGATTTGAAGCTATTTTATGCCGATAAAAATAACAATAATTGGTATATGACCTTGACATTTGCATATCTTCGCTGTTATTTTTTCTATGATTTTATTTGTATAATAAAAATGCATAAACAGGGAAATAATGATGAAGATTGAACAAAAAATAAAGTCAGGAGCTGCAAATAACCTTAAAAGTCATGTTTTTAAAATGTTGATTTTTCGAAAATATTGGTGAAGTTTGACCGCATACTGTGGACAAACCATGCATTTCTCAAAATAGCCACACCATATATTTTGTGCGTATATGTCTTGCGAAACATATGCAACAAACAAAATTCTCCTATCTCATCTCTGAATAAAATGGGTAGGTTTTCGTAGACCTACCTTCATTTCACAGTTTTTGCGAGATTCGAACTTTCAACCTCCTGTAGCACGAAAGTATTATTACGCAAATTATTGAAACCTTTCATATTTTATTTAGTTTCTGACAAGGAACACAATGCAAAGAACCGCATTTGAATCGGACCTCAAATAACAGAGTTATTAGCCCCTAGTGACTTTTAACAAAACGCCCCCTAGCGTCAAAATGAGAAACAAAATTTATTAACATTTTACCATAAGGTACTTAGAAATGCAGTTAATAGTTCAATCAAGTATAAGAAAGCGCTATTGAATCATATATTTCTTATAAATCACAATTTGAAGCAAAAATACTGATTTACAATTATTCCTGAAAAAGATCAAACTTCAGACTGCCGTAAAATGACCAAATCAAGTCCGATCTTCAAAATCTAAACATCATTAGAAAGAACTTTTCTAAAACTAAATCTTTTGTTCATATATTTTCAAGCCGAATTGATATACAATAATCCTAATATGACCTTGACCTTTACAATACATTTTTACTTTTTATATTATGTGACACTTAAGAACATAGTTTTACATTAAATGTGAAAATTTCATAGAAATTGAACTAAAAATAAAGTCAGGAGCTGCAAAAAATCTTAACAGTCATGCTTTGAAAATGTTGATTTTCGAAAATATTGGTTAAGTTTGACCGCGTACTGTGAACAAACCATGCATCTCCCGAATTCGCCACCCCATAATATTTTGTGCGTATATGTCTTGCGAATCATATGCAACAAACAAAATTCTTTTATCTCAACTCCAATAAAAATGGGCACTTTTTTTTGTAGACCTACCCTCATTTTCACTGTTTTTTTGCGAGGTTCGAACGTTCAACCTTCCGTAGTCAAAAAGTTTTATATACGCAGATTTTTGTAACCTATCATATTTGATTAGGTTTTTGACAAAGAACACAATGCAAAAAACCACATCTGAATCGGACCTCAAATAACAGAGTTATTAGCATTTGTAAAAAAAAATTTCAAAGCGCCCCCTAGCGGCAAAAATAAGACAAAAATGAAAATTTTCTCAACGTTAGGATCAAGTTCACATAAATATAAGGACCTGGTAAAAATTTCATAATTGTGGCTTTTTTCTATCATGGTGATATGCCGTTCACAAAAAAGGGTTAGAAAAATAATAATAAAAATAAAACAGAAGAAGAACAATAGGTTTTCGCACTGCGATGCGAAAACCTAACTAGAACCGCAAGCGGTATCTCGGTTTTCGCTTTTAACCTAATCAACTTGAACACTTTATTTCAACTCAGCCACAATTTTCAATATGAAACAGAACGAAAAGGTATTTGAAGACCTACTCTCATTTGCACAGTTTTTGTTTTTTTGTTTTTTGTTTTTTGTTTTTTGCAATGTTAGAACATTCAAACTCTTCTAGCGCAAATATTTTCCCATACCCTGTCCCTTGAAATCCATCACATTCTGTGGTGCAGTCAACAAGGAACAAAATGCTGAAAACTGCATTTCAATCAGACTTTAACATTTTGAGTTATAAGCAAAAGAGTGATTTTAAGCAAAACGCCCTCTAGCGGCAAAATTAGAAACAAAATTGCAAAAACAGCAAATAGTTCAAACAAGTATATAAGTCGCACTAGTCAAACTTTTTATTCTTATGTATCAGAATTTGAAGCATAAAACCTGATTTACAATTATTCCAAAAAAGGATCAAACTTTGGACTGCCGTATAATGACCAAATCAAGTCCGATCTTCAAAAACTAAACATTACTGGAAAGAGCTCTTTAAGAACTAAAACTTTTGTTCATATACTCTCAATGAAATATTTTTAGTTTTGGAGTTTTGTGGCCGAATAAAAACACAATAATCGTAATATGACCTTGACCTTTTCAATTCTTTTTTATTTTTTGAATTGTGAGGCCCTTTCAAACATAACAATACATATCGTGTGAAAATTTCATGAAGAATGAACAGAAAATAAAGTCAGGAGTGACAAAAACATGTTTTTGAAATTTTAATTTTTCCTAAAATTTAGTGAAGTTTGACCGTTTCTAAAGGACAAACCACGCATTTCCTTAATTCGCCATCCCATATATTTTGTGTGTATACGTCTTTTAAATGGTATGCCGGAGACGGAATTCTTCTATCTGATCTCTAACAAAAACGAATAGGTTTTTCGTAGACCTACCCTCATTTGCACAGTTTTTTTTTTTTTTTTTTTTTTTTTTTTTTTGCAAGGTTCGATTATTCAACCTTCCGTAGCTCAAAAGCTTTCAGCCACACGGACCCTCGAATCCTATCATATGTTTTTAGGCTATCAACAGGGAACAGAATGCGAAAAACCGCATTCGAATGGGACTTCAACTTTTTGAGTTATAAGCAAAATAATGATTTCAAGAAAAGCGCCCCTAGCAGCAAAATGAGAAAGAAAATTGATTAAAATTTTACTGTTAGGTACCTAGCAAAGCAGCAAATAGTTCAATCAAGTATACTAACGTTAGTCGCACAAGTCAAACTTTTTATTCTTATGTATCAGAATTTGAAGCATAAAACCTGATTTACAATTATTCCAAAAAAGGATCAAAATTTGGACTGCCGTATAATGACCAAAACAAGTCCGATCTTCAAAAACTAAGTATCACTGGAAAGAGCTCTTGAAGATCTAAAACTTTTGTTCATATTCTCTCAATGAAATATTTTTAGTTTTGGAGCAATTTGTGGCCGAATAAAAACACAATAATCGTAATATGACCTTGACCTTTTCAATTCTTTTTTATTTTTTGAATTGTGAGGCCCTTTCAAACATAAACAATACATATCGTGTGAAAATTTCATGAAGAATGAAGAGAAAATAAAGTCAGGAGCGACAAAAACATGTTTTTGAAATTTTAATTTTTCCTAAAATTTAGTGAAGTTTGACCGTTTCTAGAGGACAAACCATGCATTTCTTAAATTCGCCACCCCATATATTTTGTGCGTATATGTCTTGCAAATCATTTGCAGCAAACAGAATTCTTCTTTTTTAAAAATGGATAGGTTTTTCGTAGACCTACCCTCATTTGCAGTTTTTTTACGAGATTCGAACTTTCAACCTTCCGTTACTAGCTCAAAAAGTTTCAGCCACTCATACCTAGAAACTATCATATTTTATTAGGCTATCAACAAGGAACATAATTCAATTAACCGCATTTGGATCAGGCTTCAACTTTTTGAGTTATAAGCAAAAGAATGATTTCAAGAAAAGCGCCCCCTAGCGGCAAAATGAGATAGAAAATGATTAAAATTTACTGTTTGGTACCTAGCAAAGCAGCAAATAGTTCAATCAAGTATACTAGTCGCACAAGTCAAACTTTTTATTCTTGTGTATCAGAATTTGAAGCATAAAACCTGATTTACAATTATTCCAAAAAAGGATAAAACTTTGGACTGCCGTATAATGACCAAATCAAGTCCGATCTTCAAAAACTAAACATCACTGGAAAGAGCTCTTTAAGAACTAAAACCTTTGTTCATATACTCTCAATGAAATATTTTTAGTTTTGGAGCTAAAAAAAAACCTTCCTTTTAATTTTTTTAATTTTTTTATTGTGAGGCCCTTTCAAACATAACAATACATATTGTGTTAAAATATCATGAAGAATGAACAGAAAATAAAGTCAGGAGCGACAAAAACATGTTTTTGAAATTTTAATTTTTCCTAAAATTTAGTGAAGTTTGACCTTTTCTAGAGGACAAACCACGCATTTCCTAAATTCGCCACCCCATATATTTTGTGCGTATATGTCTTGCAAATCGTATGCAGCAAACAGAATTCTTCTATCTGATCTCTAACAAAACTGGGAAGGTTTTTCGTAGACCTACCCTCATTATTTCACTTTTTTCAAAGGTTCGAACATTCAACCTCTCCTAGAACAATTTTTTTCCCGTACTCGATGATGAGATTTCCAACATATTTGATTGGGCTGTCAACAAGGAACATTATGTAAAAAACCGCATCTAAATCAGGTTTCAAATTTTTGAGTTATTAGCAAAACAGTGATTACATGCATTGCGCCCCCTAGTGGCTAAATCAGAAACAAAAGTGAAAAGTTTGACCAATTAGGCACATGTTCAGATAACGATGACTCCATGCCCAAAATTTCATAGCTGTAGCTTTTTTCATCTGGCCGCTAGGCTGGACACAAAAATGGGTGGAATTGGAAAAATAATAAAAACTAGAACCGCAAGCGGTATCTTGGTTTTCGCTTTTAACCTAATCAACTTGAACACTTTATTTCAACTCAGCCACAGTTTTTAATATGAAACAGAACGCAAAGGTTTTTTGAAGACCTACTCTCATTTGCACAGTTTTTTTTTGTTTTTTTTTTTGGAATGTTAGAACATTCAAACTCCTCTAGCGCAAATATTTCCCCATACCCTATCATCACATCACATCACATTCTGTGGTGCTGTCAACAAGGAACAAAATGCTGAAAACCGCATTTCAATTAGACTTTAACGTTTTGAGTTATAGGCAAAAGAGTGATTTTAAGCAAAGCGCCCTCTAGCGGCAAAATGAGAAAAAAAAATGATAAAAATTTTACAATTAGGTACCTAGAAATGCAGCAAATAGTTCAAACAAGTATATAAGTCGCACTAATCGAACATTCTTTTTCTTATATATCACAATTTTAAGCATAAAAACTGGATAACAATTATTCCAAAAAAGGATCAAACTTTGGATTGCCGTAAAATGAAAAGATCAAGTCCGATCTTCAAAAACTAAACATTATACGAAAGAACTATTTAGAACTAAAACTTTTGTTCATATACTCTCAATGAAATATTTTTAGATTTGGAGCACAAGTAAATTTCGGATAAGAACAGAAAATAAAGTCAGGAGCGACAAAAAAACATGTTTTTGAAATTTTAATTTTTCCTAAAATATAGTGAAGTTTGACCTTTTTCTAGAGGACAAACCATGCATTTCTTAAATTCGCCACCCCATATATTTTGTGCGTATATGTCTTGCAAATCATTTGCAGCAAACAGAATTCTTCTATCTGATTTCTAACAAAAATGGATAGGTTTTTCGTAGACCTACCCTCATTTGCAGTTTTTTTACGAGATTCGAACTTTCAACCTTCCGTTACTAGCTCAAAAAGTTTCAGCCACTCATACCTAGAAACTATCATATTTTATTAGGCTATCAACAAGGAACATAATTCAATTAACCGCATTTGGATCAGGCTTCAACTTTTTGAGTTATAAGCAAAATAATGATTTCAAGAAAAGTGCCCCTAGCGGCAAAATGAGATAGAAAGTTGATTAAAATTTTACTGTTTGGTACCTAGCAAAGCAGCAAAAGTTCAATCAAGTATAGTAGTCGCACAAGTCAAACCTTTTATTCTTGTGTATCAGAATTTGAATCATAAAACCTGATTTACAATTATTCCAAAAAAGGATCAA
>CM037781.1:42595208-42645208 GCA_021229015.1 Solen grandis | reverse complement strand
TCAGATCCCAGGGAGGGCGAAAGGAACATGAATGTTCTATGTTCTTTCGCCCAAACTGTGATCTGATTTTTATTTCATTACACCGAACAAAACCCACCACCCAACCTATCTAAATCCTCATTGGTCGGCCTCTCTCGTGAAAAGACAACTTTTTTTCGGTAAAATTGTCGTTTGCTAATATTGCAAGCACCGGGAAATATTTTAATAAGCACTTTATGATACCCCAATAAGTCTAGACGCACGCGGGGATGAATTCAATGTGTCTGGGGGTAATATAGTACATCAGAGGGAATCGTTAAGGATTAATTTACGACGTGTAAGTGGGAATTTTGTAAGGGAAAAAATCGTGAGGTATAATGATGATAACATGATACCTAGATGTGGTTATGTATGTAATTTACTGGTATCGACTACGAGACTTTACTGAACCTTGTCTAGCCATCCTGAGTGTCCAAAAGTCAATGGCATTTTGTGAAGGATAACAAAGATGAATGATCGATCGTGAATTTTATTTTAACATGAATTTATTAACCTGATGAGCTCTTGATTAAAAGGAGCGTTCAGAACAAACTCTTATGTTATTTCAATCGTAACTAAACATAAAAAACACATGTAAGCATAAATAACACTACCCTAACCCTCTGAGCAATATTTGTAATAATTGCATATTTCAAGATTCACTGATGATAAATCACGGTAATACCTGTTTGATGGGCTGTTGATATTTTGCGCCGATTAGCAAGGGTTTCAATATACATGTAAGCTGATAAACCCTCAATTACGTAAATATCAGAGAACTAGTAACAACATAAGCGTACGTAGGTGGGGATCAAAGAATCCTTACACCAAGATTAGTAATCTTGTGTATATACTGTAAATTGAAATTATACAAAATGTGCTAAATACGGAAAGTTTATCTTATGTACGTCTATCTCAAAGGGGGATCTAGTGACATAGTCACACAGACAGTTGTTATTCCAACACTGAACTCCTTTTTTCGCATTGATACACAAGTAGAGGAGGTATAAAAATGTACAATGGTGTTGGACAACCGACGTCGAGCCAGTGTTTCAGTTACAAAGCCGCGTTCAGTTCATTACGGGTGGACAAAATAGTTTTACCGATTGTACAGACTGGGGTATCCGGGTAGAACCACCAACCTACCACAAGCCAGCTGGAAGGTTTTCTCACATGAAAAATCCGAACCACCGGAGCGGCACTCCAAAACACAGCGAAGAGGGACTAAACGATTGGAATTGCTTTGATGAGGGACTTAATCACCGGACTGCTCTCGGATATGCAACGGAGAGAAACTAAATTACCGGAACTGCATTCGGAAATACAACGCCATGGGACTAAATCACCGGAACTGCTCTTGAATATTCAACGGAAAGGGACTAGATGAATGTACCTCAAGCGCATTAATTGTTCTATTAATTCAGCTTGTTCACAGCTGGTCATTGACTAAGAATTTGATTTCGTAACTATATGTGTGTATTACGCCTATCAATACCAATTCACAGACGCATGGTCACCCAATGCAACCACCATCCAGAATTGTATCCTGCACCTACATGCATCAAGAAACAATGCAGATAGTGGATTTCTTGAGGATTCTGGTATTAAACTGATACTGGTGTCTACCGTAACGTATACTCTGGTGTTTTATTTTTGTTCGATTTTTTTTTATAAACTGCAAGATGTTAAGCAAGAATACTAATGGCGTTTTCTTGCATGCGTTTAAAGAGATTTTCTTCTGAAACATCCCACCAATAGACAGTTGTCTTGCAGCTGAAAGTCTATCAATAAACATGAAATTATCACATAATTCTATTCACAATAAGTTTCGAGGAGAAATATTAGCTGTGCAGCCGGCATGTAACAATTATAAAACGTGACGTCCAAATGTCCAAATGGCAATTTCACAATGGGTTGCTTTATATCGATCATTTTGGTGATCAAAAATATAAAGAGACAAGAAAAAACATTATATATTAAAAGAAAAAAAAGAAGAAAACAGCAACAGAAACAAAGAAACACGAAGAAGATATGGCCTTTATATACAGTATATGTATATTGTCACTCAGGGGTTACAGTCCTTGATAAAAATAGTCCTTGACTGACCTTTGGTGATGAATTGTTTTTGTTATCACATTTGATACGAATTATTTAATTATACTTACTTGGTATATTTAACTTTATGAACTCATTACTTAAATTTAAAAATATTTCTTTTTTACGTCGATTGGGAAACACGTTCTTATTAATTATAGTTATCCCTCTTTTGTTGTTGTTGTTGTTTTTTTTCGTGGTGGCTTGGCAGTATTGAACACACGAGAAGGTCAACCCTACAGGGTTCATACCAACGACCTTCTTATCCATTTTATGTAAGTTTCTTCTTGACCACAATGATCTTCATTCTATTCATTGATTTTATGCATTTGGTATTAAAGTTTCCTTGAAATTCTTTGTTACTTGAAGACAGACTGTTGAGTATAAGTTTACAAATATTACTAAATATGAATAAATATTAATAGCTGACTGTTGTCAGTAGATACATCATCAGTCATACACCCATTATTAATAATTATATAACTATATTTATATCGAATGAAATATATTAAACTTTGTTACACTTGCATTAAAATTGTCCAGCAGACCTTCATGCAATTTACGATGTATGTGGTATCAGAAAGGGTTAGCCTATCCGAGTGTGTTCTCGTGCTATGACATCATAACTTTAATTGTGTGTAATGCACGTGACATTTTTTTTATTCATTTTCTTTAATGTTTCCATTATGCGTTGAGACGATGTACATTGTACAAGTGAATTTGTCTCTAGGTAATCTTTAACGCATCGTGAACAGTATAGAAGTCAGTTAAACTTTGTATAATGCTTTGATTTAGATTTCAACTTATGTTTAGCTCAATTTTTATATTACGACTACCAAAAATATCTTAAATCAGTAAATGCTAAATAATTCGTCCGGCTTTAACACAGGGTCAACACCATTTCATTTTATCGTACCGTCATAATATAATGAATTACTTTGGTACAACCGCATTGCATAATTCAACAATAGTTCTTGTCTGTTAGGAGACGTTCTATGCTGCCTTTCCTCAATTACGTTATGGGTGTGTCGGGACAGATTTTACCGTCGCCATGGGGACTGTCCTTGACCCCGAGTGCCGATTATAATAGTCCAATACTTTTGAAACCCAACTGCGAACATCCAACAAATTAATGTAGATTAGCTGCCTTTACTTTTCCCATAGGTATCGATGGCATACACGTTCTCTCGTCTTTTCCATTACCTTATTCTGTTTTCAGCATTTTACTGCGAAAAACATTATTTCAGAGAATCTCATTAAATAGAATTTACAAAATATCAAAACATATCAGGCTTCTGGTAAATTCTAATTTTCAATGCCGCGCCTTAGATGCGGTTAATCTATACGATATGTAATGGAAACTACATTTGTATAATTGCATTGTTATACATATCATAGAACGTGAAATGCATCAACTATGGATGAAAATTAAAGTCTAAGTATATTTCCCCTCTGTTAGATCAACTCTATGTTTCGCAGAAAGACACACTATGCATTAGTGTTTGGAATCAGTCCGAAAAAAAATCGCCGATTAACCAGCCTGCCTTTCTGACTGATTAATGTTAAGTCAGTCACTTTAATACTTATTCGTTTACTTGTAAAATCGTATTTCTTATACAGACTGAACTTAGAAGTTTTAAACTTGTGAAAATTATGATAAATATTAAAAAATAGCAATAAAAGGAGAATTCCTTTGTCATTATTTGTATCATTTTATCATTTTACAGATCATAACAAGTCAAAATATTACTGAAGCAGTAAGACCAAAACGCAGCGACAGCTGGCATCGAACTATAAAATCACAAATAAACATACACAGTTACGTTTATACCAACCAAAAACCGATACTCTAAAATAATAAAATGCAAAATTCGATGACAAATAAGAAATCATCGTGCGCGGTCTTAGTCAACGGTTCGTCGACGAAATGATTAATGAGTTCAGTACTAATTATACTAAATATCCATTGTGTAATAAACATTTACGAACGGTTTTTGTCCTAAAAGGCTGCGTTTAAAGTCAGATAAGTGTTAAGCGTTTATTATCAACCAGAGTCAATTTAAAAGAGATATTTCGTGGTCTTATGAATCAAATAAGAGATAGAGATTAATACACACTTAGATAACCATCTTATCTAACAATAATGGCAATAACTATAAAGAATATATTTATAGAATACATACAAAGTGAACATGCGAGGACAGGAAAAACTGAAATGTTTGGATTTTCGCAAGGCTCGAAAAAAAACACACGAGAGTATGCTCCCTTGATTATGTTTTTCCACAAAGGGACTAGGCATTAACCTCGAATTAGGCGATATACTCGGAAAAGTTCTCTTCGAGTTTTCGTGTTTTCATGTACAAGCACTCAAAACAAATTGACACTTTCAATGCTTATATGTTAAAGTAAATAAATAAAAAAAAAGCGGTAAAAATTATAAAAGAGTCTGCCTTTGAACGAATTTTACTATAGCATAAATCACATCTGCTGTTTTTCTGGGCACAGTAACCTTTTTAAATTAAGTACATTTTAATCAACCAGTTTCTGTTATTAATGCACATAAAGCATACATGATTATATTTACTTTTATCTTTATACAAAATTCTAAATAATAAAAGAATGTTTCAATGAAAACAGCTCTCAACTCGTATAAAATCATACTAATTTTTATGAAAATAGGGAAATGCTATTAATTCATTTTTTATAGTAAAAAACTTCATTTTACGTAGACACGAGCCTAGTTTTTACACAATTTATCGAACTTATCTCTGGGATTTATGAAACCTAGATACATGAAAGACATTAACCTACCGGCTTATTACATTTTTAACCCATAAAACTGATGTTTTGCTCTTGGTAGCATTAGGACTTGTTGTGCAGCCTAGCCCTGCATGTGATAAACTACAGATAATTTCTAGATATATGAGCCTTGCAGACGCGCAATCATCATTTGATTAAATATTTTTAACCATGAATTTATCATTCAAATATGTATACATTGTTTTCATAAATAAGTTTGCATTTTTGGTCATTTTTATTTTTATTTAAGATTGCAAAGGTAAACACTAGATTTATCGAAGATAACCGTTTTTTACATACTATGCAAGTTTCGTATACAACGCATAATGTCAAATGTGAGTTATCACACTTGAGCACAAAAACCATTAATTAGACTCAGTCTATTGTTTTCCCAGATATGTGGATAAATGTTAAATAAAATGATCTTCATATCTGACTGAATCATATATAATATACTTATATTCAATTAATCTAATTACATATAAAAACACAATCAAATACGAAGAGGAGTTCATACTTAAGTCCCGAATAAATACATTGTACTCGTTTTCCATTGTATTCATGTGTACATTATTTTGAAAGTACACTGTAATGCTAATGAATCCCACTATAGTAAGATGCATATGTAAATGAAGTACATAGGCGACTACGTTTAATACACGTTTGAATGTTTATACTGTAAAATCATTAATTTTCGTTGACAGAAATTTCGTTGATTATATACCAAGGAGAATTTCGTGGGTAAATTTATTCGTCGATCTATGTTCTTGAAAACGTGAGGTCTAAATAAGAGACACTTTTTCGCGGGATTAATATTCGTGAGTAAAAACCCACCTCGAATTAGTGTCCCACGAAAATTAATGATTTCACAGAAATCATTATTAATTTTATCATATGTTGAATTTTTCGTTCCAATCATTTGGATACCCTATCATAAAATCCTATCTTCGAGCCAGTCGTGTCTGATTCTCCTCGAATTGGCCAGTCTTATAACTCATTTGAGTTCCTTATGATAAAAGAGAAAAAACTTCCCTTTTAAGACGGGTGAACGTATCTTAAAACATTAATATATCGCCATCATAATCAGAAAATGATTGCTAGCCATTACAAAAGAAGAAGAAGATGATGAAGAAGAAGGGACAATAAAACACCATGACCAAGTCTGCATATTTTCAATAAAATGATGGTCAAACATATAACAGTCTTATCATTGACTTTTATGTTCGTTCATCATCAGTAACCGTTTCTACTGTTTCTTGTATTTACATGATGTGGATGTTTACTTCAAACAATTGAATTTTTACTTATTTATTAATAATAATTTGAAGTGAATATAAAAGGCCCTCAAAACAACATGGACAACACATTTTTGTCCCAAGTTAATGTAACTTAAAAAAATTGATTGTTGTATACAAGAAATGTATTAACTTACATTTAATATTTGATGAGAATTTGCTATTTTTCAAATCAAACTTCCCCACAATGTTGCGACTTGTATTATGTCACGTTCATTTGGTTCGATTCAACGCCAGACGACAGTAGTTCAGTCATTCGGGGATTATGATGATGGACCACCAAATGCGTATCATCATGGATACATGTATACTTGAAAATACATTAAATGTTATGTAATTTTCAAGTCAATTCCTGACTAAACAAATGAGAAAGAAAAAAGAACCGGGGTCTTTAATCATCCGATAACATAACATCCAAACTCAGTTTAATTCCTTGTCAGCATCCCAACCAGCAGAGGGCAAATTGTCTCAATATATTAATCTTTGATAAGATGCTCAGTTTGGAAGTCAATTAATTGCCAATCAATGTGGATGCTGTCTTTGCACGTGATCACCGTAGTCTGTTCTCGTCGCCAATGTTTCGTTCAATTTCAGTAAAGTCGCCAGGCTTTCATCGAGCGGATATTTCAAGCTCCCCAAACATTATTTCGGCTATTTTTATCACATCAGAAATGGCAGAGTTCGATGATGTAATAATGTGTAGGAAATAAGCAATAACTGCAGAACAAATCGGAATAACGAGGTAACCTGCGTACCGTTAATACAAATTGGCATGTATCCAGTGGCCATATATCTCCGAATGACGTGTCTCAATCAGGAAACATTTTTATCCGTGTGTTTGGTTGCCAGATGATAAGAATATATGTTATATTTACTTTATAAGTATCATTAATACACCTAAAATAATATTCTTGGTTAGGTTTCAAGTTCGATGGACAAAATTTGATACATTTGGAGACAATGTCTACTTAAGACAAATATGATACTGCACATTGCAGTATAACGGCTAAACCACACTGCGTCAAATTATCCCACCATTACTGATAAACTGATCGCTACGTAGGGAGCTACCAGTACCATTTTAACGATTTTGGTATGTCGCGGTCATAAAGCGGAGCTCTAACCCATCGACCAACAACAACAAAAGATAAAGAAAATCCATAAAAGTAAAGCTTCTATACGAGTAGTGTACTATTTCTTATATTGAGTTTCACCTTTTAAGAGCGACTCTGAACATCAGCTGTTCAATGTTTGTTGAGCCCTGGAAACGTCTATGATATTAATTAAAAAAAAATACCATTTCGGCTTTTTAAACACTCTGTATAGCCATGAATTTTGACCAATGAACACGAAATATTCAATACACGAAATTATTGCGGTCCGGACATAGAAAATTATCCACGTACCCATTTTAACTTAAAACGTTAACTTTATAAAAAAATCACTTTTAATAAATAATAAATTTAAGACGTAAACTTATACTTATATTCTATGATTTATTATGTCAAATTCACTAATTCAATGCATTTAGTGTTGCAATATAAATCATAAAAACACGCACATAATATCAAAGGATAATTCATTATTTTACCTGACTTTTATGCACTATATCAATTCTGTATTTAGCCGAGCAAAGATATTTACTCTGCAAGGTACATTCAAGATCAAAATAATAAAGTTTCGTTTTTTATTATTCTTTATTTAGCACATTAATTTATAAATTATCGAGTACATTAGACGCATCTAACTGCCGATAATGACCTGACTCTGAAAGTACGCTATGCGAACATATCTATCTATCTATCTATCTATCTATCACATGGTATATTTGTATAATTTCGACCTTGTTTGATTTGTATTCCATCTAGGGATTAGAGTGGATGATAAAACAATTATGATTGGTTAAATATTGAGAACAAACTATTTTTAACCAAGAATTATGACATTTCTAGAAAAAAAATAATACGGAAACTGAACAATAAACTCACAAAATGATTCAACATCTAAAGGATCTCCTATATTCTTTCAGAGTGTATCGTGTAATTATTTTAAAGACGTTTCCTACAGTAACAGAATTTTTTACAAAATACCGGTAGATAACTAGCGCAGAGAATTTTCTTAAATTTTGCATGATTATGGAGAATCACGCTAGAAACAAATTTCTGGAAAACAAGATGTGTTCGAAAAACATAATGCCCCATCTGAGCAGGTCAGATGTCAAATAATTGATGTTATGGTTCTCAGTCAATGCACTATTCCTAGTTGTAATCTTCTTATATATGAATTTTCAAGTCAAACCTTGTATAGCTTTAAAGTATATAGTAAATATGTATTCTATGAACAGAAATCCGTTGTAAAATTAAATAAAGGGTGATAATTAAAAACTGATCCATGAAGAGTTACAGATCTTAGTTACTGCACTTTCCAATCTCACCATCTATTTATATTTTGAGTTTCAAGTCAATATATAGTATAGTTTATGAGTTATGTTCCCGACAAAAACGGGGGGGGGATAATTCCAAACTTGGGACAGATAAAATTATGGTTCTTAGTCAATGCACTTTTCCTAGTCACATATGAAATTGCAAGTCAATACCTTGTATATATTTCAAGTAATGGCAAATGTTTAAGTTGCTGACAAACTAACAAAGAAAGAGACAGGGCAAAAACAATATGCCCCCGATCACAGATCTCGGGGGCATACAACAATTGGGGTCCCCATTCTTCTTTTTGAGTTATTTGCCCCTGAACTTGACAGAAAGGGGAAAAAACTCAATTTTAGGGACAGATAACTCAAAAATTAGAATGGACACCCCATTTTCCATATAAATTGTTTTTAGTGTGATTCTCTATAATCATGAAACAGTTTAACAAGATTATCTGCGGTAGTTTTAATTTTTATAGCTTGCAAATGTATCGTTAAAAACTGTTACTGTATAAAATGTCTCATTAGCTCATACTTTTCATGAAAAGGAAAAGATAAAACACCACTGACATATTGAAGAGCAAAACAAATGGTACACACTACACAAATATCATCTGTAAAATAATTTTGAAACGCACTGAAAATGCTGATCAAATTATGCTATTTAGTATTTTGTATGGATTTCAAAATACTCTCATTGTTAACATTTAGCATTAACGAATATTCCCGTAGACGGTCCGTAACAGAAATAATTTGAATTTGAAAAACCGACGCCGAATCAAAATTTGTTTATCTGCTAGATCATCAATTTATGTACTCGCGATTCGCTGATGGAAACATACGGAAAGTCTATGGAAAACGTCAGAAAATTGAAGATATCCAGAATATTCAAATCAGGTAATTTTTGTAAACAATTACACGATCGCAAAAAGACAATTTCTTATTTACGCATTGTTGTCGTCAGCGCGTATGTACAGACTGCATCACTTAACAAATCTGTAACATACATTTTGTTTTTCTGTCCGAAGAATATTAAACTGCTTCTGAAAGAAGAATGTGCCTTTAACTAATATATATGTAGCATTGGTATATACAATAGCATTGGGACTTGACTATTTGAGTTTACCGTCGCTTCGACAACATTTCGGTCATATAGCGACGTCCAGCTAATTACAGGTGGAGGAAGACACCGAATGCATGGAGGCATCCGGGTAGAACCCACGACCTACCGCAAGCCAGCTGGAAGGCTTCTTCACATGAAAATCCGAATGTAATAGCACTGGGAATGTGTTTCTCACCTTTAATGTTGTTGTGCATAAAGTCAATATAAAGAAATTATGTTCAAAAGTGCCCCATGTGATATTTCAAGCCCAGCTTAATTAACGTCTGCTCAGAAAATTCAATGAGTTTGATTGTTTGTTTATTTGTTTTATTGATTGATAGATAGATTCAGTGATTATACTGAGGGTTGGCGCCATTTAACGGTAGTTGTAGAGACATATAAACCATGCATACGCATATTCTCATTGGACCTTCAATTGTTCTTGAAATTGAATTCTAAAACAAAAGAAAATTGCCGTTCTTGATTAAAGATGGGACCGCTGTAACATTACTTTCCTATAGGGTTAAGTGGTATATGTATAAATTAAGGCGTACGACGCCCTAGTTTATACTGTACATTTCTTATATGCAACCGTTTTCCTCAATATCAATTTTATTTATAATGGACACTTGAGGTATAATGATTGTTTAAGATAAACGAATAACGGCTACCAGCAGTTGTTAAATGGGTCCACACGATGCTGGTATTTGACGAAGGTGACAAATTAGTAAATGAAATTAAAGACTGCCCTGAGGACAGAAATGTTTGATGTCAACAATCTCATATTCTGTATCACCAACAGTTTGAAAATAAAAAGAAACTCGGTGTTTCTACCCGGATGCCTCCGTGATTTCGGGGTCTTCCTCCACATGGAATTAGCTGGACGTCGCTATATAAATGAAATACTGTCGAAGCGACGGTAAACTCAAAAGGTCAGGTCAATTCAAAAAAGAAACTAATGAACATTTTATGTAAATACTTGTTATTAATAGCATAGACGCAAAATTCTATTCTCTAGTTCAGTAAGAAAGTTATATTGAGATGTTTCTTTAATCGTTGGCTGGTTATTACAATAGAACTAGGCATATAGGAGATCGGAGGAGAGGTAAGTGATAAACAAATGTATATTCTGAGTATAATTTCATTTGTGATGCGAGATGTATATACATGTACTCTAACTGCTACACTTTAATCACGCATTACTGTTCAGTGAACTGGCAAAAACGACAACTACATTTCTTTGAACTCTGTATTATTTGACAGGAGCCTGGTTATGCATCGACTGTGAATTATAAGCTGCAAATCAACTTTAATTTGTTTGTACTGTACTACCTACTGTATTTTATGAGTGTAACTAGTGTATGTTTATGCTGTAAATATATGTAGATGATATTACCTGTCAACTAAGATGTAACACCAAATGTTTTGTGTTTCAGCAATTAGAGAACTTTGTATGCTTGAGACACACATGTCACCTTCCGCAATGTCACTACGTGGACATACCACTTCTAGTCACTCTATTTTTCATCAGGTCAACCCGTTTCGTGACTATATGTCCTAATGTTGCTCATTACATTCTATGACTGTGCCTACAGTTTGTAAGATTTATATCAATATGCATACCCAATTTAAAAGAAAGCAAATAAAAACAGCAGATTTTCATTATTATATTTAAGTTCAGTAGCTGGCAAAAATTAATTTACCTGGCAGATCTGCAGCTCATCAAATTCCTCCACTTGAGACACACACAAATCCAATGCCTTCGGAGCTTTGATTAATATCTTTATGAATTATGTATGAGTAACTAAAATTAAAACTTAAGTTTGTTTACGTGTAATAAAATCTGTTTTGTCTTCTTTTCTGTCAGTATCTGTAGAGATCCCGTAAAAAGTGCGCTGTCAGTATCAAAATTAAAGGGAAGGAGGAAATACTAAATCGAACCCATGTATCTATGCACGAACTGCATTGCATACAAACTTGAATCATCTTAACGATTATTACATGATATGCGAAAACACCATATGTATGGTGAGGGAGGGGACTGTTTCCAGAATTCAACGATCATGACCTAACCCAAAATATATGAATCAGACGGTTTATTGACGGCAATGTATCTGATTCTCCAATAACTTGTTTCAAAATGAATTATTACCACCAAAAGACTGACAGAAATGTCGCCAAGACTGTGATGGGTTACTAACGGGAAAAGCGGTACTCATGCAAATTTTTAGAGACAGAAAATATGATTAAAGCTTGCTCAGTATCTGTCTGTGGGTGTCCGTCCGTCTTTCTTTCCATCTGTGTTTGTGTGTGTGTGTGGGGGGGGTAGCATTTTAACTCTTCACGTACACCCCTTCAATGGATGTATAATCTCCCCATTCCTGACTACAACAATATTGGAAACGAAACTTTTATAGTTAAATTAAAGCTGAGATATGATATATGGTCACGGATCAGGAAATTTATGTTACTAATTTGATCGTTTATAACTGACACCACGAGGCCCGTCATAACTCACTTGAAAAGACGGTGACGTCATGAGGTCAGTCGTGTTTAGAGAATATTAATTTACCTTTGTTTAGTCAGTGTTACGCTTGTCTTGTAGTAATAAATAAAATAGAAATGAATTGCTCTTAACAATATGTATTTCTTATGTTATAACTAATGTGACTATAACATGCAGTTGATAGTCTGAACATGGCACATTGGCAGTTTAATCATTGAATCAGACGACACTGCCGTCTTGAATACGTAAAATCAATGTCGGTCTATTATTATATTTCCCCTCAACTAATATATCTCCGAAAAAAAGACAGCTACATGAATTCAATCACTGATTTGCAATTTGTACAATACACCTGAGCATTCGCTTTAAGTGTAACACTTATACAATACATGAATAAACTTGACAAACTATTTATTTCTATGTCAGTGCATAATGGATGATGATTGATGGATGGATGTTTATTCAAAATTCAGTAGGCACAATAGCCCATGTGGTACAACCAAAAACATACAGTAACAGCAGACACTATACTATACAGTCTAATAACATCCTGAGTTATACGTTTGTATCCATAAGAAAGAGAGACAGACAGACAGACAGACACACAGAGGGAGAGAGAGAAAGATAAACAATCTAATGATATTTACTCTGAGACACTTTAAATCCGGATAAATAAGAGGCACAATATTGAAACATGGAAAATGCACTGTTGATTGAACACTCGCTAAATCTAGCACGAAATACCCGTGCCGAAATAAATTTTCCGGGTATTCAATATATTTAAACATACATTTCCAGTACAGCTATAAACTTCAGTTTCCTTTTTCATCCGCAGATATAAGTACATTTCATACATTTTAACTGATTTTTTTCCCTTATTACGAAGTTTGATTCATGAATTCTATATTGAATCGAAAAGAAAATCATTATTTTTGATAAATCGGAACAGAACAGAATTTTATTTGACTTAAGCGCACAAAGCTCATCGTCACAAACGCAACAAAATACATAGCATGCAACATAGTAAACTATATATAAATTATTATATATGAGGATGACATTATAACCAGCGGACTTTAATACACAGACGTATAAAATTTACTTATCAAAACTACATCATTTGTCATTTTTATATAATCTTAGAAGAAGCACAAACCCTTTCAAGCTTAATGTAAGCGACGACAGTCGTAATATAATCCATGCAGAGAATCCAGCACAAGCACTTTAGTCCATATGATCGTCACACATCGCCGTACCAGCCTGAATGCAATGAACGGTTGGAGAGGTTTAACCGGATATAATTAATAGGCCCCTACTTTACGAAGCACGGTGCAGTCTTTATCGTGTCAAATGATACTGCACAAATGCGGAAGGAATCGGTGCGCGTCACGCTGTAATAGCAATAGTTTTGGTATATACTCGCCGATTGATTTCAGATATATAAAAATTAGGGGAAATTATTATGTGGAAGACAACTGGGTAAATGGTGGTTCATACAGCGTTGTTTGGTCAACTTAATTTAATGACTTATTGTCAGTTGACTTTGTTAATTGGTGTGTGTTTGGTAAGAGATTTAAGATGTTACTTGATCGCGGTTTCAGAATATATCTTTTTATTTTCTCTGATTCTATTTTGACAAATTAACAATTAATTTCAAAACAAGCAAATATATGAATACAATCGACACAATATTTACGAACAACAGTTTTTACGTGGTTATTTATACTCTTTTGTCAAATACAAGAACATATCCTCCACCAGAAAAAAATGTCCGTTTTCGTTGAATGTATTTTAAAGCTACGTTTCAGACATTCGTTTTACAGATTTATGAGAAATATCATTTTAATTGTACGTCTTAATATATGCATGACAAAATTGTAACTAATATACTGAACCGACAAATATGACTAAAACCATTCTTAACATTTCTTTTGAGGAATTCTCATGACGAGTAATTGACAACATAATTACCTTGTCATCTTGCTTGGCTTGCTAATTTCATAATGATATTCATATTTAATTTAATGTTACCATTATCATTGCTTCATTCTATGGGGTAAAAACTTTACTGAATATTTGATAGTGATGTGAAAAGTTATTCCATGTTACATTTGACAACATTCAAACGTGTGAAAATGAAGCCGGTCCTTACAGTTTGGACGTTTATTGAATTACATATTTAAATTTTTCATTATCCTTTTATAGCAAGTTGTCACCGTCGTCGCAATATGATCATATAAACTAGATCCTTTTCTGGGAAAATGCGAATTTGCAACATCATTTCAAGAAACCATCGAGGAGACAAAAAAATTAAGCAATTTCAAGAGGACCAGATACAAATTTCAAACGCATAATATCCCTTGGAGAGATGCAAGCAAACAAAAGTGCAGCTTTCCATAACATGTTTTTTTTTGTTGTTGTTTTTTTTTTTTTTTTTTTTTTTGCATGAAACCATTGTTCGGAAGAGACAAAAACAAACTGATTTGATTACTTTATACATATCAAACTAATGCTAATCGAAGGAGACCATTATTGTGATGCACAATGCACACGTGGTCAGATCATTCAATAATTTTGATTAAAACGAATTAGTCTTGATCAAGTGTTTTAATAATTCAGAACGAAAATATAAACCGTAAACAACCCAGATTATGAAAACATAACAGCGTATTCATTTGTAATAATTGTTCTCGATTGTTATACGAGAATGATTGCCAAGGACATTGATATTTCTGTCTCATGACATAACACAGCACCATGTCTGACATACAACTTCCAATCGTATTAAATGGGTTTAAATCTTAAGCTAGCAGCATGGCAGAGTTTAATTATGGGTTTTTAATAATTCCACATATGCCTACTATTCTATTACACGGCGTTGATTAAAAACATCTTTATGGACTTGCTTGTAAATTTCTTTATTTGGGTAAAACGACCTATACTGATTTTGGGACTTTGTCTACAGAAATGCATTGTTACAGCTAAAGGGGTCAGCCACTGAATCATTAAACTCAATCATGATCAAAAAGCCTTTTATCAATTACTGAATGTATTAGCAAAACATATTATTTGATTAGCAGACTGAAGAAGGAGCGAATAAAAAGTGAACTGTCTGCGCGTCTCAATGAACATTTTTGTACCTTACATAATTATACAAAATACAAGGTACATAACACACACACACACAAGGTGGTTTACAGACACACATAATATGTTCAAGTACAAGTCTGTGGCTCTGTGCAATAATCAATTATTATACAGTGTACTTAAACATCAGAATAAATAGAGAATACTAGGTTAGTGTTGGATAAAGATAAGTTTATCCTGCGAGGCCAAGAAAATATAAACCGCGAGCCTTGGCGAGCGGTTTATTTTTTATTTTGCCGAGCAGGATAAACTTATCTTTATCCAACACTGACCTAGTATTCTATTTATCCTATCATTCTAACTAATAATCTGATAATTTTAAATTAGACACGAAAATAAAAGAAAAAAATCTGGATTCTCCCAACTATCTGCCCTTTAGTATTCTTCCGCGTGTGCAAGCAAACAAACCGTTCTGCGTACACACCTAAGTAGTCCCAGGATTTAAAAAACGGTTATAACAATTCACGAACTTTTCGAAACTTTTTATTAAGCATATGCGTTAAGCATTTTCAACTTTCAAATACTCGACAAGAAAAAAATATATTTAAAAAGAATAGTATCTTACACGGTTGAGCCCAATACACAAAACACATTTGAACGCAAGAAAGTAGTTCCGATGACGTCAGAGTATATAAAATTTCACGAATGAGTATAAAGCTAAGTTTATTCGATAGGCAGTTTATACCACGATGTGAGTCTGATGATAGGATAAATATGAAGTTTCTAACTATCTCAAGTAATAAGGCCAGAACTGTCTTAAGAGACCAACTATGGAAATAAGAAAATGGCTGCTTGGTGCAGGTGGTTATGAATTGGGATTAATATGAAAGTTAAATAAGTATATATTCTGGAATCATAAACCAGTAAGAGAGTCGCTTAAACAAAATGTTTTTTAATACAGGTGAACGTTAACACAGGCTAAACTGTGGATTCAAAAACATACTATTAGAATGTTTACGAAAGTAACTGAAATCTTTTGCCAGCTCCAACAAATGAGCTACAGAAGAATGGTTTTGATAGTTTTTAGATAAAATACTACGAATAAAGACTACAAGGTTGTTTTTCCTTCTGCATACCCCCAAGGAAGTTGTTCAGTGCAAAGCAAAATCAATAAGTAATGCATTTCACCAACAAATATGAATAAACATTTAACCAAGCATTAAGGGAACACCGGGAATTCTGCATCCATATTTAATATTTTATTTTTTAGCAAACAGTATTCCAAAATTCCACAGATAATGTGTTTTGTCAAAATAACGGCAAGATAAATGGACATGCACATTTCAATGAAAAAACACTATCAAAATGAGATTTCTCAAAATACTGCAGTTTTAACTATCAAAAGCTATACTTTATGATATTTGCAATTTAACATGATAAAAATATAAACGGGGTTATCAGAAGCAGTTTTTTTAATCTATATAATCTGCTTCCTTTACAGTAAAATAGGGATATCCGAAAAGCGACTTATCGAATAACATGTCAGTTTCTCCTAGTCCCAATACAAGCTCAATTACTTTCATTGTAACACAATACATGTATATAATTACATCCTCTCGATTTACCCGGAGCTCGCGGTTTTTCAAGGATTTAGTAGTTTGATTTGACAGTAATGAAGTTATGTTTTATTTCGTATTTTTAGGTCGATTAACAAGGAAAATGACGCTGTTATTAAGAAATTATGAACATAAATCTCTTTTTCATGTTTTAATGTGTATGTTTTTATTTGGTATGGTACATGTACGTGTTGACACGGCCAAGGACAATGTGTGTTCCCAATTTGTTATATTTAAGTTGAGTTAAAATTTAAACTTAGACCATACTTTAGGATAAGACTTAGACATCAATCTTATACATTTCAAGATAATTCATCGTTTGTGAAATTGTGATTATAGCACATTAAGTGATCGTAGGATTTGATAGTAAATGCAAGCTTATGTAGACGAAAAGAAAAAGAGCCAATAACTCCAAGTCAATGGGTGCATGCATCTGCACTGAAGTCATTTTAAGTATTTGAAAGGACACATGTTTATAATTTAATGATTGATAGATTACCTGAACTGTGCTTGTTACAGAAAAAAATGAACAGGTCAGAATATCTGAATAGTCTTCATTTAACCCTATCTATTTCTCCGCACAGGGATTTAAATTGTACTTAGAAATGTGCATGATGCTTTACTTGTTGCTCATCGGAAAATCGCAGTTTTGCTTTACACCTAACTTGTATTACTTACGAGACTTTAAACATTTCAACATTTATTTATTTACCAATCTTTAAACAAACAGTTCAATTTCTGTCAAGTAGTTTCCCAGAACAAAAATATATTGTCTAAAATCTTATTGTCATAGTTTAATCCAGCGCATGGAAAATTCTTATGTATGTGGCAATGGAGATGAGGTTTGGAAAACTCTTTTTTGTAAGCGCAGTCACCGGGACTGTTATGGGAGAAGCAAAACAGCGACTTGATGGAGTAAATAGTCTTAATATGTAAGATAGTCCAAGCGAGTGTAAATACTCCTTCTAGGGTACAAAAGTTAACAGGTAGGTAATGACTTCGGGGTATATGTTCCATGATAGACGTTATTTATGTATCTTGCTTTTGACGCATGCCGATTATGATAAAAGTAGTTATTTATGTATCTTGCTTTTGACGCATGCCGATTTTGTTGGCTTTTTAAACTGTTTTAACTTAAGTTTGTAAATGATGATAAACTTTATCCCTACCTAATACAGAAAAAGTTTTAAATGATAACCATATTTATTACTAAACAAATGTACGATACAACCCCGAAACCCTAAGATCTTTCTTTGCTTTAATTTATCGTCTCACCGACAATATGGAGTCTTCTTTGAAGACGTGAGAGAGATAAAGTCAGTGTGATATCAAGCCTTAGAAACATGGCATCATACCACACAGAGACGCACTACCTTTTTTAAGCAAAGAACTTCAGAGCTCCAAGCATATGAGATGTATCTGCGTTATTCTAAAGATATTTGGTATGTCGCGGTTGGGGATCAATCCCCGACCTCAAGGGTATGGGTCGGCCTCATTGAACTTAATGAAATTGAAACTAATTAAGCATCTGTAGTTCATGGTCCATGTCGGTTCGATCTCAGGTCGCTACTAGTGAAAAAATATTTTGGAAGTTATCAAAATCGGGACCAGTGGTATGAAAAACTCGCTTATTCTGTAAGGTTCTGCGGTCGGTTCATGCCTGTTTCTGTCATCAAGTCTTATGATAAAAAGTTCAATGTGTAAATAATAACAATAGTTATGGCTTAAGATAGAATCAAAACATACCAAATTCTTGTTTTATGGCTTACAAGATATAAGACAAGGCAGCGATGTATCATCAGCCTCGAAAAATTGCATAGAAATTCCACTGTTATCTCATTTCAAACACTCAAAATCAGTAATAATGTTCTGTGTGAAACGAAGGAGGACCGTAAACAAAAAGCGCAAAATTTTGTGGAGAGTGGAGTAGATATACCTATAGGCATTACATGGTAGGTAGAGTTAAAATCGTTATTCAAAATACGGATGTAAAGTAATGATTCCCGCAGAGCCCTCATTGACAAGACAAACAATTTAAAAGGCAGTTTATCACTCTTTATGATCCTTTAAAACATATATCTTTTTTCCTATCTATCTTAAAGTAAATCAGTCAAGGGCATTACTTGCAGTGCAAGAATGGAACCAGAATATTTTCACAAAAAAGTTTGTTGTTGGTGGTGGTGGTGTTTTGGAGTTTACAGTCGCTGCGACAGTATGTCAGTCAAGATGTTATTCCAGCTAATTGCAGGTGGAGGAACACCCGATTGTATGGTATGAAATGATACAGTAATAGTTCCCTTGCTTGTTGCGCAGTTCTATGACTGGTTGACCAGGTTCTATGATAATGTGAGCGTGTGTTATATTACGTCACTTAACTACGGCGTGAGACAACATCACATATATGTGTGTGTCTCACATAGACAATCCCCTTTGTGATTGATATAACGGGAGCGGGGGGGGTGGGTTTGATCCCCGGCCGTTCAGCATATAAGGGTAGTTGCAGGACTGGTTGACCCGTTGTCAGGATAATGTGACTGGGTGTGACGGTATCATTCCACATGTCTACGGCGTGATACTACAGTGTGGCAGCACTATATCTGTCTAAAGTAGACATCGTCTCTAAATGACTGAAATACTGTCGGTGGGACGTTAAACCCAACAAACAAACATACTGATATAATGTCGAAAAACAAAGGAACGGCACCGTTTGTCTGGCACACTATGTCATCACAAGATTTATAATCATTTTTACAAACCTCCGATACAGATACAGACGCTGGCATGGAGAAATTATTAATACAAATACGGGTAAATCGATTAACCTAGTCTTCTCTAGTAGTCTACCCAGATAAATCGACATTGCTTTACACTAGAATCAGGTCAAAAAGTGGTACATGTAATTGAAAGGCTTTCGTATGTGGCTTGTACTTTTTGCCAATATCGTGTTTGCATAAAAAGATCCACATCGGTTGAACGTATTCTCGTCTGAGACAAAGTTTAATTTCGTACAAAAATAAAAAAGGGCGTTTTTATTTGAATGGAACAACGGCTTTTAGTGATTAATGTAGATACTTTTACTTCTTGACCTGAATCTTCACAATATATAACTATAAGTACAGTCTTTTGAACCTAGAAAGGTGTCCATTTTGTATTCTTCGTAATGTATTTTTATTGTTATAATAAACTGTGGTAAAATCGCAAATTTCCGAATGTGCGTTCTCCCGAGCAAAGTGAAATTCGAGCTATAAACAAAGCCCCGCGAACAAACAGACAAAACAGGGAATTACTCTCGGTTACCCGAAACTTGCGATTATTGCTATGTTGACAAAGAGAAAATAATTATATTTTAAGTTTACAAAATCAGGACTTATTACACATGAAAATTATTTGGCAATGAGAAATGCAAACTATTTCTGTGATATTGATTGTTTACCCGACCAATACATGGTAGGTTATGTATTTCATTTCTTTATTTACCCGACCAATACATGGTAGGTTATGTATTTCATTTCTTTATTTACCCGACCAATACATGGTAGGTTATGTATTTCATTTCTTTATTTACCCGACCAATACATGGTAGGTTATGTATTTCATTTCTTTATTTACCCGACCAATACATGGTAGGTTATGTATTTCATTTCTTGTTTTGAAATGATTTTATTTCAAATATATGTTGAATCGCATTGTTATTCAAATATATTTAAGCGATAAATTTATGAATTTTATTGACGGTTTTATGCAAGTCTTATCACTTTCACGCTCTTAAATATTATTTATGTGAACAATGTACTGTTAGGTTATTGATAACGAATAATGGCTTGTTTTCAATATCACTGTTTATGTTCATACTTTCTGATATTATTTAAGACTTATTCTACAGTATACATCACTTATAATGAACTCCTCTGACCTGGTGGACTTTTTCGATTTATCCGAAGTTCGCTGTACGCGGGGTGTGTATATGCATAATATATAAAAGGGTCTGAAATAAAATGTTTGGTTTACCCAAGAGTTTTAAAGTCCGTGTTCTTTATATGTTGAGTTTACTGTAATACAATAGTTTAACAAAGAAATATGCTCATTCCAGGCCGGCAAGAGTCGGCACGGTTCCAGATACGTTTTTTAATTGGTGAGCAGTGTTACGTGTTTCTCCGTGCCTGTCTTTACATGATGTAATTTTGTAAATAAAAATAAATACATAAATATAAGTATATCACTCGTCTTTTCTTGAAATGTTCTATGATGATGATTATGACGGGTGTCATTATATTCTCCGATATTTTATATTTAGTTAACTTTTTATCTTTTAACTGCGGAGTGCTATACAGTAAAGCTCACTTATAACGAAATCATGGGGACCTTACCAATTGTTTCATCTTATCCAAATTTCGTCTTGTCCATATAACAAAATTTCGTTGTAATTGTTTGCATATAGTGAAATTTCGTTATACATTGTCTTTCAATTCTTGCAACTAAAATGATTAGGGAGTAATTCCAACAAGTATAGATGAATGGTTACAAAAGGGGATAAATTGTGAAATAAATACAGCTATGACCTTGTTTTACAAAATGTCTATTTCCGTGTTTGATATTCATTATTGTATGTATTTAAGAACTTTTGAAAAAAGTCACTTATTTTTGTTTGTTTTGAGGCTCGTGTTTGTAAAATGTTTTGTTCAACGACATGAAGTGCTGAGAAACACTTTTTGCAATGTCATCAGATTTTTCCAAATAATGTCTAACAGTATCAATGTTATACAGAGTAGCCTTTTTTGATATGCATGAAATAGTTGGTGGTAGAGCAGAAATTTCTGGATGTGCCGCACAGTTATCGACAAACAACAGAAATGCAAGGCCAGATATTGACGTTGAAGTTTTAGGATGTCGAAATATTAGTACATTTCACAGGTAAACTTAAGTATAGGGGCTTACAAATTCTTTTTGTCTTAGCCGACTTTTAACTGTATCCGATTTTATCTTATGCGGGCTGGGGTCTATAGAAATAATGAAGGAAGTAGTCGGGGAATGACTTTTATTTTGTATTAAGCGGTATTTTGTTTTATCCGATTTCGTTATAAGTGAGCTTTCTTACAAGTCATGTATTGTACTTACACAAAGTCAAGTATACACGTACTTTCCGTTTTTGTACTTACACTTTTTCTGCTAACAATAATTTTAACTTTTGACTTTGGGAACACAGGCTGTAAAACAGATTACACCACATATTGTTGAACTTTTCGTATTATTAATTTTCTAGAAAATAAGACTTTCGATTAAGTGCTATGATTGTAATTATCCTGAAATAACCTTCACAGACTGTACGAAAACCAACAGGTGCGAACGTCATTTATAGGGACTATCTCAAAATGAAGTTTTTTTTACGTACTGGTTCCCGTTGTATTAGCAAGTACCATTAGAGGATCGAAACGGACGTTAAATGACGGAGAATCACGTCAACACAATAGTCCTTCGGCCCGATTCTTTGACTCTTGCGTCAAAAGTTTTCTTGTTCATTAGTAATATATATTCAAGAGTTTTCGTGGATGACCTTATCTTTGAATATTAATTCCATGCAAACTGTAAAATTACAAGACCTCACGTTTTCTAAATTATGAATTCATAAACATGTATATGAAATTGATTTTATAAAAACTTCAATTAAATTCAATGTCAACGAAAATGTATGTGTGGTTTAATTTTCAGGAAATAATCGTTAGGTAATGAACACAAATATCATTCTCTGCCACATGACCGGCTTTCTAAATAGCATTGAATCCATACTCGAGAAGCAGTGACTGTTATTGTCAATGATAAACACTTATTTCGAAACAGTGGTCCTACGTGAACTTTAATAGTAATATGGAAAAATGTATTACCTGAGTTCAATTGTGGAGTTATGGTACATTTCTTTTAATATTTCGTTAAAATTTCCATTTCTCCCTTTCTTTTTTCTTCATTGTAGCCCATACATGAATATTTTAAGCAATTCTCCCAAACAAAAAGACAATGCATATTCATGAATAGCAGTCAAAATTCAAAATCATTCTCTGATCGTTCAAGCTCTGAAGTAATGCAGCAATGTGCACTTATATTCACACAAAAAAATCTCAGGAAGAAAGCAAACAGAACATAACAACAACAAAAAAAAAAAAAAGTATGGTCCCAATTCTAATTTTTGCCATTTGGCACTTTGATCGCCATTCCTTTGCCGCCAATGCCATTCATGAAGTTTTGATGTAACTAAATGAAGCTCTGATTGTGTTTTGTAACTTTTAGAGTGGACATAATAGGGAAAGTTCATCTGTTTTATTATTGTTCTTGAATCGTACGTTTCTTACGGTAATGTCAAATATATCATAAACATTCACAAATACAAATCTTAATGTACCATTGTGTGATAATATTCTGCCATGCATTTGGCGGGCTTTCGTAATGGTCCGTTAGCCAAGTCTGAGATGCATCATCTTATGTCAGAGTGCATTTGTGCTTCCGACTAATTTCCTAATGAAATTATAGTCTAGGAAATCCTAAGCAGAAACACCAATATGTTGTTAATACATAATTATTGTTTTTGTCTTTGGTGACCAAACGACTGCTATCTACCCACCGCTTGGTTACCATGCGATATTTAAGGTGGACTGTTTCAACTTCTATTAGAACAGACGAGTGTCGGGCATAATCGAATAGAGGTCGAAATGTCAAAAATATTAATAAGAAATCTGTTAAATGTGCATATAAATTTATTACATTTCTTTCAGGAACAGATGTTGTTTATAATGTTTTATAATGATTTTGCTGGTTTTTATGTTGTGTTGTTTACAACATTTAACAGCTGATCGCGAAAATCTATACCGGATATCTAAATCCAGTGCCCTCTAGCGGGCAAGCCATACGAGCACCTGATAGCTTGTACCATTGTTACAAATAGATAAATAAGCCAGTCATATATAAAAATAGCATGCTTTAATTTGAATTGCGATTTAATTACATAATGTGTTCTCAACCTATCAAATGCAATATTAACAATTTGAATATAATGTGTGACATCGAATTCAATCATATGACATTGATTTGGCTGCAGATAATGATATTGATAACATCCATTTTGTTCGAATATTACAAACTCATGTTTATTAATGAATGCTTTAACACAACTATAAGTCTATTTGCAGAAAATGTCATTAAAAATGTCGAACACGGATTAAATGTGGGAATACTTCCTGAAGAACATTTTTTTCGACATATTCTGTGTGATGTCATTTATCAACCCTTCTTAAGATGTAATAAAAAAAACTATACGTTTAAATGGAAAGAAATAAGAAAGAGAAATTCACCAATCAGCAAATACTTATATTTGAATACTTCTGTTGTTTTTTTTTTTCTATAAAACATTAAAATATTTTTACTTAAAACTCTAATGGAAAAAAAGAAATGCAACACTCAACTCCACTCTCTTACACATCGGCTTACATTACATTCACCTCTGTGATTGGTTTAGAAAGTAGTTTCAAATCTATGACGTCATTCAGACCGTTGTTCAGATATTTAATTTGAAGGACGACTAGAAAGGCTCCTTAAACTGTGAAATATTTATATATATAAATAGCACTACTGAACCTCACGGAATGGTCATTAAAATTATAAATAATTAAAATAAAAAGCTGGTCTTAAAGTACGATATCCGGCTGAATCTGTAAATATTTACATCTGCGGAGGAGCGTTTGCGGATTGTTCCCATCTGCGAAATAAGACAGGAAAATAGTTCCCATAATAACAATTAAAATCAATATTTCCCACACGTTTTATGATGATTCAAAAATATTTATTCA
Source organism: Solen grandis (assembly GCA_021229015.1). Lineage (NCBI taxonomy): Eukaryota > Metazoa > Mollusca > Bivalvia > Adapedonta > Solenidae > Solen > Solen grandis. The sequence goes on along the minus strand of CM037781.1, from coordinate 42,620,434 downwards.
ATGTTTCTATACTTCTGATCCGTAAAAAATACACTTTAATCGCGTTAAAAGATTGTTTTCCGTTTTGACAAGATTCTTGTCATTGAGCCCATTGCAGAGATGGTTTAGTGAGGAACGAACAACAACTCTGCTTGGAGATAGACTCAACCCGAGAACGTTTCTCACGGTGGAAATCAGGGTGATAGATTGTGATATGATACAGTCTTCAACGGGGCGAGATGAATTCAGATGTAACAGCAAAGGCGCAACATTTGGAGAAATAAAGAGAGCCAATAAATGATGCATTAAAAAGCAACAGAAGATAGTCCCCGTGAGAATAAAGGCGTTGTTCGTGGGTCTGACCTGGAAAACAAAGGCCTTAGGAAAAAGGCGATTGTCACTTTACTGTATCTTATTTCGACTATTTAATAGAAAATTCAAAATAAAATCAATCTTTATAAAATAGACAACAATTCCAACTTGTTGTTTGTCATGAATTATGCAATCATTAATATATTGTAATACCTCATGACTTGCATTAAAATGTGTATGAAGATATAATGTGTCACTTTAAATGTATTATATTTAAGTTGAAAAATGACGGTATCTTAAAGAATACTTAAACAAGTAATGTTTGGAATATCAAGGGAAGATGAGTTTACTTTACTTTCATGCATGCTAAATAATTGACTTTGTAACAAAACTAGGAAATGCAATATGCATGATGAGGCGTTGTATTTGGAAAGTTTTTCTCTTAAATTAAACTTAAATATTAAGTATAAAAGTCCTTCTACAGTTTAGAATTTATGACAGTAATCTATCTCCTAGAAAGAGACATGAATTTGCAAAAGAAAACTACCGAATTCAAGTCGACATGCCAGTCATTGTGCTCTCGTGCGTCAAGGGTAACCACAAAAATTTAGCCGTGACACGAACCGAAGACTCAGGCATGCTTTCGGGCTGCTTAATCATTAAATACAATTGAAGGACTGGTTTGCTTAAAAATCTTTAGAACGAGGTTCAAAAGATGTTAAACTTTGGACAGGATGATTTCAGTATGAAACACATAATTATGAACGACGTGACTAGGCCTCCTTAACGAGTTATTTTACCCGCAGACTTGCTACTTCTTAACCCCACACAGCTGTTTAGGTCAAGGACCAACTAATCACTATTGTAACAGATTGTTCCTCTTAATCGGTCAATCGACCGTTCTATCCGGGTGTTCATTGTTCATCCGGGTACATTACTATACATAATTAAAACACTTGTACGACGCTAAACTCCAAAGAATACAAGTGATGCAACAAACAATAATATATTTATTTAATATGATGGGGTATCACTTTTACAATGATACGGTTATATCCGAGAGATCTCGAACACTAAACATTTTTATCTTAGTCTGGAACCTTGACCTTATAATATTCTCTCTTCAATGGCTTATTTAATTTTAATTCAAGTAGGTTGTATAATTATGATTTTAACCTGAAGAGAGAAGATACAATGATATGGCTGTTTTGATGTTTAAGTGCGCGCTACAGGTATTTCATATGCACATATCAGTTGACGATATGGTAACTGAGCTAATATCATACTGTACTTTATTTCCTTCCAGCTTGTTATTGATGTAACAAACATTTATTTGTCGATTAGCAGCCTTGGTTATTCAATTAAATCTTTATCACACATCATATTAAACTTAAAGCAATGCCCGATTTATGTGTTTATTTAAATACATACGTATCTCGACATTATATCGAATATATTGTTCTCAAAGATGCTTTACTGTCTATTAACGAAAATTAAAACAATGTTGGAACAAATAAATCCAAGGTCAGACATGCACGTTTGCCAGAAAACTTCACTTTACAAGGGGCGATCAAAATGTTCGCACATTAACACATAAATAGTGGATACCGGTTTTGTTGATTAGAGCATGCAGCTTGAAACCGGAAGTACTGGAGTGACACTCAGTATATAGGGGTAGTTCAAGGACAGGTTGACCTTTATGTGGCAGGATTGTGTAATTGTATAGTATGCTACCCTTCCACATATCTTTGGCTGTAGGGCAGTACTTTATCTGTCTTATGTAATCAGCGTTACCATGTGACTATGTGGTGGTAGGCAAAGGAAAAATGAACGAATTGAAGCTGTATTACAAAAAGACAAATGGAAATAAAAAAAAGTGCCAGAATTGAATAATATTTGTTATAAGATGTTACACAGTTTAAATCTTATTCACTGACGTAGTGCCACTGGTATTAATGCATTTAATTGTTGTTGTTTTTTTGTGTAAGATCGATTAATAATTTCACCCAGAAAAAAAGGTTATTTTTTCACGATAAGCAAAGCCACGAGTGAAAATGCATCTTTTTATGTTCAGGTATGAAATTATGCATCGATCTTTCACCAAAAGAAGCAATTTTTCTTTTTTTTAATGATTTAAAGGCCAGAAAGTAACTGTTTTATTAAAAAAAGACGTCAAAATTGGAAGGATTACCTCGCGTGCGTGACGTTATCTATAACGTCATTTCTTGCGTAAAACCCAGCACAATTGCCGCTCCGATCATTTTACATGTATAACTTAGTGTCGGGTTCAAGTTCCTGTAGTACGTTTCTTTTAATATTTCGTTAGAATTTCTTTTTCTCCCTTTCATTTTTCTTTAATGTAGCCCATACATGTATATGTTTAGCAGTTCTCCCAAACAAATAGACAATGCATATTCTTGAATAGCAGTCAAAATTCAAAAAACCTTTCTCTGATCGTTCAAGCTCTGAAGTAATGCAGCAATGTGCACTTATATTCACAAAAAAAATCTCTGGAAGAAAGCAAACAGAACATATCATTAAAATTTAAAAAAAAGACACAAAAAGTATGGTAGCAATTCTAATTTTTGCCATTTGGCACTTTGATCGCCATTCCTTTGCCGCCAATGCCATTCATGAAGTTTTGATGTAACGAAATGAAGCTCTGATTGTGTTTTGTAACTTTTATTGTGGACATAATAGGGAAAGTTCATCTGTTTTATTATTGTTTTTTAATCGTACGATTCTTACGGTAATGTCAAATATATCATAAACATTCACAAGTACAAATCTTAATGACCATTGTGTGATAATATTCTGCCATGCATTTGGCAGGGTTTCGTAATGGTCTGTTAGCCAAGTCTGAGATGCATCATCTTATGTCAGAGTGCATTTGTGCTTCCGACTAATTTCCTAATGAAATTATAGTCTAGGAAATCCTAAGCAGAAACACCAATATGTTGTTAATACATAATTATTGTTTTTGTCTTTGGTGACCAAACGACTGCTATCTACCCACCGCTTGGTTACCAGGGGATATTTAAAGTGGACTTAAATGTGCATATAAATTTATCACATTTCTTTCAGGAACAGATGTTGTTTATAATGTTTTATTATTATTTTGCTGGTTTTTAAGTTGCATTGTTTACAACATTTAACAGCTGATCGCGAAAATCTATACCGGATATCCAAATCCAGTGCCCTCTAGCGGGCAAGCCAAACGAGCACCTGACAGCTTGTACCATTGTTACAAATAGATAAATAAGCCAGTCATATAGCATGCTTTAATTTGAATTGCGATTTAATTACATAATGTGTTCTCAACTTATCAAATGCAACATTAACAATTTAAATATAATGTATGACATCGAATTCAATCATATGACATTTATTTGGCTGCAGATAACCTCCAATTTGTTCGAATATTACAAACTCATGTTTATTAATGAATGATACAACTATAAGTTTATTTGCAGAAAATGTCATTAAAAATGTCACACACGGATCCCTTAAAAAACATTTTAAATAAAAAAAAAAAGAGAAATTCACCAATCAGAAAAAGCATATATTTGAATACTAATGTGTTTTTCTTTTATTTTCTGTAAAACATTAAAATATATTTTTTCTACTTAAAACTCTAATGGAAGGAAAAAACAAAACTCAACCCGTGCACGTTTTTTTTTTCACGGTGGCAATTAGGGTGATAGATTGTTATATGATACAGTCTTCAACGGGGCGAAGTGAATTCAGATGTAACAGCGCAATGGAAAACTAAAGAGAGCCAATAAATGATGCATTAAAAAGCAATAGAAGTTAGTCTCCGTGAAATAATGACGTTGTTCGTTGGTCTGGCCTGGAAATCAGATGCCCTAGGAAAAAGGCGATTGTCACTTTACTGTATCTTATTTCGACTATTTAATAGAAAATTCAAAATGAAATCAATCTTTAAAAACAGACAACATAAATTCCAACTTTTTGTAAGTCGTGAATTTATGCAATCTTTAATATATTGTAATACCTCATGACTTGCATTAAAATGTGTATGAAGATATAATGTGTCACATAAAAATGTATTATATTTAAGTTGAAAAATGACGGTATCTTAAAGAATACTTAAACAAGTAATGTTTGGAATATCAAGGGAAGATGAGTGTACTTTACTTTCATGCATGCTAAATAATTGAGTCTGTTACAAAACTAGGAAATGCAATATGCATGATGAGGCGTTGTATTCGGATAGTTTCTTCTCTTAAATTAAACTTAAGTGACATGAATTTGCAAAAGAAAACTACCGAATTCAAGTCGAAATGCCAGTCATTTGCTCTCGTGCGTCAAGGGTAACCACAAAGATTTAGCCGTGACACGAACCGAAGACTCGGGCATGCTTTCGGGCTGCTTAATTATTAAATACAATTGAAGGACTGGTTTGCTTAAAAATCTTTAGAACGAGGTTCAAAAGATGTTAAATTTTGGAAAGGATGATTTCAGTATGAAACACATAATTATGAACGACGTGACTAGGCCTTCTTAACGGAGTTACTTTACCCGCAGACTTGCTACTTCTTAACCCCACACAGCTGTTTAGGTCAAGGACCAACTAATCACTATTGTAACAGATTGTTCCTCTTAATCGGTCAATCGACCGTTCTATCCGGTTGTTCATTGTTCATCCGGGTACATTACTATACATAATTAAAACACTTGTACGACGCTAAACTCCAAAGAATACAAGTGATGCAACAAACAATAATATATTTATTTAATATGATGGAGTATCACTTTTACAATGATACGGTTATATCCGAGAGATCTCGAACACTAAACATTTTTATCTTAGTCTGGAACCTTGACCTTATAATATTCTCTCTTCAATGGCTTATTTAATTTTAATTCAAGTAGGTTGTATAATTATGACTTTAACATGAAGAGAGAAGGTACAATGATATGGCTGTTTTGATGTTTAAGTGCGCGCTACAGGTATTTCATATGCACATATCAGTTGACGATATGGTAACTGAGCTAATATCATACTGTACTTTATTTCCTTCCAGCTGTTCACGTTATTGATGTAACAAACATTTATTTGTCGATTAGCAGCCTTGGTTATTCAATTAAATCTTTAATATCACACATCATATTGAACTTAAAGCAATGCACGATTTATGTGTTTATCTAAATACATACGTATCTCGATATTATATCGAATATACTGTCCTCAAAGATTCTTAACTGTCTATTAACGAAAATTAAAACAATATTGGAACAAATAAATCCAAGGTCAGACATGCATGTTTGCCAGAAAACTTCACTTTACAAGGGGCGTTCAAAATGTTCGCACATTAACACATAAATAGTGGATACCGGTTTCGTTGATTAGAGCATGCAGCTTGAAACCGGAAGTACTGGAGTGACACTCAGTATATTGGAGTAGTTCAAGGACAGGTTGACCTTTCTGTGGCAGGATTGTGTAATTGTATAGTATGGTACCCTACCACATATCTTTGGCTGTAGGGCAGTACTTTACTGTCTCATGTGATCAGCGTTACCATGTGACTATGTGGTGATTGGCAAGGGAAAAAATGAACGAATTGAAGCTGTATTACATAAAGACAAATGGAAATAAAAAAAGTGCCAGAATTGATGATGATTATTTTCTTAAATGTTACACAGTGGTACATGTATATTAACTCTTTTTCACTGACGTAGTGGCATTGGTATTAATTCATTTAAATGACACTGAAAACACTATATTTGCATTGAAATAAAAGCAAACTTTAGCAAATTATATAGAGGACAATTGTTTATTGTTGGTGTAAGATCGATTAATAATTTCACCCAGAAAAAAATAAAAAGGTTATTTTTTCACGATAAGCAAAGCCACGAGTGAAAATGCATCTTTTTATGTTCACGAATGAAATTATACATCGATCTTTTACCAAAACAAGCATTTTTTTCTTTTTATATAATGCTTTAAAGGACAGAAATTAGCTGTGTTATTTACAAAAGACGTCAAAATTGGAAGGATTACCTCGCGTGCGTGACGTTATCTATGACGTCATTTCTTGCGTAAAACCCAGCACAATTGACGCTCCGATCAGTTCATATGTATAACGTAGGGTCGGGTTCAAGTTCCTCATAAATTCACTGTTTAAAACAGTGAAATTATCAAGATATAATCCCCTATTATTTCTAGGTAATCCATCGAAAGGCATTAAAAAACGTTTTAATCAATGTTATCAAACTTTCTGGACGACCCTTTAAACGTAACAGATGTTGTTATGGTATTTGTTTATATTAATCTTGATACAATTTCATAACTCGTTTCACAGAAACAAAATCGATGAAACGTTGACCAAAAAAAGGATATAACTGAATCAAGAAAATCATCATGAAAAGCACACAACGTGTGTGCCTTTGTGCCTCTGTACAATCAATTCTACAAATAAATTAAATTTAGTAACTTTGCCCCTAGCTTCTTTTACAAACATATTTGTAACACATGTCCTTATCTTTTATGAAATTGGGTTGCAACAAAAGAATTTAACTGAGTGTACCATTACATGAGTAACGGCGTAATTTGTTTGACAATCGACACTGTTAATATTCCGTGCCTGTTAGAACGTCAACACTAGAGTACCCGCCTTTAGAAATTAATGAAAGGGGATTGTAATCATCTGTCATATTCTTAAGTCAAAATTTATTTATTTTGATAGACAGTCTTTCCTGCTTCATCATATTCTAAATTTTGACAAAATACTGTAACATATAATGATAGAAATGTGTTTCCTTCATCTACAGTAAATAAGATTATTGTTTTGCAAATTAAATATTAACAAAAATATATAGGGTTTATAAACAAGCAAGGTTTAGTCATGTCTTAAGAAATAAATAAATTTTTCCTACTAAAAACAAACATAACATGAAAAAGTGATATACCTACTATTTACTTTAACTTATTCGGTATTTCTATACCATTGCTAATAATTATTCCTATGCAATCTGTTAATAATATTATCAATTATACATTGTATAATCGTGCATATATTTTACATATCCGGGAACATGTATTAAAACATTCGAAAAATGGAACAACTTGAACAATCTTTTGAGTTGAATACCATGTAACTTACTTTGTGTTAATGTTTATCATATAATCCGCCATCAGAATATATATATAAAAACATGCACTGTTTACATGTATATCACTAAAACAGTCCAGATGTAAATCCCTGATGTGTCATGATTACTGCACTGAGCACCGTATCGACCAATGTCGCTTTAAACAATACTGTTAGAACGTTAAACCAAACGTGGTCAAGTGGTAACATACATGACAGCGAATCCATGCTATGGGTTTGAACCCCGTTGGTGGTAAGAATTGTTCGTGGCCTTTCCGGTCGCAAAGTATTAGTGCATTTAAGGAACCGCGGAGAGGCTGTAACTTGTTTCCAAAGCGACGTAAAATAAACAAATTTAAAACTGTGCGTTTTAGACGCCCTTATTTTCGGTTAAAGGCAATAACTGATTTGTAGTAACAACTGGTATTTATTATTTTAATGGGATTAAATTGTAAATATATTATAGTCTTTATGTACCACCGAAATATATGATATAAGCAAAGAAATGTAATAGTTTACAGTTCAAATCATATCATTCCGAGTTACGCATAGGAAGATTTAGAAGAATTATCGCCCCTTCCGGTTTCCTTAGTAACGGTACGTAGTCAACAAATTCAAATGTTTTATTATGTTTACGTCACAGCAACTAAATTAAATATTAAAACAGAAAACATTTAGCGAGAGCTTACCATCTGTAACAAGATCAAGATAAAAATCGACATGCTTTTCTCACGTAGCATATATATATATATTGAAAGCTATTAAGAGACACACAAACTGCTTCAAAATCTGAACAGTATATTTCCAGACCTTATTAAGAACCAGGAATAAAAAAAACGTAACTGGAAGTCGAAATTAATTTATAATTCATATTAGATGATGTTACTTTGTTGAAAATTGTTTATTAGTCTTAGTGCGAAAAATGAATATTGGTGGTTGACATAGGCGCTTCCGGCAGCATTCCTCATTTGGGCCTATATTAAAAGTCTAAGACATATGGATTTTCGCTGGCTGACACTCTTTAACTTGATAACCTCAGTGGCAGTGTTATCTAATCTAAGACGTAAATCAGTCTGGTTTGGTGGTTTTAAACAGATTAGATTGTTTTCATATATTTGTATTTCAGATGAAGAGGCTTTATTCACTCTTTCAGAAAACAATTTTGCGGAGTTTACATTATGCCATTTGATCAGAAACAATATGTGTTGAAGCGGTTCTCCAAGCTGTAATGTCTTCATAAGAAAATGTTTTGTAATGAAAAAGAACAGCCCCAGGTGTTCTATACCATTGCTAATCGGGTAAGTCAGATTTGAATCGTGAAATGCCAACAGAAATGTTTATTTTGAACTTAAAATCCCAACTCTCTCCATAATTCTACAAACACCAAGAATTATAACGAGTTGAAACGTCAAAATGAATGTGTTACAAAACTTACCAATTTAATTATATTGTTTAGTCTTGGACGTATATATCGTGAAATGTGAGATAATCGATTGAAATAAAATATATTAATGTGAAGAGTGGAAATACAATAAATCAGTCTCCATTTACTTTGTTTTTAAACTTCAATAAAGACTTGCAAATATATTTAGACGCATTTACCCGGAAGCTCTTTGCTGAATGTGCAAACCAGTTGCAAACAAAGCTTTGAACTTGCAATTTTGTTTGAAATAAAGAAAATAACATAACGTTTCTTTTCACCTACGGAAACTGTCGGATATTTTATTTTCAGAATAAATGCTTTCGGTGAAATCACAAGGTTTTATCTATCTTTCGTTTTCTTTTAAAATAATAAACGTTTCCATAAATAAAAAGTCACCGTTTGTCGAAGATTGCTGACCAGCAACCAATTACCGAATATTCTTACTAGATAGAATTACCGTACCTTTTCTAAAACAGAAAATGAGCCATAATTAAAGTAAAATCAGACTTATTCAATTGGCTATAAGTAATCAAAATAGGGGATGGTGAAAATTATGAAGTTTAATTTTAATGCGATTACAATGTTTTATAAACATAAAAGGTTCGTAGCGTGTGTCACAAAATAATGTTGACGTGGCCTGAAAATAAGTGTAGATTTAGAGTACGTTGTATTTGTCACGTAGGCCAGAGTGGAACTGTGTTAACCGATTTTGGTTATATAAGGTTTATCACAGGTTTCTTTTATTACCTTTTGTTCAGAATGAGATATGATTAGGGTTTGAAATAGTTATATCTACTGTTTTGCTAAGTTTTAAGTGTATTAAGAGAGATGTTTAAGGTTTAGAAGTTTAAACCTATAGTTTCTTTACATTAGCCCTTTTTATCAGTATACCTCAGTGTTGTCAGTATTTCCCGGGATGCACGGGATTCAGCGATTTACAATTTATTGCACGATTCACGTGATATTTGTTTTATAAGAGTAAATCGGGGGTTTTAGTATATAAGCTGATTTTTATGGAGCCTCAGCGTCAGATATCGATGGGAGCTACGGAGGATACCTGGTCCAGTCTAGAGTATTCTGACCAAATTTCATTACGGAGCTTGTGTGAGTAAAATTTTATTTTGTATTTCATTTTTGCAGGTAGATATGAAACTTAGATTTATTTTAAACATTTATTTTGTAGATTGTTGTATTGTTTCTTCTCAGGGAAACGAGTGTACAATCATATTTAATTCTCGGTAGTTTTTGAAGTTTTGGTTCTATAGGCCAAGGAATCTAAGTACATAGCTCCGCATTATTATGTATATTTGATGTAATTTTGAGAATAATTATGTTAGTTTATAGGTATGTCCTTAATTTTGATATTACCTGAATATACATGGAAGTATTTGTCCAATTTTTTTGGAATTAAAAACGTGGATTTTAATTAAAGGTTGAATATCTGTTTGGCATATAATTGCGAACAAGGGCAGTTCTCTACGTTAATGCGCTTATGTAAAACCATAATATTGTTGTATGGTATAAAATGCACGTATGAAATACCAGAGATTTGTTATTTGGTATGAACGTAGTATTATGAAGTAATACAGTGTCTGCACATTATATTTGGTGTGATAAGTAAATAAGAGCAGCGCTATTTATTGTTTGTAGCCGTATTTAGTTGGGGCATGGAGCCTATGTAAGCCGAAAGGTTACAGTCGATACGGGACCCCATTGGTGGACTACGTCACAAGGACGGGAGAATCTACGCATGCGTCATATGGACGACAGGGTGTCTACGGTGGACTAAGCGGATCACATATACCGAAGGGACAGCGACGACAGGAAGTCAGTGTTCATCGACAAGAGCACGTGTTATAGTGTATGAGTACTGTGAATTTAGTGATCATTTTGTGAATGTGGCACATTGAAGTGCATTTGTATCAGTAAGTTATTATGTAGTTAATATGCGGGCTTAAAGTGAAAACAGGACGTTCAGTGCAGTTATTATTTATTATTGTACCAACAGATAAAGAGACAGTTAGCCGGCAGTATTTTTTTCATATTCTTTAATTCTTTTTCTAATATTCTCATTGTTTATATTTTTATGATAAATATAATTTTAAAGAAAGTTGTTTGGTATTTATTCTACCTTAGAGAGTTGTCCGCCCTTGGTCATTTTGTTACAGCGTGCGTAATTTTCCTATATATTCACGGTTCAAACAATTAAAAATACATGTTACGTATAATATACGACGTCATATGAGCGTAATAAAAAAACCCCGAAACATTTGTGATAAACGTGTTAAAATTCTTTTTTATGCTATATAGCAGTATAACACTCGATGTTGCGTTCAGATGCTTTGTAATTAACCATTAAGGCCTACTGTCTTAGTCTTTAAACTTTATTTATTTTTTTTATTGTTTACGAAACAAGTTATCACAACTTATATAATCACTCTCGATGGCTTTGGTGGCGGCGTATGTTGTTATTATTGTGCGAGGAACCCGGAGAAAACCAAAGTGTCTACAGGCGACCCTGTAAACTCTCACGTACGTGACCAGGAATCGAACCTGGGGCGCATTGGTGAGAAGCAAAGTGCGTTACCACTACGCTATCAAGGCACCGGTTTTCGTGATTAAATTACTGCGCATCCGAACTTAACAACTTGCATTATTCTGTGATAAAGCTCTCAAAACGAAGCTCTATTTCCTAAGTGAAAAGTGATTAAAAGCTTGAATGTAAAATGTACTAATTCATTACTGCTCATATCAGCGTACTAGGCTCATTCGAAAAAAGGAAATTAAAAACTTAAGGCAATTATGGGGGTGTCATATTCATTGGACGTTTCGGCACTGACCCACAACGTCCTTCTATGATGTGCCGACCGGGATTGATTAGAATCCGGCCTGAAGATAGTATGCTTCACTATCCTGACTCATCTACCAAATTTGGTGGCTGACTTAACTTCTCTATGCCGTGCCCCCCGTTCCGCAAACTAATGTTCAGCGTGTATTTGTGTTTTAACTTTATGCACACGCCATAAATCATTATATGATAACAATTCATTGAGAACAATATCGCTTTTCTGTAAATAAGTTTTCCTTGTCATTAATGATAAAAACTTTCGACAAAATTATGGAAACACGAGAAAAGCGGAAAATGGAAGAAAACGTTGATAACTCTCTTTGTTAGCATTTTGTCAGTGCCTCGTATGAGGGAAGCTATCTAGGTATAATCGTAGGCATATCAGTGGTATACATGTATATCAATAATTTAGTTTAATTATATTGGGCCTCTGAGCAAAAAGGATACAACATAACATCCTTTATTCGGCATGAAATAAAATAAAGCATATTTTCAGACCACAAATCATACAATGTGCGAAATGTGGTACGGGTGTAAACAATACAAAGTGTTAATGATTACAGATATAACATGCATATCATTTAATGCAATTTTAACTAATTCCTGCATCTTAATTCCAATGAGATCTTGTAACATGACAGTTAATCGCATTGCTATTGTATTGTTATATCTCATTATTCTATATCTTAAATGTTACGGCAAAAATAACAAGAAAAGTGACTTAACTAATTTAGTTAAACACTGATAATAAAGATTTATGACAATTTTAACAAGTTTGATTATAGAAACAAGCTAAAATATTGGGGCTATGTGTTTTAAAAGTCAAAAATCCCAAAAGATTAGAATAAAATGTTTAAACGTAATTGAATTTTATATTTGTCTAAGGAATTTATGCACGAAACAAGTTCTGTTTAACTGTTGAAAAAGCAAATCTCGCATTACAAATATAATGAAAGAATAAATGTTACGCACAGCAAATGTAATAGGCATTTTTGACAGCATTTCATGTTTTAAGTAGAAGGAAAAGCGACATTTAACGAATACTGGCGACAAATTAAATTCATGTAATTATGCATGTTTGTTTATTTATTTGGTTTAACGTCCCACCGACAGTATTTCAGTTATTTTGGAGACGATGTCTACTTGAGACAGATATAGTATCACGCCGTAGACATATGGCATGATACCACACCCAGTCACATTATCCTTACACCGGGCCAACCAGTCCTTGTACTACCCTTATATGCCATGTAATTAACTAAAACAAACAAATAACATCCTTATCATTACTGTTACAGATGTTTTGTATTTATTGTGATTTACGTCTCCCGACAGAATTTTAGTTATATGGAGATTTGGTCTATTTGAGAATGTCTAGTATTGCTATTCTCCAGCATCACGTCGAAGACATGTTATACCTCACATACCCTAAAACCGAGACAAACTGTGCTGTAACTACCATATTATACACCCCCCCCCCCCCCCCCCCCCCCAGTGAAAGAGTACATGAACTATTCAACAGAAAACAAAACTGAAAGCAGGTCAATTTAGCCTGGTGATGTTTAAACAAGTTCTCTTGGCATTATAGAACAGGACAAAACATTCACTTTATTTAGACTTAAGCATGAACAGCTCATGGTCACATACACAAAATACATATAAATACATACATGCCATGCGCATATACAACAAAACATGATTATGATATGGTATCGACATCGTGAGAAAAACTTACAAAGGACAAAATGTAAACCGTTAATAATTTTGGCTATGCATATTCTTATTTATCCTATTTTTTTCTTATTTCAAAAGCTATTGCATTAATATATATTTCTTATTTGAGTTACGTAGAGTTACAACTTTCCCCATACACGGGCGTATAGCGTAGTACCTAGGAATCTATATCTTACGTATATCCCTATATATAGGACAAACTATAATAAAGTAAAACTCATCCTCGGTTTCATTTAAATTACACAATGTACATTTTCTATTATATTTCTGAACACCATCATGTCTACCTACTTCATGGAGACTTAAACGCTATGTTAAGCCTGATGTTACCGAAACTTGTTAATCCAATGTCTACGACAGTCTGAATATCCTTCATTACACATGTGAAATGTAAAACAAGAGGACATCTAAAGCAATGAATCGCGCACCACAGGGCAACCATGTTTTTACAGACCCCATTTTAAGGAACCGAATAAATTGAACAATATTAATTTGGCAAATGATTAGGCATGCACCATTTTTCGACTTATCTTACTGATTTTTCTTTTCTGATTTCCGTTTCAATTGCAACCATGAATTTCAATTATTTTTAGGGGACCATCCGAGAAAAGCTTAATTTATTTAATCAAATTTGATCAATCAGTATAAGAAGAGATGTTGTTTGAAGTAAGTATTAACATAGGCTCCGGTCATTGGCTGGTTGCAGTAATTCATTTACATCACTTAATGCTAAAATGAACTCAAATGATTATGTCTTGTCAATCAAATGTAGTATCTGACGCAAAAAAATATTCGCCATCAAATTTTCCAAAAAGAAAAAAAAAGAATAATGCAACTATAATCAACACAAGTCTTTTCCTATTGCTGAACATTTAATGCAAACGCTATAAATTGTTATACATCTCCTACCTGTTACAGATATCATTATATTCGGAAATGCATCTCATAACATCGCTTTTTCTTTTCTTCTGACATATCTCTTATTTCAGGAAGGTTCCAATATGATTTAAATATTGTACGTGTATCAAATTCCAAATAAAAAAAATTGCGCATTATTTCAAATGTCTAGACACCGTAGCTGACAGATACATATTACTCTTCAAACATATTTAGTGGTTAACTGTCTGTATCTTAAATGTAATGGTATTCACTTTTGCTTACGGCTCTTATCCAAGTTTCAAAGTTTGTCTAAATTACTGTCAGTGAAATCGCAGATATCCGCAGAACGATTTTTTTCAAAGCTTCCAGCATAGTTGGAGATATATTCCCAGAATATTTTGGGAGAAAGGATATTAACCCTTTCCCTCATAGAGGAAACCATGAAAAGACCTATGCGAACAACATAAAAATCGCCTGCGAGTAACTCGCAGCTGATCGGTTATCTGTCGCTGCTCCTCAGTGGTCTGAATGAGATTGTAATTAATTTGGTAATATTAACTGTGGTTTCTGCAGATCAGGCTTTATGTGGTACCTATTGAGTGCGTCAAAATGAGTCTATATGAGGGAAAGGGTTTACTCGGTATTCCGATTCTTGCGATTATCCGAATATTTCATTTTCCCCCATGAGCCTTCGGATTATCGAAATTATACTGTAATTAACGACGCTTTAGTCTACAATTCGGTGCATGTATTGCAGTGAAATTGTTTATTCTGATTCCGACTGTTGTAGACATCTTGAGTACTTCACATGCAGTTTTAGCATATTTCACAATGCAAACTTTAAGGTACCTTGTCCAATTGTCTGGGTCGCCCCAGTGTCTACTGGAAGAAGGTTCCCATCATGCTAGAGGAAATTAACAACTGCAATTTTAAATTAAGACGATATGAATTGTGTCAGTAGAGTTACAACTGTTGTGGAAATGGAAGAGAATCGATGGTCGTCAAGATATTGGAGGAGAATTACGATTGTGCTAGTTATGATGACATTTATTAAAGAGAGTTGATTGCGAAAATAGCAAAAGTAGCTTTCCAAAAATGCTCTGGATTCAATAGGCATTATGTCGATCTAAATATGTTTTTGTCTATGGTTTGCCTTTTCTTTGTAAATATACTTCATTAATTGAAACATTTCTGATATAAAACTAGCTACTGTTTTGTATACAAAACTAACTGACATAAAATCAATTAATCAGCAATTAACGAACACATTTAAAAGGAGGATGAAAATGTTATTGGTTTCTTTCCTACGACGATAACTTCGAAACGTTCTGCAGAATTTACTCTGATTGCGTCAATAAAGAATTCATTGTTTTTAAAACATTGGTAAATTATTTCCTTGATATATTAAATATCTAACTTTACACAATGATCATGTAACTGACAAAGGTGTCCCAAACATCAGTTCATGCTTTAAATTTAGAATTTATTTTGCGCTGCCATAACGTCTGTCATAACGCGTGCAATATATTATGTCCAAATTGTAATACCAAAATACAAATGTAAAAAATTGATATACTACAGAAATTGTATTTTTATTGACATCAAATTTCGTTGAATTTGTAATAAGAGAAGATTTCGTGAGTGCATTTATTTGTGGAATCATAGTCTAGTAAGCATGTCTGCTAATTGAGGGTTTGATAACACAACCTACAAAACCAACGAAAATATACATAGTGACTAATGAAATGCATTTTTAGTAAATGCCACAACAGCCATTTGATGCAAAGGCTGGTACCAATAACGAAAACTATAGGCAAAAATCACCTTGTTCTTTTATTTATAGAATAGATTCCTTAGATTATACGTCGAAAGAAAAGCCGTCTACAGATGGTTGTGTCATGGCAAAGAAAAACACAAGCGTACGGGTGTTGACACTAAACTGTTTTCAAAGTTAGGAGAACACTCTAAATAATGATAGTATGGTCATAACTTATATTGACATTTCCAGGGTATGAATCATCATTACTATTTATTACCATTCGTATTGTTATATCTATTATTATTTCGGTTGCTTTAGTAATTGTTGTAATCATCTTATAAACAAAAGTATTCTTCTTAATACATGTATATTTATAATACTTATTTCTATATTCATATTTTCTAATGGTGATAATCCACAGAAATTATCTATAAAATAATGTCAAGGGAAGAGAAAACATTCATATTTTATATATAGGCCATGATTACAATTATTTGCTTGATCAAATAATGAAACACCATCAATATTTAATTCTATTTTTTCTAAATATTGCTTTCTTGCAGTATAGCAAGATACTGTGTTAATCCAAAGCATTTCAAACCCCATTTATTCGTGATAAATACTTTTATAAAAAGGTTAAATTAGTTGCAAACGGTAAGTTAGAGTCACTAAATTTAAAATGTGTATGTTACGAAACAAGCACATATTAGGCGTAAACTACTTATTGGATTTAATGTAGATTTGAATATTCTATATCCTTTATCGAAGATTGAATTTCATTCTGTGACTCAGGATAAGAAAAGAAATAGAGTTTTATCCTTACTTTCTTTGCGATAAATAGCATAGGTATGATTTGCATCCAATCTATAGTTTCATGACAGTAAATCATCTTAACGATAAATGTCGTACAAATGTAATTATATATTGTTTCAGACCGATAACTGACGTATTTGATACATGATTTGTAACGAATTACGGATATAATTTTTTCAGCATATGATATATAATCTGAATGATTTTATTCAATAAATTATTTCTAATAATTAATATTTATATATGTTTTGTTTTCAATGCAATGATAACAGTATTTCTTTACAAATAACATGATATGATACATGGTTTATTTTCAATGAAATGATAATATAATTTCTTTATAAATAATTTTATATGACATATGATTTGCATTAAATACAAGGGTATAAAGCATTCCTTACAGATAAATTACATACATGTATGTTTTACCTCCTTGAAAAAGCGTATAACCATTAGACATACTAATACCGTATAGCGCTTATGTAGTGCGAGTATTGCATTTAATAAAGAATCAAACATGACATACATAAATCTATAAAAGAAACGTCATTTCTCCAAATAAACCTCTTTGTTACATACATTTCTCAGGTAATGTAAGCATTACGGGCATAGCATGTCCTACAAACTATTCTCAGGAACGAACCGCAAATAGAAATGAGTTCAACCGAAAATCGGCGAGATACTACAAAAAGATGTAACATTTCTAAGAAAATGCATCTCTTTTCTCTAGAGACCGTTAAATTAAAATATTTTCCATGCTCTCCTGATTTGCATATGAAGTCTTCAATTGGAAAAGGCGGAAAAGAGGCTGAATTCAAAACTTTGGTTCTTGGCAAATATGTTCCAAAGAAGCAAAATCCAATGACATCTCTTTACATATCTGGCTATTGCACTTGCGTAGATTGAAACAATATATGGACATATAACGTATGATAGATACTATATAAATATGGTAAAAAAGATTGAAGAAAATACTTGCTGAATTGCTGACTTATCACCGCACAAATTGAAACCGTTTGCTATTGAAATAAAAGGCTTTAGCAAGAGCGGTTATCATATCATGTTCAAATGAATCTGTTATGGCGTTTGTTATAGAAAGGTTATTACTTTTTGATAGTTTATTATGTTAATACAGCCTTTCATCTAAAACGCACGAGAGTCCGCTCTTTTCAAATTCTCCACTTTATGCATACGTGTTATTATTGAATCAATTGTATCTCGTTTAATTTCAATATTTCAAGAGCAGATTACGGTACTTTATTGAAACATGGAACAATTGTTGAGTATCATAAAACGCAACTGTGTAGTATGTGAGAGAGTTCGGGTAAAGTCAAAGTCACAGCTACTAAGATAGAAAACTGAAATTTATTGATACAAACTAGGAGTCTAAAATGCTATGTGGATCAAATTATCACTTTTATAATATCTTGAGTGCTCACATATTACTACGATTAAGTAGTTGTCTAGACTATTTGAGTTTACCGTCGCTTCGACAGTATTTCAGTCATATAGCGACGTCCAGCTAATTACAGGTGTAGGAAGACCCTGAGTGCACGGAGGCATCCGGGTAGAACCACCGACCTACTGCAAGCCAGCTGGAAGGCTTCCTCACATGAAAATCCGAATGACCCTGCTGGGATTCGAACCCACGCGGTGAGGGGCTGAGTGAGTGCTAAAGTCAGCGACTTTACCCTCTCGGCCGCGGAGGCCCCTAAGTAGTTGTTGCATGATGAAGAATATATATACTAGAAATATTAAAGCTGAAAAAATTAATGCACCAAACATACGATAGCAGTTCGACTTTATTATTATCCTTGATTTTTCAAAAATTAATACATGTACTCAGCTAATAAAAAAGAAATTTATTATTCATTGCTTAAGTTTTATTAAATAAAGTTTTATTTTTGTTGTAGAATATACAATTGTATCTTTAAAGGTAATGAATTCATCAAACATTTATATTGCAATGTAAAATTCAGGATTTTGTCAATTAGATCAATATTGATTGAGAGAGTGAAAATCAAAATTCACAAATGACAAATCACAATTTCACATTAACATTTCAAATTGGAAATGCAACTCTATAATTTACAGCACAATATTTAAATTTGAGACACTAAATGTATATGTAAATAATTTAAATTATAAAACAATATTATTATTTGCTATTTTATATCACATCATGTTGATTTTGATTGTCTTAATCTTCTTTTAAAATTTCAAAATCGTTTTCAATCAAAGGTTGGTTTAAGTAATTAAGTAATGGAATGGTGTAAAATTTCAAGCCGTATTTACAAGTATTGAAGAGGTTATAATTAAATTCCAAGACACAGAAATCACACTAAAAAGGATTTTTTCATATATTTTAGAAGGGGCAGTAGTATAGTATACAGTACTGGTTAGCCGGTGTCAGAATAATGTGACTGGATGTGGTATTCATGCCAAATGTCTTCGGTGTGATACTGCAGTGTGGCAGAGCTATATCTGTCTCAGGTATACATAGCCTCAAGATAACTGGAATTATGTCGAGTGTCGTTAAATTTAATAGACAAACAAACAAACGGGTGACGGAAGACCTCAACAGTCAAAGGAACCCGTATAAAACCCCTGACCTACCACAAGTCAGCCGAAATGATCAGACCGGGACTGGAGACCACATCAATTTGCTACACCGTGACTATAACAAGTCCTGTCAAATACGCACTAGTTCTTAAAAACACTCGAGAGAAAATATACTAATCTTCATTGGTATAAAGCAATTTAAATACGAATGCAAATCATTATCGGTAATTCATAATATTGCAAATCGTTTGAATTCTCTAAAACACGTCTTTCGGATTGCATAAATGATCTTAGACTTCTGTTGAAACACTAAAACATTTTAAACATCAAAAGAGTCCAATATTCTATTCTCACTGGCCCTGTTTAAACTATATAAATGGCTTTATTTGAAATTCTAATTTTTCTTCCAAATTCTTTTAAATGGGTTTGCTATTGCAACTCCTTTAGATTTATGCGGAGGCAGACTCGAAATGTTCAATGCATAACTGCTCTTTTTTCATTTGGATGAGTTCTGAATTTAATACACGTTTTTATTGTTTTTCCAAAATAACGTTATAAGTCTTCAATATTAATGATAATTAAGTTTTCAAACATGTGTTTAAGATAGTTCTGACATTTATTTCTGCTGAAAGCAGAACTGGTCTTCAGGATCAAAAGTTTTAACAGCTTGCCCAATGCATAAAATATTTCGCCGTAAACTGATGTCGTTATTTTTTAGTTTATTCAACGAAGAACTAGTATTTGAAAACTAATGACAAATGATTCTCCCATATTTAATTCAATCTGTAATAACATTTGATTCTCGCTCTTCTGTCTAAATTTTTTATCAAGCAAACTAATTGTAATGCATAACGCATCATGTAAGTCAATTCACCTATACATGAATATAATGAATTCAGTTATGTACACTATGTTTTTTTTTTTATATAAAACGAGTTTTGTTTTTCGAAGATATACCTAAAAACGAAATTGGGTTATCCTCTAAGAAACAACCTTGAATAATGAGGAGCATTAATATTTGTCATGAATACATGTAAAACATACTGGGTCATTATGAGTATTTGCGAGATTTATTATCCGCTACCTCATTGCGACTAAAGATAAACACCATATGTGTAATTATTTTTCATATTTCAATATCATGATTTACACCACCTGCATTAATTGCACACACAGCTTCAATAGCGCAAGATGAAGTGTAGCCTGAGCGCTTCGACACCATCCTCTTCTGCCACGTCTTTTTTTTTTGAAATATCAATTTTGATTTCTTCCGAAGTGTAACTTTGCTGGGGTTTACTTCTCGACGATATTTTTTCAGTGTTTTATATTATATTGTCTAAAGACAGACATAATATCATGTTAAGGCTGACGTGCCAACAAGAAGAAATGTGAGACCTTATTTTAAAAGTACATGATACTTATAGAACATGCGCTAAAATGCTTTAAATTAGTAAATCAAAATTAACTTAAAATAACAGAACTATCATTGAAGATCATGAATATCCAAATTTAATTAAGTATTTTGATAACCATGTCAGAGACAATGTTGGCACAGTTGAAGGATGGACATAAAGTTGAGAGATAGTGCAGGCAAAATATATTAAATAAATACAACAAAGGGTCATAACTCCTTTAAAATCAAGCTGAACGTGACGTGCCAACGATATGCGCAGTCTACAGTCGGGCGGACCGAAAGACATGACCATAAACGTCGTATCTGGTTGTACTGACTATTGTATTGCTTTTTTGCATAATTCTATACGATAGCTATTAGCTGATTTCAAAAAAATGTTATTTAAATTAAGAATATGTATACATTATTTCATTAGGTGCCGCGGTCTGATGGTCCAAAGGTTTCGAGTTCGATACCAGTTGCTAGCGTGTATTTATCAAGACCTTTCCTGACTTATAGTCCTTGTTAAACCAAAAAGATTTAGCAAAAGTTGCAAAATTGTAAAATAAATATCAAACAATAAATAGATTTTTTTCTTTTTAGAGAAGATACATAAAACACATTAACATTATAGACAAGAAATAAAAAAACACAGGATAAAGATGCTTAAGGAGATATCAAATATAGAAAACCCGACTTAAGTTATTCTCTTTAAATAAATGCATTTCATTTCCGAAAGGCTCATCGTAGGTCTACTTTGGTAATAGTTTTCCATTTTGTAGTCTGAGTGTATCACATTCAATCAGAACTAAATATGATATTAGCTCGAAGGAATATCATAATAACATTTATTTTCTCTAAACCGCAATGAATTTGGTCTTTCTAATATAATGATTTTCACCACAAGGCATTCTTGTCTGCCAGATAAGACCGTCAATGCAGGACAAATAAAATGAAACTATACTGGGATATACAATATATATATATTAGGACATCGGTATCTTGCAAAATTATTGTCTGAGCCTGTCTGGACATTAAGTATGATGTTGGCCACTTTTTTTAATCTGCCGCTAAAGACAACGTCCAAACGGATACTAACACCGGTGTTTATACGATCGATTGCGCGTCAACTCAGACGTCCAATGTTACACCCTCAATCTGCACTCTTAAGAATGGCTAGTCAATTCAAATTCTTTATTTCACTCATTCCATTTTACAGTAATGGATAAAAGAGGTTATAATAAGTACAACATATAAAGAGGCTCTAGAAAATATAGAAGTAGTAACACAATAACTGAGGTGATTTCACTAATAAAGTTTGTAAATATATATTCTAATATATAAATAATTCAGTTGTACAGGTGGAGAGTCATTGTTTCACAATTGCCATTTAAAGAAAACAACAACAACAAAACATCAATTTAAACATGTTGTCAGAATATCTTCCAATTAATCATTAAGTATAATATTACCTTATCTTAGTCAAAATTGATTGTACAAACTTAAATAAATTTATGTTTTGTCTTTTGTTTTTTGAGTTCATTAGTTTCTCTAATTTAAAAATATTTGGGTTTCTATAAAAATAGGGCTTTAGATATTTCTTTCTGTCATCTGTTAGTCATGCATCATTTGTTACTTTAGTATCTATTTTGCTAGATTGTAATGTTACATCTGCCTGTTTGCTAAACTATCTTGTTAACTATGTGGCTTCCTATGTGTGTCCCACAATTGTTTATAGGGTCGATTTAGCGTCATTTTAGGCGTTCATTGTTACACATTGTTACACCCTCAATCTACACTCTTACGAACGACTTGTTATGGATCATTTGTTGCTATAGTAATGTATCTATTTCGTTAGATTGATTACTTTCGTTAATTTATTTGCTTGTCTGCTGAAACAATTTTGTTAACGACGTAGCCTCCTCTGGGTGTCCTATATTTTGACTTCTTATTGATGTCTGAGTAGAAAGAATTATGTTAATTTGAGATAGTCATCATTTTAAAGAGTTTAAAATCTAGAACTAGAAAAAATTATTACAGATTTTAACATTCCTTTCTCGCAACTAATAATATTCGGATATTTTGAAAATAACAAGCAAATAAAAGAGGCTTTACTTTAAAGATGCTTGATTTCGATCATAACATAGACAAGTGTAAATATGACAGTTTAATGTCCATTATAGAATCAATTACCCTTTTATTAATAAGGTGATCAATTTTTTAATCCTTATCTGTGCCGAATATAGCGCCATGAACCAAATTTCATGGTAATTCTTCAAATAAGTTCTGAAAGAAAGCTCACTAAACTATAGTTTTATGTCCAGGATTGTTTGCTGCATCTTCGTACCACTCCATTAAGCACCGCAATGGCCATACCGTGTATCATATGTATTGTCATTTTTATGAATAAGATATTCGTAAATGATGTCTGAAATTAGATATGCTTATTATGCAGAGTTTCTCTAGACGCAAATACAAGAATACACTTTACGCCATTTAATTGGCAATGCGTGGATTTTACACTTTTCCATAATAAAAACTTTTTTCGCCACGGAGCTATTAAGTTCAAAAAGTAAAATAAGATGTCGTCCTTTTTATTTATTGCTTCACTTATTTTGACTCAATCGACATTTAATCAGTATACAATTTCAAGATAAACAAAACATGGTCGAAATATCATCTGTTTTTATTTATTGCTTCACTAATGTTGACCCAATCAGCACTTAAGCAGTATACAATTCAAAGATAGATATACTGATCGCATACAGACATGGGAATTAAATTGATATAATCCGAATGAAATATGTCTATATCACACTTTTGGCACTCCGGTAGTATCCCCAACGGAAACAAATTCAGTCTACACAATTGAATGGTATGATAAGGACATTGAACAGGATTAGGGCGGAACAATCTCGACAGATGTAAATAGTCTGCTAACAAATGCTACATAGTTTGAAGGGCTCCTGACTCCGTGAGCGAGAATATGTTACACTAGTTACACGGATTATGCCGTGGGACTGAAAATTATGGAGCTTAAATAGAGGGGAACGATTGGTTTCATTAAGTTATTTGGTGAATGCAGAGAGTATGAAAATTAAAATACACCATTGATCAGTTGTTTATTTCAAGGTCAGTATGACATGACATTCCCCATATGCTTGGTCTGACGACCAGCAACAATAAAACGGTAAAACGGCCAATATAATGGTTCATGTTTTGCCATTTGCAGATAGCTAATGAAGCCATGTGACACTGCCACGAACAAGATGACGTGAGGCATTTTGCCATATACGGGCCTTTCGTCTATACGCAGTCGAAGAAAACAATTACTTTTTTATCTTTCTTTCTCCTACAGTTGCATATGTGGATCAGGACATCAAGGCACTGAGGAAAGCAACAAATTACATCTGAATAGATGGCCCTATTTGGTTTTCTATACGTTAAAATAAACTGTTTGGGAATGGAAACATTTGTTCATATTTTTTTAATTATTCTACATAATGTGGCTAAATATTTTGAGAATTAGATACCTCGCAAAACTATGTGGTTTCTTTGTTAGTTTGCTTAGAACTGAGGATGCAATTAAAGTATTTCAGTTAATTTCGGATTTTGTTGTTTATCGCGAAATACGGAGATATAATGATACAACTTTGATAGCATTTGTGTAGATTGACTACTATTGAATTGGATTAGCCGTGATGAAATTTATGTCTGATATTTAGATAGTGAGTTTCCAAAATATATTTTATGTGCGAAAATATTTTATTTTTGTGCTGTATGACAATTAATTTAACTTAAAATTTATGTCCTAACTGCTTGTTGGATTTTTTTAGCTTGTTGAAATATAAAACATATTTGATGCATGACTCGTCTGCTCTAATTTTATAACATGTTAAACAAATTCTGTAAATACGCTTCTGCTCGTGAAAATTATATAAAACTTAAACAGTGCACATGTCGACCTAAATTTCATATATATTTGCACATTGTTTGCTTTATAATTTTAAATTTGTTTATTATTTGTTTAGTTACAACAAGACTTTAGATGAACACGTTTTCAAAAGTCTTTCTCCGAAAATTTTAATGTCGTTTCTGATTGATGGGGTATTTCGATTTCGACCATTTTAAACCTGGTTTTGGCACACGAGTCGGTCCTTTTGTAGACTGACTATTCCAAGGTGGTAACTGTTGTTATTTTTACATTTTATGTAATGTCCTGATCCCTGTTTTTTTGTTGTTGTTTTTTCTCCAATTTGTATTTATTTGTACCTGCTTCATGTGTTTTTCGTTTTTTGAACAGGGCTGTTTGGAACGCTGTCCTATGGTAGCACACATTTTGAATCGGACAACAATTCGGGGCTATATTTAGACATAGATACACATTTAAAGATTTCCTTTTTTTTTTT
>CM037781.1:42545108-42595108 GCA_021229015.1 Solen grandis | reverse complement strand
ACTACGCAGAGAAATAAGTCCAAAGTTTGTTTTCTCTCATATCACTAAAAAGTGATAATTTTCATGATTTTTTTTCAGTATGCATTATGAAAGTCGAAACTGACTTAAAATGTGTTGAAATTCGATGCTAGAAATAGCGTGTTTAATAATCTGTAACGAAAAAGGAAAGTACACAAGAGAACAAATCGCAAAACATTCGGAGATATTTTGCACCATGACTGGCTTGAATATCCAGCGATAGCCAACAATATGGTGAAAAAAATTTCCCTTGCATGCAACAGTGGACCCCATAGTGCAGTAAACAAAGTAGTCAGTCTCTTCGCTAAACAAACGGCATTGAGGGTGAGGGTTTGAGTCCCAACCGGGAGCATATTTTTTTATATTTACTTAACTTTTTTTGCAATATAAGACATACATATATATGTTTTATTGAAAATCATTAATTTACCTATTTTAAGTACATGTGTATATAAAATTAAATGGAAAAAATAATGGGAGAAAAAAAAACAGAAAGTTTGTTGTTTTTATTTGCTTCCACATATTCATATAATTTTATAAACTGTAGGCAAAAGAAATGAGGGGAATAAGAGTGGCGATATGTTTATTGTTAGAATCCTTTGAGACAAATGATGTGTTCATCTTTTTTAACGACCGTGCAAGTTCATTAAAGCAAGTTCATTGAACATTGGGTTCATTGGCATCGCTTGAAAATTCGATCCTCGATTATTAAATTTACTTTCAATTTGATCAAACAAAATAAATGTGACATAAGCACATTAAAAACCCTGTTCTCTCAGCGCTATCAGCGCTTTGATTAATGTATGTTGGATTTCTCATATGATCTTTTTTGTATTTACTTATCAATTTGAATGTTTTAGATATTCTCCTGTATTTGATATTACAGAATAAGTGAATGTCAAAGAGCAAGTAAAAAGCGATAAATGATCACACTGAAAAAAGGTGTACAATATCCGAATCAGGAACCATTTATCAAAGTAAATTGCGACGTCTTAACTTTTTTCTACAGTAATAATTTCGAGAAAAAAAGAATATATGACGTATATAAGAAAATACGAGTGTAGTAGCAGTCAAAATGCAATGCGAATGTGATGAATTAAAAACTTGTTTATAAGATAAATGTGGATGTCTACTCTTACAAAGTGATACAATCAGAGATTCTGGAAAAGCATGGTTATCATGTCAGAATTAAATGAATCTGCTGCGGCGGTTGTTATAGAAAGGTTATTACATTTTGATCGTGTTACTATGTTTATCATGATGATGCAGCTTTTAAATCTTAAATGCACAAGAGTCCGCCCTTTTCCGACAGACAAACTCCGGTGAAGACTGAATCAATTATGTCTCATTTAACTTCAATACATTTGTGTCTCAAGTGCAGCCTATGGTCCTACATTGAAACTTGTAACAATAAATGAGTATTACAAGTATAAAAGGTTGCTAGCTATGTGTAGTACTTTGGGGGAGCTTGGGTGAAGGAAAAAAATCCCTGATACGAAAGAAAAGAAACCTCGATTTAATGGTATATACATAAGAATCTGAGATGTCAATTGTGTATAACAGGATCACTACTACAGTTCTGAGTTTTGATTAAACAGGACGTGTATGATAAACATTATAAAGAATAACAAGGGGGCCAAGATGGCGCTGAAGTCTCAATGCCTTTATCGCATGTAAAAGTTACTATATTAAAGCAGTTCTACTGAATACAGAATGAATATATGCTAAATTTCAGTTCCACACACCAAACAGTACTTGTAACTTAAAAATTAAAAGAAGGTCACTGGATCATGACCACACACAAAACTGTACCCCGTTATCCAAAACGGAAGGTCATAGGTCTCTATATAAATCTGTATAAAACAAATGAACATTGGGCGTTTTCAATTTTGATCCCAGGGCCATTATTTGAACAGACATTGTTAAAAACATCAGACAATTTCACACACCAAATATCTAAGCTCCAGGCTTTGAAGAATTTTAAAACGTTTTGCCTATGTAAGTCACTATAATCAAGTGATCCCTGGGGCAGGTCAATTTTAACCAAGAACATTGATTTGAACAAACTTGGTAGAGGTACACTAGGCTACGTTGCACACCTAATATATAACTCATGCCTTTGGTTTATGACAAAAATATTTTTCTAATTTTTTCTATACAAGTTTATGTAAAACTATGTGACCCCTTGGCGTGATCAATTTGACTCAGGACCATAATTTGAACAAACTTGGTATTAGTCCACTAGACAATGCTACACACAAAATATCTAATCTCCAGCCCTTGTTGTTTCGAAGAGGAAGGTTTTTAACGATTTCACTAAAAATATATATTTTTAGCTCCTGTGACCCAGATATGCAATTGGCCGGAACCTTTTGAACAACTTTGGTAGAGCTTCATACAAGGACATCACAATCAAGTTTCATCAATTTTGGCCCAGTGGTTTCAGAGCAGATGTCTTTTGAGACAGTTGTGGACGGACGGACGACAGGCAGCCATTGATCATAAAAACTCACCTGAGCACTACGAAAAAAATGACTCATTTATTCTCCCTAAATGTTTCAAGCAACATATACTGCCCCCCCCCCCCCCCCCCCCCCCCAAAAAAAAAAAGCACTCTTCAGTTCCTAAGTAATATTATTTTAATAAAAACTGAAAAATGTTTTACCCTAATCCCTAGGATATCAAGAGATTTATTTGTAAAGAAAATGAAAGTTCATTTATATAGATATAATCAGATGTATTCTATGTAATTTTGGCTCCTTTCAGACGTCTGAAATGTTAAAAGATGTTTCGAACGATTTGTATCTTTAACTTATTACTGAAACAATAAACCGTTTTATAAATTCAAAATTTAAATCAAAGACTATAATTACGATAAAGGAAAGGGTAGGAATACTGGAAAATATCAAATATAGAAAACCAGACTTCAGTTTTTTTCTTTTAACAAATGTATTTCATTTCTGAAAGGCGCATCGTAAGTCTACCTTGCTAATAGTTTTCCATTTTGTTGTCTGAGTGTATCACACTCAATCAGAACTTAATATGATATTAGCTCGGAGGAATATCATAACAACATTTATTTTCCCTAAACCACAACCAATTTTGCCTTGTAAACATAATGGTTTTCACCATAAGGAAGTGCTGTCTGCAGAATATAACTGTCATTGCAGGGGAAATAAATGAATCCTTACATGGATATGTATCAGGGCACTGGTATCTTGCTCAATTGTTGTCTGACCTGCCTGGACATTTAACATGATGTTGACCATTTAATGGCACTTACAGACACGTAATATGCTGATATAGACAACGTCCAAACCGGATACTAACACCGGTGTTTATACGATCGATTGCGCGTCAACTCAGACGTTCAATGTTACACCCTCAATCTACACTCTTAAGAATGGCTAGTCATGCATCATTTGTTACTTTAGTATCTATTTTGCTAGATTGTAATGTTACATCTTCCTGTTTGCTGAAACAATCTTGTTAACTATGTGGCTTCCTATGTGTGTCCCACAATTTGACCTCTGACTGAGTATAAGAAATCTCCAATTTAGGACACTTTTCTCCATTTCAAAGTTGGGATATTTAGAATCAAAAGAAAGTAAATTATAAAACATTCTTTTAATATTTTTACAGAATTGATCCCAGTTTTCTTCAAAATTCAGATACAAAATAAGATAAAAGATTGTTTAAGTATCAGAGAATGTTCGTGAAACACAAACCAGTATAAGTAATGTTAAGCATTAAAACGTTCGGAAATGTCTTTTTTCAAAATGTATTTCTTATACGAATTTGTTACAGAATACGGTTTTATAAAACAGCACTAGTCAACGAAAAAATATATATGAGTAAAATAATCGCATTTGATCTTTTTATAGGATAAGCTGAAAAGATCGACAACGTCGATTTTAATATATATATATATAAGTATTTACATACAATTAAGAACTACTAAAAATTACCGTCGTGATATTTTTGCAGAGGTCTTGCTTCCATTGAACTTTTAATTTACTTGTTCTAAAATCTCCCCTAATCGATCATATTTTTATCAGTTAATTCTAACAATACAAATGCAGATAAACTCATATGTATTCAAAATGGTTACAGATTATAAAAACAAACAACAGAAATAAACATGTCCTAAAGGTTGTATTTCTTCAAATATGCACGAGTTTAGCCATAATGGAGGTGGGTATGAAAACGACAGTACATTTGTTGTATAAAATAATTGAGACTTTTATAGATTGTCTAGTAAGTTCCTACAAAAAGTTCATAACACTACTGGTTTCGTGCCCATGGTCGATAGCTGCATCTTTGTGTCACACACAATTATAAACCTTAAGGCCATATCGTATATCATATGTTTTGTCATTCTGATGTTCCTAAATGATGTCTGAATAAGATATGCATATTATTTGCAATCTCTCCAGACGCAAAGATTGCTATAATATTATTAAGGAAACACATCAAAGCTAGGATACACAAACTCTCCATTTGTTGATGGTTTCGAAATAAACACTCTGTGCATTAGGTTTTTAGCTCTTTAAAGTCACTGTTCTTTCTTATCAAATTTGCTTTCATTTTTATTTTTAAAAGGTAGTGGCAGCATCAGTTATCTACTATAATTATAATGTAAGTATTTAGAGTTAGGTAGGTAAGGGAAGTACCTTATTAAAAATTCTTCGCCGTAGATGTAATTATGCAACTGGTTAAAGATAAACTACAAGAAAACTTTTGACGCAAGCGTCAAAGAATCGGACCGAAGGACTATTGTTGTTGGCGTGATTCTCAGTCATTGCGGGGAACTGATGTAATATCCATTTTGCTGTTAAACTGATATACTTGCTTCTTGATAACTGACGTTCGCACTTAATTGTTTTCGTACTCGATGATGATGGTGAATTTAACCTAATCACAACAGGACTAAATCGAATATCTACCATGAAAATAATAATAATAAAAGCATTGTGTATTAGAAAGACCAATAATGTATTTCTATGTTAATTATAATTTAATGAATTTTGTTGATGGTGCAGTAATGCATATTTAATACAAGTAATAATTATAACAGTGAACTGTTACTAAGTCTCCCAAACGAAGTTTCTCCTTAGAAAATCATACATTAATGGTTTCTGAGATATAAGATCATAAGTAAAATTCATGGGGTGGAGTCTGACACCTGGGTGACTTCAAAGTAGTACTATTCAATTCTTCTCATTTTTATGCAAAAAATCCATTTTTGAAGGGTGGGCCCCTGGAACAACCCATTTACAACAAGAGGGCCAAGATGGCCCTTGGTCGCTCACCTGAGAAAGATGATTGCTTAAGAAATAAAGATGCTTGAGTGTAAAAGTGAAATCTGGCTTTTTTTATGGTGAAATGGGCATAACTCCTAAATTTACAAGTCAATATCAGTTATAATTGAACCCGATAGTGAGATTATGGGCATAAACATTGTCTTGAAGTTTAAAAAAATTGTTAAAAAAATGAAGTTGGTAGAGAATAAACAAAGTGAAATCTTGCAATTTTTGTATTAAAAGGGGCATAACTTCAGAACTAATTGACGGATCTCAGCCATAATCAAACTCATAAAACATTGTAAAAGTTTGAAGATGATTGCTCAAAAGATGAAGATGCTAGAGTGTAAACAAAGTGAATATGGCATTTTTTGAATATTAAAAGGAGCATAACTCCTGACCTAATTGACCGATCTCAGCCATAATCGAACTCAATCGAGACCTTATGGTCATAAGCATTGCCATAAAGTTTGAAGATGATTGCTCAAAATATGAAGATGCTAGAGTGTAAACAACGTGAAATATGGCATTTTTTGAATATTAAAAGGGGACATAACTCTGACTAATTGACGGATCTCAGCTACAATCGAACTCAATCGAGACCTTATGGTCATAAGCATTGCCATAAAGTTTGAAGATGATTGCTCAAAAGATGAAGATGCTAGAGTGTAAACAACGTGAAATATTGCATTTTTTGAATATTAAAAGGGGCATAACTCCTGACTTTATTGACGGATCTCAGCCATAATCGAACTCAATCGAGACATTATGGTCATAAACATTGTCTTAAAGTTTGAATATGATTGCTTAAGAAATAAAGGTGATAGAGTGTAAACACTAAAAATTGTTGACGCCGCACGACGCACGACGGACGCTCACGGGATCACAATGGCTCACCCTGAGCTTTAGCTGAGCTAAAAATCATAGAGGCACCACTACTCTACTATTTATAAGTGTGGCCTCCAAGATGTGGCCCATACAAAGTTGCTAGCGAAAGAAAGAAGAAGAAGAATACGAATAACAATAAGAGTAAACGGAGTCAGAAAAATAAGTCTCCAAACTTCGTTTGGGATAATCAATAATTCAATAAATTTTAAATATATAAAAAGTCATGATTTGGAAATTACTACATATATAGTAACTTGCTACATAAATATTTTTAGATATCAATTACAGACTAAAACGGTATAATAATGAAAAAAAAAATAGACATGAACTAATATCTTATGATTATCAGCTTATTCTTTATTTCTTTATTTTTTAATTTTATTTTTTTACATATATTATCTCATACAAAACATTGAACACATTTTAAACGTTCTCTCTCTCTCTCTCTCTCTCTCTCTCTCTTAATTATATCAGACTTTGAAACAGACTATAAAAAGTAAAATTAATAACATGTACGCTGAAACTATAAATGAGATGATCATCTTTTAACTTGAAAATGCATTTTGTTAATATAATCGTAGTCAAATGACATAATTTTAGTCTTTATTTTTTTTTATTTTTTTAAAAAACCAAAAATACCGCAATTTCCAATTTTTTTTTTTCCTTTTTCTTCTATTATATACAAGTGTTTTGATGGACTTTTATAGGAAAAAAAAGTATAGGTCTTAAAATTTACACTTGTGAACAATTTTTTAAAACGTAGAGTCACAAAACGATCGAAACCAAAGACACAAATTGGTAAATAACGAGTACATCCTTCACGCCAGTAAATTAAAATCAAGGGAAGCTACTATGTATAATTTAAAGGAAGGTCACCAAGGTGATCACAAGAAGCTTGAACGTTGATTGAATGGTATCTTTTTCTGTTCACGTAAAACATTTCCTCATCTTTGGGTGGAGAAAAGATTCGTATTTGCGATCCATCAATGCAACCGATTACACCTGGGAACTTCTTGATTTTGTAAAATCCCAGTTTTGCCTGTCGAAGTTATTCTTCCGTTTGTGGGAATTTGATAAATTCGGTCTTCAGGTCAAAAAGAACGTCTGTCACGTCGGTAATAACTCGTGAGACAGTCGCAATATCAACCCAAAAGGTATCACCGATGACCTGTAAAAAAATTCCATGTGCATAGAAACGCAGAGCGATCATGATCTGCTGTCTAGGTGTCAGAGGATTGTTCCTCTTCGTCGGTCGTTCCAGTCGGTGACCAATAAGCCCAGTAAGTCTGTCAATGTTCTGGTTTGAGAATCTGTCTTCCATTTGCTATTTGTCCGTCGAAATTGTCTAGGTCGTGGAGTCTGCGTCAAAATCAGAGCGTCCATATTGATTCTGGTTAAAACTTAACCAGCCTTATGGAGGTTGGTTAATTTAACTAAAAATAGAGTTGGTTAAATTATTGGGTAAATTAATTTTTATACAATCGCTAACCATGATTTAAACCATGATTTTAACCAAAACATGATTTTAACCAATGGTTAAATTTTAACCAAGGTTTATACAACTGGCTGCAGGACGTTGAGCAGTATTCGAGTGAAAATTGGCTCAAATGATGTAAAGAATCTAAGATCAAATACTGAGCAGTATCAAGGTAGCCTATCTCCTCACGTGAGAGTACAAAATGAATCCCCTATAAGATTTACCAATTCAATCGCAGAATAACTATGATTTGACGATTTCTTTCCCAAAATAAGACCTACTGACAATTGTTTTGCCTCTATTGACGTTGCGCCGCTTTCTTTAAAATCCTTCGTTAAAGTAGAAAAAATGATAAAATTACGACCACTTGCTTAGAAGGATTATGCCGGGGGAATGTAGGGTGTAAATAAAAGAATGATAAGTTTCCATAAATCATGTTGTGAATGCACAAATTATGATAATTACAAATAAACCAATGACCAATTGGTCCTATGAACGTCAGAGTGACATTATCCAGTCGCTTGGTCTGACAATCATTAACCATAAAATAACTGATATCATGGAACATGTTCTGCCATTTGCAGACAGTTAATGAAGCCATTTGACACTGTCACGAACCAGAAGACGTGAAGCATTTTACCAGAAAAAGTACTTATTTCTTTCAGACATCATTACCTTCGGTAATAACAAAATTAATTCTTAACGGTTAAGTTTATAGTATATATACGAAGTCCATTAATATATCACAGGCAATAAGTTTTTTTCTTTCTCCTACAAATACATATGGAAATCATGATTTCAAAGAACTGACAAAGGAAATTATTCAAGCTTCGATAAAAGGCAGTATTCAATATTCTTGCCGCCTAAATTTAGGAATGGCGTCGTTCATATCGGACATTTCATTAAAGTGACGCATTTGATTGAACGCCAAAACTAGATTTATGTCTAATACTTGCAAAACGTTTATGATATAATGAAGGAATATATGTCCAGTATACACCAGGCCTGACCATACATGTATAATGCGTGTAAACTGTCATACAACTGTCATCATCAGGCAAGGAACTGAGGTTTTTGTGTGTATCTTGTACAATATAAGGTGTAGAGATACAGGAATCTTGGTGAGAGACCACTGGGTCGTGACTCGGGATAGAGAGAAATATATTACACTGAACTTTGCGCTTTAGAGCACCCATTGATTATATTCTTATTCCGTATATCATAAAATAAATACACGTAAATAAATTTGCTACTAAAACTTGGACTTATTTGCGTTATGGCGCCACTGTGTTTTTATTAATGGCAAGAACAAGTTTAGACTTAAGGGAATGGTAATTGTAAAAACTCATATTCACATTTGTGTAAGTCTTTTTCTATGAATAACAAGACACTGGTTTTTGGATCGTTACACAACAAATGACTTCTGAAACGCTTCCAAGCTTTTTACAAAGATATATTCAGAACGGACCGTCTATGTACTCTCAGTCAGCCATAAATCGCATCCTTTTTTTCCCTTTCAGCTGTAAATTTGGATAAATAGTCTGAAAATCACGGCCAGCTGGCTTGCGGTAGGTCGGTGGTTCTACCCGGATGCCTCCGTGCATTCGGGATCTTCCTCCACCTGTAATTAGCTGGCCGTCGCTATATGACTGAAGTACCGTCGAAGCGACGGTAAACTCAAATATTCAAGTTGAGTCTGAAAATCACGGACTTTGAATCTCTATTTGGTTTCTTTGTTTGTGTGATTAGGTAGCGTCTCACTGAAAGATGTTTAGTCATTTTGGGACATTGTCTACATGCGGCAGTTAATGTGCTGACCTGTCTGACTGTGCTATCACGTTGCACCGATGTGACATGGACATTATCCTGAGCCTATGCTACTTATCGACAAGCAAGTGAAAATATATGTACATGTAAACAATTTGAACGGCTTTAATGTAAGCTGGTCCCCTAGTTGTGCAAACATTATTAATTATTTGTGTATTCAAATAGAGTTTGGCTCAGTACAATATCAAATTCTTGGAGAGTAATGGATTTTTAATGAATTTTAATGATGGCTGTTTAGCCATCCTTGGAGTCCATTTATGGTAACACACTTTAAGGGGGCCTCCGTGGCCGAGAGGGTAAAATCGCTGACTTTAACACTCACTCAGCCCCTCACCGTGTGGGTTCGAATCCCGGCAGGGTCATTCAAATTTCCATGTGAGGAAGCCTTCCAGCTGGCTTGCGGTAGATCGGTGGTTCTAACCGGATGTCTCCGTTCATTCAGAGTCTTCGTCCACCTGTCCACTAAACCGGACGTCGCTATATGACTGAAATACTGTCGAAGCGACGGTAAACTCAAATAGTCAAGTCACTTTAAGCTTAGTTACAAACACTGTATAACTTTCACTATGCCCTTTCCGTTTAAAATCAAAACAGATTCGTGTTATACTGGCTAATTGTTATCATGGATAAAATTAAACATTATCCTATTATTTTATTTCACTGATTTAAAAGGTATATACAGATATATTAACCATCATCAAGATAATTCTCATCTGATATACAAGACATTTTTTTTTCAAAAACTTAATACAGAATATTATGCATACTGACGGGCATTTATTTATGTTCAAACTGTTCGGAATAATCAGATCATTTTAATAAAGTATATACATATATATGCTTATTGCCAGATCACATCATGCGATCACATCCGCCCAGAAAATAATTCAGCTGGGACAGAAAACTATTGATAAGAAATCATAATTGCCTCCTTTTTTATTATACCTATATATTTTTTCTTTAAGTTCAAACTCAGTTTTGTCTTTGCAATTCGGGTTCCGAGAAAAGATTATTCGGAAGACATGCTTTATCTGACACCATTAAGATAACTGTCGATGAACCGAGACTCGCGATTGTATGAACATATCATTATTTCCCGTCAGTCTTCGTAAAACATTTATACTAGAAGTATAAATGCACTGTATAAAGATATGAAATATTTATTTTAGGAACAGCTCCTGACTGACTGTAAGGTATGATGATATCATGTTTGATTGTTGTTGTTGATTTTAGATGTTAAGTACAAAAACTGTTTTTTAGTTAGCAAGGAATTTTAGGTGTTTGATATGGCGTATTTTGATACTTGATAAAATAACGACTTTTCTGAATAGATAATGACTTAGATTCAATATACATTAACAACACTTAAATAATAATTAAACACTCAACGCATAGAAACAAGTGTTGATACAAACTGGTAAATATTCAAGTGAAAGGGTGATAGACAGATAACGGTATGTTTATCAATGTAACACATGCATTTTGAATTTTAGTGCATTTTGATGCTGACGTAATTCGTTTAATGTTCTGTGAGCTTAAGCATGGGCTTAAACGATTAAGAAGTCATGTTTTACTATCGTGCTATATTTGAAGTTCAGCATGTGTATATCTTACTAATTTAACTTGATGTGAAATAAACACACACACACAAAAAAAGATCAACTTGATTACCGAACATTTTTACTTTTAAATATAGCAATCCGACCCTTCGATACAGTTTGAGAGAACAAATGGTAGATTGAATGTTACAGTAACTTAAGTATTTAAAATAAGAACAGAACAGAACAGATATTTTATTTGTGTCTCACTCTTGTACATGGTATTACATACTCATATTAATAAAGGTAAATATGATAAAAGTAATAAAAAAACATGCACAAAACCACTCAATATGAGTTATGAGAGACATATAGACATTAATAAAACTATAAGCTTTAGCATATGGATCTCCGAAGTACAATGATTAAATCATAAAACATAAAACATGCGTGGTGGTACATCTTAAAACACAATGTATACATTATAGGGCCAAAATCTATAATACATAATAAAACCTATCTATACAGAGTATTTTTTCTTGTGACTAGAATGTCATGACAAGCTTTGGCACTGTGTTTAACGATTTCATCATCTGAGAGGATAACCTAGCATTATCAGTATATAAGACAAACTCTGGATTAATTGCTATTATTTTAGTAAACAAGTCCTGTCTGATATCTTTGTACAGTTGGCATTCTATTGAAACATGAAATTCATCTTCCACTTTGTCTATACAATTAAAACAATATCTTTCAGAAGGTGACAACCCTTGATAACGGCCCGTCTCTATTTTCAGAGGTGCTACACCGCATCTGACTTCTGTGATTTCTAGGTACAATATTTTTAATAACATAGTGTTCAGTTTCATAAGTATGTTTAAACAGTTTGTATGTCCTTAGTTTGTTCCCTCCGTCCCTATTGGGAGATTGAGTATTAATACGTAGAGACCAGTCATTTTTATACTTCTTAAATAAATCAGTCACACATTTATCGATAATCAGTTTTCGATCTTTATTACTGTAAATGTTATATATGTCCAGAGGCACTTTCGAATTAATTCTATAGCACCAGTTTTTTGTTGCTTGCTTTCGTGAAAAAGCCCATTGAAACACGTTGTAGTTAAGTCTGTTTTTGTCCATCTTATGTAACCTGAACCAATGGCATATCACTGCCTTCCATTGTCTGGCTATCGGCGGTAGCCAGCCCATGTCGCCGGTCACTCCTGCGTTTGGCGCGTATTTCCCGACTCCGAGGAAAAATCTGCATGCACGGTGATGAACAGCGTTTATACGGGAGAATTCACTGGTTCCCCACACAGCGGCACCATAACTAATAGTTGACCAGACCATACTATCATAAAGTTTTGTATAAACTTCATAAGGCATTCCCCCCCAATGCTTTAAATTTTGCAATTAAAAGACCCAGGGCTCTCGTCGCTGACTGAGCAACATGCTTAGCTGTGAAGCTATAATCTAAGAAATCAGATAACACCAGGCCTAAATACCTATATTCTGTAACACACTCGAGTACTTTGTCGTTACATTTAAAGATGTGGTTTGTTTTGCACACAGATTTGTTTCTAAAATGCATTATTTTGCTCTTATTAATTTTAATTGACATATGATTATTATTACACCATAAGATAAGATGAATGGAAATATATCAAGCGTATCTAGTTGTATTCTTTAATAGCATTATATCAGAATAAAAGAACACGTGTTATCATTCAAATTCAATATCAGTTTTATTATGATGATTTCCCATTGTCTTACAAAACAAATTCGCACTTAAAATATGTATGGATAGACGTTTTAACGTTATAAATAATATGAAAATGCCGAAAAGATATATAAACAGAGGGGGTCTTAAAATATATGTCAGTCATTTATAACACTGACCAACATATATAGCAGTAAGCGACATTTTCTGCACGATTCACCCGTGCGAGTATCTATACACAAATTGCAAAATAAGTATAACTCTCATTTAAGACAGTGATTAGAATATAGCCACTATTATTATTATTATTATTAATGTCCTCTTATACAGGCGTTTGTATCTAACTTTCTTCAGAATGGCGTTGTGGTACAGAGATAATGTAAATGACTGCGAATCCGAAGGTTGTGGGTTCACACCCCGTTTGGACAAAACATGTTCATGACCTTCCAGGCAAAGTACTGGTCCAACCTTTTAACAGTCGATACGGATAAGAATAAGTTGTAATACCTTGTCTCCAAATTGTTATTAAATTTCATTGGTTTCGGTACACTTTCTATATTTCCTTTACGGTTATACCTAGAGGACGCGTTTATTTCTTCCTCCTCTTTCGCTCTCACATCTGACACACATTGCATTTAATAAATAAATTGATCTTGTCTAGTCTTCATCTTACAGCAGTATTTAAATTAAATATGATTTAGCAAAATGATATAAATGTACTTGTATCTTTAGTAATTCATTTTTTATTAACTAATATACATGTGTAGTTAAACCTTAGACATAAAATTCATAATATTTAAGCATGTTTTTTTTGTGTTTTTTTTTTGTTTTGTTTTTGACAAATAATGTACTATCATTATACTCACTTATCAATGAATTATGTGTACACTCACATCCAAAAGAGAATGTCCACTTTTTGATTTTTAAATATTTCAATATTTAGCGAACATATCAGTTTCAAATTTCGCACATCATATATCGGAGTATTTGTTACCGATCAAGCCCAAAATACCAAATACATTGGCTTTCAGGAAAAAAGTCAATGGACTATAAAAGAAAACAAAGTGCACATTTTCTTTTTGAACTCTGTGTGTGTTCAGTACACAGGTACCGGTAATTGTAATCAATGTTTAGAAAGGTAGGAATATTTGTATAATATAATTCTAAATTGGTGATACATGATTAAGTCGATTACAACTTTTTTGTTCTTAAACTAGTATTTTCGATTTCGCAATTAGATCCTTTATAAGTGAGGATAGTAGTGTAACAAACTGTCAACTTTATCGTGTACATTATGTAGATATGTTGTTATGTATTTTTATATACCTCTTGTTCTTTGTTTGTTTGAACTTGATATTTGTTCTCTTCATTTTTGTTGTGGATCGAAATAGTTATATTTTAGTTAGCCATATACAACTTTAATGAATAAACCACAAAAGTAACAAACACAATATAAAAATTGTATTCGTTTTGTTGGTGGAATAAGGACCTGAATGTTTCATAATACAATACAGATTACAGGTTAAATTCTAAATAAAAAGACAAATATCGACTATACAAGTAACTGTGATGCGACAACATTTTCTTAGAAGATCCAGGAGATCTTGTCGCTTACGGTTAACGATGATTAAGTTAAGTTAACCTTTAGGGAACTATCTTTAGCAATTTACTCTTTTCGGCGTTCCATCTCTTATTTACATATAGCCTGTACATTTAAAATCTTTATTACGTTAAAATCAGGTACAAAACAAAACAGAAAAACAAACAGTTTCAGAGCAGCAATTTAAGTAATAAGAAATAAATATTAGTCATATCAAAATAAATTAAGAATAAAAAGGCTTTTAAAATTTTATTTGTTCAAACACTGTGACAGTCATTATTAAAGTGTTATACATATATACGATAAAATGTCATAAATCTATATTACAATACAATATTGATAATACATTGTTACATCCGTATATTTTAAACATGACGTAACAGCCACTACTTCCCTAACAACTGCACCGAACATTCTTCTGATATGTGATTGATGTTACCCTCAAAACACTATCGTGTAAGTAATAACACATACTCTATTTTCTCCTCCAGTCGTTTAAAATTGCTGTTAAATGACTCTAAACATCCGATTTTCCAACCTTATAATGACATTTGTTTATATATAAATATATAATCAATATAAAATATTCGTCTTAAGTGCAATCCAGACATATTTATTGCTGCACAACAAAAACTAAGCCTTTGAATATTTATAAGATTGTTAACGGCATGGTATGTTTAATGATCTTACTTTACTTTCTCACACTTTCGGGATTATTTTATCGGTATATAATGCATCTCAATTACTACGTTTTCTCCGATTTTAACCTAATATGTTCTAGATACAACACTTTAAATATAATCAATAAGTAATAAAGTTCAATATGCATATTCTTTTTTGCGTGCGTTATCAAATAAATCTTTGATTCGTGTCCCTAGAAGGTTCTATGACTGATTTTATTATTAGCTACAGTTTATATTTAGATAAGATCTGCGTATCTTACCTTTATGTAGTTAAAATCGTTATTGCTGTTGCCTTTCAAACAAAATACTAGGGTCCCAATGATTGAAATTTTGTCAGTTGATATTTAACTAAGACATAAATATATTTCAAGCGATAATGAAACAAACCCAGTCTCCGAACTATGAATGCATTAAGATGACAACGGTGTGAATGCATGTTTTTAGAAAGAGATTACTAAAGGGAAAATATTAAAGCTCATATCAACGACTCTTTTACACATCTCCTTATACAAAATAGTGGCCTCAAGTTCTGATTGTCTGATTGTAATCTCCAATATTGCTTTTATATCGAAACCTATCAGTACGTAAGCAATAACAGGTTCTTAATGCAAGAAAAGTGGAAAATGTATGTTGTCGACAACAGCAGATAAATATCAAAATGAATCAGACCTTTTCATAATTAAGGCATAAAACGATTCGTAAAATGTAAATATGCGTTAATGGATTTCTTAGAAATAAATACTTTCTTCATTTCAAGTAAAGTAGCCAACAGTAAGAATTGCAATAACTGTATCAGATGTGTGTTTCTGATAATGTATAAGTATGACTGTGTTCCAGTACAAGGATAGGTGACAATAATTATTGGGGGTATCCCTACCCTTTATAACTCATTTCAGTGATATAAAATTACATTCAAATAAATCAATACGCATTGATATAAGAACGTATTGTCATATAGTACAAGAGACTTAAATATTGTATTTTACCTTTACTAAAATGCAGTTATGGTGTATCACAATTTGACAATATACATATATGATAATATTAATATATATTATCATAACTTAAAAGTACATGAAAGACAAAGGTTTCGCTATTTTGAAGTCAATAGAATAACTTATCAACTTTGTAGTATTTATTCTATTTAGAAATGTAGTAATTATTACACACTAGGCAGTATTATTAGCGTCATTGTAATAAGTATTATTTCACATGTATTATAACTGAATCGTTTGTGCTATTGTACCAACTTTGTAAGTTTCATATTGCATAGTTTTCTGTATTTGCGTTAAACCTCCAGGCGGATCTTTCACAACAATTCTACTTTCAAACCACTGATCCCTCTAATGTCATAGTGTTTCTAAACCCAACAGAGAATTTAATTGAAGTATTGTCACTTAAATGTCTGGAACAGGTGCAGATTCTGCAGAATGCATTCTCCAAAGTTGTTACCTCCAAAACTGCAGAATAATCTGTTTAGCTGTCACACAGAAAATAATATATATTTTAGAGCATTTTAAAAGGCCTGTGCAATCAGTAATGTGTTCCATTGTGATTAAATTATCTTCAGTCTTAAATATTATACTTTATTTCATTTTCAAATTATCAGGTAAAATAAAAAGAAAAAAAATGAAAGTAAAATAACGTCAATTCATTTGTATCAAATTTGATCAAAAGTCATCTTACTTGTTTTTAATGCCATTGAGTCCTTAGTGAAGTATTTGGATATATGCATCCTAGTATATTGCATGCAAGACTTTAACCAAAATTTCAAAGTTCAAAAGGGGCCATTATTGACGATAAATTCAGTCAAGAGTTATCTAACTTAGTGGTCTGAGGCCTTGAAAACCTATGTAAAGTTTCA
Source organism: Solen grandis (assembly GCA_021229015.1). Classification (NCBI taxonomy): domain Eukaryota; kingdom Metazoa; phylum Mollusca; class Bivalvia; order Adapedonta; family Solenidae; genus Solen; species Solen grandis. Next base: position 42,578,190 of record CM037781.1, on the reverse strand, counting down.
AGTCAATATCATGACTGATTGCTGAAATATTACCATGATAGTACATTGCATGCAAAGCCTTAACCAAAATTTCTAAGTCCTAAAAAGGCCATAATTTGCATTAAATTTGTAAGAGTTATCTAACTTGTTTGTTTAACGCCCCGAAGAAAATAGTAAAGTATTAAATCAATAAGCATAGCTAGTCACTAAGATATATGCATGATAGTAGCTTGCACGCAAAACCTTAACCAAGGTGTGACGCCGACGACGACGCCGACGCCAGGGTGGGTAGAATAGTTCGACATAATCCGTATAGACGAGCTAAGAACGGATGAACCTTTCTGCCTTTCACTGAACAAAATATGCACATTTATATACAACATCAGGAATTAAATAAGGATATATTGAAATATAAAGGTTAATATTTATACAGACATATATTTTATGAGCCTTTCGCAATGCGTGTTCATAGTATATTTTCTCATAGTATAAAAGACAGATCCAGGATATGTGCACTTGGTATGGCATATTTATGAATCAATGAATTTTCCATTACCGTCAGTCTTATTCAATTCTATCATAGTTTTAAGTCATGATCGAAATGTGGATATCTTTAATCATACATATGGTTGTATTCTAAAGCGATTTTTCCTACGACGAACTATAATAAATAACAGCACGTGTGTCAGACATTAGTTATCAAATTCTAAAGCCGTGAAGTGAAACTCTCAGCAATATTTCATTTTTTGTAATACACCTTCTGTTAATAACCTGTTCTCTTTTTGCGAGTTGATGAGTGTATAACAAAACAGTTCAAGGTTTCTGTTTACATGACTTGTCAACTAAGATAACACTAGTGGAAATTGCGTGAATCCCCGCCGAAAAATCCCCGCCGAAAAATCCTCGCTGAAAAATATCACACTTTCTTCATCCCATTTTTATCAAAGACCGATATATCATACTGGTTAACACAAAATCTAAATCAAAGGCTAGAGGATTACGGATTTAGAATATCTGTTTCAGTATATCTCTATTCATACTTCTGATTACAAACTTTCAAAATAGTATAATTCGACCATTTTTACATAGAATGCATCAGCAAAAACAACGCAAGGTGTTAAAGATTGTCAATAGAAAAAATAGACAAGTAATAGACAGGAATAGAGACTATTTTATCCGTTATCATCCGTTAAGTACGATTTACAAAGTCTTAGTCGAGTACAAAAGTTCTATTATTCTAAGCTTTCGTTGAAATTACAGATAAATGATCATTGAAGATAAATCCTATAATCACCCTAGAATATATCATGCTAAAATCTTTCATTGTGATAAACTTCCAATATGCCAACGTCGGATAAATAGATGATAATTATTTGTTTTGGTGTAAGATCGATTAATAATTTCCCTGAGTGAACATAAAAAGTGAAAATGCATATTTTTATGTTAACGAATGAAATTATACACCGATCTTTCACCTAAACAAACTTTTTTTTTCTTTTTATTTAATGCTTTAAAGGCCAGACATTAACTGTGTTATTCACAAAAGACGTCAAAATTGGCGGGATAACCTCGCGTGCGTGACGTTATTATGGCGTCATTTATTACGTAAAACCCAGAACAATTTAATTGACGCTCTGATCAGTTTATAACGTTGGGTCGGGTTCAAGTTCCTGATAATTTCACTGTTTTCCTGTTCATAACGGTGAAATTATCAGAATATATTCCACTGTTTTTTCTATGTAATCCATCGAAAAACATTAAATAAAAACAAATAATAAATGAAGTGAAAAAGATTAAATGGCGTCACGTCACATAATTCGAGGTGTGTGAAGTTAGCGCGTAGATCGTAGATCAACACTATAACTACATGTAATTTTCTTTGTCGACCTGGGTCGTAGATCGTAGCTCAACCATTAAAATAAACCAATATAAATGGTTGAGCTGGGTCGTAGATCGTAGCTCAACCATTCAAATAAACCAATATAAATGGTTGAGCTGGGTCGTAGATCGTAGCTCTACCATTCAAATAAACCATTATAAATGGTTGAGCTGGATCGTAGATCGTAGCTCGACCATTGAAACCTTTCATGGAATGGTTGAGCTGGGTCGTAGATCGTAGCTCAGCCATTGAAATAAACCAATATAAATGGTTGACTTGGATCGTAGATCGTAGCTCGACCATTGAAAATATTTATTGAATGGTTTGTCTGGGTCGTAGATCGAAGCTCAACCATTGACATTAACCAATATAAATGGTTGCGCTTGATCGTAGATCGTAACTCAACCATTGAAATAGGCTAAAATGAATGGTTGAGCTGGATCGTAGATCGTAGCTCGACCATTGAAAATGTTCATGGAATGGTTGAGCTGGGTCGTAGATCCCGCGAACAAAGATTTCCCGACGGAAACTTTTCCGACGAAAGAGATATTCCCGACAAGTACAATTTTTTTCCGACAAATGCAATTTTCCCGACGAGTACAATAATCCCGACAAAATACAATTTTCACAACTAATAATAAATTTCCGACATATAAATTTTCCCGACGGAAACTTTTCCGACGAAGAGATATTCCCGACAATACAAAGATTTTCGAAGGAAACTCTTTTCCCGACGAAAGCATTTTTTCCGACAAATGCAATTTTCCCGACGAGAATATATTTCCCGAAGAACAAAAGTTTCCCGACAAATGTAATATTGGTTGATTATGCGACTTTTTCCTGACAATTAAGGTTGACTACATCAAATCAGCTCAACCATTTATTTTGGTTTATTTCAATGGTTGAGCTACGATCTACGATCCAGCTCAACCAACTATATTGGTTTGTTTCAATGGTTGAGCTACGATCTACGACCCAGCTCAACCATTCCGTGAACTTTTTCAATGGTTGAGCTACGATCTACGATCCAGCTCAACCATTTTTGGTTTTAATGGTTGAGCTACGATCTACGACCCAGATCGACAAAGAAAATTAGTTATAGTTTCGATCTACGATCTACGCGCTAACTTCACACACCTCATAATTCGACCCCCCTCTTGTCCCTTTGGTTTTTATTATACCATGCCAGAAATGTTGCATAAAAAAACTATTATTTATCCATGTATATGCAACTCCTCCTGCAGTTAACTCATTTGATATATGTTGAATTTCTCATACGACATTTTGGTTTTTATTATATAATTTGACATTTCTTTTTTTAGTTTATGATACTCTTTTTTGGAAAATGGGAAGTATGCGAAAGAAAGAAAAATGGAAACGACCTAAGAATAATATTATAAGATCTCGCTTTCTTTCACTTGTTGTCATAGAAAACAAACACATAAAAATACATGAATGGAAATAATTCTTTTTTTTAAATTTTAAATATCATTTACATATCCATAACATAGCACAATATAGCTATCAATATTAAAATAATTTCAGAATATTTTTTTATATTTTTCAAAAACGACAACGTATGACTTGACATACTATTTGAGTTAACGGTCGCCTCGACAGTATTTCAGTCATATAGCGACGCCCAGCTTATTACAGGTGGAGGAAGACCCCGAATACACGGGGGCATCCAGGTAGAACCACCGACCTACCGGAAGCCAGCTGGAAGGCTTCCTCATATGAAAATCCGAAAGACCCTGCCGGAGTGAGATAACGTATGACACACATTATAAAGCTTTAAGGGTGTATGTGACAATTTGCTACATTTTCTATGTAGACAAAGAAGGGAAAATTTAAACCGTTCCATATTGTTTTTTTAATTTTGCATTATTATAGTGAATAACAATATCATATTCAAGGGCAGATAACTAAAAAAAGTAGGACGGCGAACCCCATTGTTTTCCATAAAACTGTTTCTTTTATGACTTTCTATAATCATGCAAAGTTTAAAAAGAATATTGAGCAGTTTAAATTTCCTTCTTTGTCTATATAGAAAATATAGCAAACTGTCACATAAGCCCTTAATCATAATAATAAATACAAAAAATGCCCCTGAACTATTAATGTACGCTTACCCAATTACGATTACCCTGCCTGTAAAATCCCCAAATCGTATTAATGAAAAATTCATTTTGAGGAGAGCCGAATGAAAACGCTCGTTGATTGGTTTGATATGATTTTATCCTCTTGCTTTTCATCAACTACTGATATCTTTTAATAAGAAGCAGCCATCACTTGGTGTATTCATTAATCATATGCTCCACTCATTAATTTTTCTTTTGAACTCCTTGTCTAACCAATTATTATGAGCACATCAAAAGATTCATCAATATTATTAATATTGACATTAAACACCGAGCAATTCATCATTGTTGTTATGATACTGTTAATAACACGGCTAGTATCATGGTATTCACGAGAGTATACATTTGTATACTCTACATGGACAATGATATGGAAGGCCATAGCTGCCTTAACATGAGCCGATGAATTATATATTGATAGTTCACAATGACGGTTCGTGCAGATCGTAGTAATTGTTGCTCAAAAATAGATATGTTATGTCCTTTCACAAATACATAATCCCCATTTACAGGTTGACCATTGTTAATGCTATGATGTTCATTTAGTATTCTCTGATGATCGTGGCCTGTATGATGCACACATACCACTACATGCTGTTCATGATAAGTATACGAAGATCATCTATCATTTATTAGACTAACTTAGAATAACATGATGATCGATGTCTTTACACGATGATCTTTTGGCTTCTCATGATCATCATTTATACTTATTTCATGGCCAACTAACATTATATGATGCTATTTTAATACCATATGATGCTATTTAACATTATATGGTGATATTTTAGTGTTATATGATGCTATTTTATTATTATATGATGCTATTTTATTATTGTATGATGCTATTTTAGTATTATGTGATGCTATTTTATTATTATATGATGCTATTTTAGTATTATGTGATGCTATTTTATTATTATATGATGCTATTTTAGCATTATGTGATGCTATGATAGTGTTATATGATGCTATTTTATTATTGTATGATGCTATTTTAGTATTATGTGATGCTATTTTAGTGTTATGTGATGCTATTTTAGCATTATGTGATGATATTTTAGTATTATATAATGCTATTTTATTTTTATATGATGCTATTTTAGTATTATGTGATGCTATTTTAGTATTATGTGATGCTATTTTAGCATTATGTGATGATATTTTAGTATTATATAATGCTATTTTATTTTTATATGATGCTATTTTAGCATTATGTGATGCTATGATAGTGTTATATGATGCTATTTTATTATTATATGATGCTATTTTAGCATTATGTGATGATATTTTAGTATTATATAATGCTATTATAGTGTTTTTTCTTATTTAATGCTGGTATAGAGTAAACGATACTAATCTTTTCTAGCATTGTGTTCATTTTATGTACTAATATGGTCATTTGATTTTTTATTATTCCTTTCTACACGGATTTGATAGTCGAATGAATTTCGAGTTCACAAATGAATAATATATCCTGCTGAAACTAAATTTACGCTGTGCTTTTACATACGCTGGTGCGATTTTGACATTACATGATGTGCAAACGTCATTATATGATGATCGGTGGTTCCCGGCTGTGAATATCTGTTTAGGAATAGTTGGAACGGATACCACGTGTTATTTCTTAAATACCGACAAGAACCGACCAAAAACCAAAAGGAACATTCATACAATTTGTCACTGCCTATTAATATTTCATTTGTATCTCACGTTTTTTGTTGTTGTTTTTTCTCCCTCTCTATCCTTTAACGGTTAACAATGATAAGACGCAATGTAATAACCGATGTGATCTTGGTTGGTCAGATATAATGCCCCTATGAATGTTAATCTTTGCGATTTGGATCATTTTTATTTTGGTTTAAAATCTCATTGATAGTATTTCGGTAATTTTGGGACATTTGTCTACGTTGATACCGATATAGTGCTGTGGTACATATGTGGCATGATTCCATACCCAGTCACATTCCTTTTTTTTTCTTTTATTGTAATGGCTAGCAATCATTTTCTGATTATTATGGCCATATTTTAGACCTTTTCTTTGCTGAAGAGATAACAAAGGAAGAGACAGTAGTTGGATACAGGGGAGTTCGGGTGCGATACCCTAGCTCTTTGCGAACATACCCCTTGGTTCCTTTACGTGCCTGGTGTATAGAACCGATACACGGGAGACAAGTTCCTGAGTAAAACCAGTATTGATCGAGTACCCTGACTTCCCATAGCAACCCAATTTTGTCGAGTGCCATTCAATGGTGCATCGGGTACAAACATTATACGTCTTTGGTTTGATGTTTGATGCGGTCACCGGAGGAAGTGCACACAGCAAAGTAGACATGTGACATGATACCATCCCTAGTCACATTATCATGACAACAGACCACTATTCCTGGAACTACCTTTATATGCTAAGCGATAAGTAAGGGAGCAATACCTGTACCATTTTTTACGACGTTTGTATTGTTGTTAATACACGCTACTTAAAACAAATTAATTATATGCGTGTTTATGCATTTTAAAATATTATTTTGTATTTCAGTTGAAATTTTGTCTCAACCTTCAGTTTTGGTATCCTTGAATCTAGCCAAGTTTATCATTAAATGAAAATTTTTTGGCGGTATATTGAAATGCACAAAGCGTTTTATAAATATGCACCATTCTTCAAACAGGCAATAAACAACAACAACAGCAACAACAATAATAATAACTATGATACTAAAAATAAACATTCTGTTGATATTAGACACTTCAAAATCGCAAAGACACATTGCATAATGGTAAATTGGCAGTTCTTAATGACGAAATACATGGACAAACATTCTATAACGATGTTTGAACATCATATAACGATATTTGAACATCATTTAACGGTATTTGAACATCATATAATGATATTTGAACATCATATTACGATGTTTGAACATCATATAGCGATATTTGAACATCATATAGCGATATTTGAACATCATCTAACGATATTTGAACATCATATAACGATGGTTGAACATCATATAATGATATCTGAACATCATATAACAATATCTGAATATCATATAACAGTATCTGAACATCATATAACGAATGAGAGCATCATATAACGACACAGTAGAATCATATAACAATTTTCTGATAGCATAAAGAGACAAACGCACATTGCATAATGACAAGTTGACATGGTGTAATAAAATATCACCACATTGTATTTTGTTTGCATCATAACATGTCAAATACATATCGTTAAATGTTTTTGCCTATGTTAAGGCAGCTATGGCGTTCCATACAATGATATTACAATATTGTCCTTTATATTAAAAGATCATGTGCAAAGTAGATTAATAATTTCAAATATATGATTATCACGCAAAACCATACGTAAAATGTCCCTTTATATAACGTGTTGAAGCCCGATATAACCAAACGTAAAATGTCCCTTTATATAACGTGCTTAGAAGCCCGATATAACCATACATAAAATGTCCCTTTATATAACGTGATTTGAAGCCCGATGTAACCATAAATAAAATGTCCCTTTATATAACGTGATTTGAAGCCCGATATAACCATACATAAAATGTCCCTTTATATAACGTGATTTGAAGCCCGATATAACCATACGTAAAATGTCCCTTTATATAGCGTGATTAGAAGCCCGATATAACCATACGTAAAATGTCCCTTTATATAGCGTGATTAGAAGCCCGATATAACCATACATAAAATGTCCCTTTATATAACGTGATTTGAAGCCCGATATAACCATACGTAAAATGTCCCTTTATATAACGTGATTTGAAGCCCGATATAACCATACGTAAAATGTCCCTTTATATAGCGTGATTTGAAGCCCGATATAACCATACGTAAAATGTCCCATTATATAGCGTGATTTGAAGCCCGATATAACCATACGTAAAATGTCCCATTATATAACGTGATTTGAAGCCCGATATAACCATACGTAAAATGTCCCTTTATATAGCGTGATTTGAAGCCCGATATAACCAAACGTAAAATGTCCCTTTATATAGCGTGATTTGAAGCCCGATATAACCATACGTAAAATGTCCCTTTATATAGCGTGATTTGAAGCCCGATATAACCATACGTAAAATGTCCCTTTATATAGCGTGATTTGAAGCCCGATATAACCATACGTAAAATGTCCCTTTATATAGCGTGATTTGAAGCCCGATATAACCATATATAAAATGTCCCATCATAATGTGACTTGAAGCCCGATATAAAATTCAAATGATGATGAAACCCGTTGATGGGGTACGGGGTTGGGATCGTATCCAAAAAGCAACATGCATTATCCGAGATATATTAAGAGTCCACAAGCTCAAGTATTTTCTATATAACTACAACGCTGTATATATATTTTATGTGTTTCCTCTTTTTTCCGTGCTTTGCGATATTAGTCCTCTTTCAATCCTCTGATTATAGCAAGTTGCCTATATATAGAGTACTATTTCAGTATAGACAATTATACTGTGTAATAGCATTTCTAAACTCCACTTCATACTGGGATCCTTTTGTAATATCAACTCTACTGTATAAAAATGAGTAATATATTATTTCATTTAAATGTTCCGATGCGATAAAAGCCATAGCACGATAAGCATGTGTAACCTCGTCTGTGTATTTGATGTGACACCGTGCCGTTACAACTGTACTGTCGATTAAGAAATATCAGTCTTTATTTCAATAATGATCTTTGTTCTAGATGAGAAGTGCAACAATGAGTGTTTAATGTAGCAATTAGTGTTTATTGTAGGACTGGGTTTCATTGTAGCATTTAGTGTTTATTGTAGGACTGTGTGTACATTGTAGCATTTAGTGTTTATTGTAGGACTGGGTGTACATTGTAGCATTTAGTGTTTCTTGTAGGACTGGGTGTATATTGTAGCATTTAGTGTTTATTGTAGGACTGAGTGTACATTGTAGCATTTAGTGTTTATTGTAGGACTGGGTGTACATAAATGTTTATTGTAGGACTGTGTGTACATTGTAGCATTTAGTGTTTATTGTAGGACTGAGTGTACATAAATGTTTATTGTAGGACTGGGTGTACATTGTAGCATTTAGTGTTTATTGTAGGACTGTGTGTACATTGTAGCATTTAGTGTTTATTGTAGGACTGAGTGTACATTGTAGCATTTAGTGTTTATTGTAGGACTGGGTGTACATAAATGTTTATTGTAGGACTGTGTGTACATTGTAGCATTTAGTGTTTATTGTAGGACTGTGTGTACATTGTAGCATTTAGTGTTTATTGTAGGACTGAGTGTACATTGTAGCATTTAGTGTTTATTGTAGGACTGGGTGTACATAAATGTTTATTGTAGGACTGGGTGTACATTGTAGCATTTAGTGTTTTTTGTAGGACTGTGTGTACATTGTAGCATTTAGTGTTTATTGTAGGACTGGGTGTACATTGTAGCATTTAGTGTTTATTGTAGGTCTGGGTGTTCATTGTAGCATTTAGTGTTTATTGTAGGACTGGGTGTTCATTGTAGCATTTAGTGTTTATTGTAGGACTGTGTGTACATTGTAGCATTTAGTGTTTATTGTAGGACTGGGTGTTCATTGTAGCATTTAGTGTTTATTGTAGGACTGAGTGTTCATTGTAGCATTTAGTGTTTATTGCAGGATTCGATGTTCATTACCATTTAGTCTTAATTGTAGGACTGGGTCATTGTAGCATTTAGTGTTTATTGTAGGACTGGTTTCATTGTAGCATTTAGTGTTTATTGTAGGACTAAGTGTTCATTGTTGTACATTTTATATTGCAGCATTCGATGTTCAACCTTGATCTTAATAATTTAACTTTAAAGAAATAAATGCATGCTCAAGATATGTAAAACTTTCTGACCTAAATTCATATTTGAAATTTTGATCAAATTACTGAGTAGCTAATTAGCAAAAGGAAATTAGCGTGAAAATGAGAAAATCAATCTAGGGATTTGGAAATAATGGTCAAAAAAGAAATTCTAGCATGCAGACAAATATGCTTAAATAACACCTTGATTTATTCTTTTAATCAGCGCAATCGGAAAATAATTAAGCTTCATTTTCTTAATCATTATCTTTAAGACTCATACGATATCCTTTCTCATCCTAAAATTTCAAAGATACTAAATAAGAATTTAGAGACACGACGTCTTTCAAGTTTTTTTTTATAAATTACACAAGAACCTTGTTATTCTTTAGATAATAACTTTCTCAAACTTGAAGGTCGAATTTTCTTCAAATCTCCATTTGGAGACGAATCTATGGTCTCTTGCATATAAAGAACTATAATTATAAACTCCCGTGCAGAATTTTCCTCCTCTTGTCAGTGCACAGATCTAGACATATGAAATCTGAGCCCCTGGATATTACATTGTTTCATTTTAGGTGAAGCTTTACGAAGCGAACCAAAGGAACCTGACATGATATATTGACAGCTGTACGAATATTCCCTGTACATGTAACATATGGACACAGACAGATATATTTTCAAATTTTCACGACTAGAAGGTGTATCATGGGTGAACTGGAATATAGGGTATACACATCTTTACTCTATTTTGTAACGATTCTTTTCTTTTTGCAAATGACATCGTATTTTTGCTCACGCGAATGGATAAGAATCGATGATTATCAGCATGAATGTGATATCGTCAAAAATATCAGCGTTATTCCAGATTGCAGTAAAAAGACATAAACAATATTAATAGTTTAGTCTAAATTTTAGTTATTGCAGTTGTTTACATGCTTGCTATTGGGTACAATCCACACGTCGTGTTCTTAAAGACATAGACCTCTCTCATCCTGACAAAATAGTATCCAATATATGGAATACAAATGAGCAGAAAGCATTCACAACCATATGTTTGTTTGTTGTTTGTTGGGTTTTACGTCCCACCGACAGTATTTCAGTCATTTTGGAGACGATGTCTACTTGAGACAGATATAGTGCTGCAACACTGCAGTATCTCGCCGTAGACAAGTGGCATGATGCCACACCCAGTCACATTATCCTGACACTTGGCCAACCAGTCCTGCAACTACCCTTATATGCTGAGCGCCAAGCAAGGGAGCTATAACAGTACCATTTTACGACTTTGGTATGTCGCGGCCAGGGATCGAACCCACGACCTCCCGCTCCCGAGGCGAACGCTCTAACCACTCGGCCACCGGGGACGGTCTATATTCACAATCAGAAAAAAAAGACAAAAAAAAGACATGAAACATCTTGCTTACGATCTTGCTTAAAACAACTTTAAAAGCAGAACATCAGTACTCAATCAAATTAGATCTGGAACGTCATAATCTAAACCTGAAACAACAGAAGCAAAACAAAAGCATTTCCTTATGGTTGAAAAAAACAACAACAACATGTATGTTTAAAATTTCTATCATTATAACTTTGAACTAAAGTGTATGTTGGTCCGTGAAATTTTATAGAACGTTAGATCAAGTCTTGCTTTTTTCCTATAAAAGTTTAGTAATTTGAATGCACCAGGCTTCTTCTATATTTAACATGAAATGTAGTGTTCGTTGATGGTTTATCGAATGCTAATACATATTCTTTATGTAAAAGATCAATATCTAAACCAATTAAGGTAATGAAATCACGTGCAGTGACAAATCAATTATCTCCGCAATGAAAGTCGACTTCAATCATTAAAATGTTGTAATAATAATAACACTAAAGATTCACAATTTGTTAAATATAAATATAACAGATGGAACATATTTTGTGAAAAAAGGGTGAAAAATACCTTGATACCATTCAAACATGTTACGATAGCTGTCTAGAGATTCCATTTCTTCAAGCGTTCGTTTGATGATATGTGTCATAAAATACCTTAGTGTTATGTACTGACTTTAATTAAGACTCCCAACGCGTTATTGCTCTTTAACAAGAAAAATTTTTTTTGAATTCTTATAGTTCTATTTACGATCTGGTATACTGATTGTAAATTACTTTGTGTCAGTTTTTATGTAAATCTATATACTTTAGTATATTACCCATTTCTTACAGCGATTAGCTTATCATGTATTATATTGTGTTAAATAATTGTCTTTAACATCCAGTTTTGAGAGGAATAATGTCCTGTTTCAGAAAATAAAAAGAAAAATCACAAGTTATAAAAAAATAAGAAATATTGAGTACTTAGCGTGCTTGCATATGTCATTAAGTAAAGCCTATTTACAAGCAATTCCCTTTTGAAATTGACACAAATTGTATCTTTAAATTCATAGTAGGTCTTTTGTCTTTTGGTATGCAGTTAAATCACAAGAACACACGAAATTAGTTAACATCCTGTTTAAATTTCTTGGAGAAGATCTAAATATAAATTATACCCATACGTACATTTTCTGGCATCAGTAAGTCCTAGCAGCATGCAAAGTTTTCATGTTTTCCCAAGAATCCGCGAGAAGATTTATTGTAAGATTTTAGAACGTATTTTCCATCTTAATGCTTCCGGGGTTGGACCAGAACTTTTCGCCAGGGAAGGAGTTATTAGATTGAATTCCGAGATTGTTTTTAAGACCTTTGATTTGTGAAAATATCTAAATGACGGTGAGTTGTTTAACATTTATGTAAATAAAGATGCCAATCTGTTTTTAATTAGTAATAGTGTTTTTTTTGTTTGTTTGTTTTTTTGTTGTTTTTTTTGTCCTTTTATTAAATGGTTCATGAAAAGAAAATCAATGCGTTGAATTTTTTTGAATAATGATCCAAATATGATGTACCATATATCAAAGTTATACAGTATTTTAACGTATTAAGTGAAAAGCGTATTAAAATAATCGATTTATATACAAATTGTTGTTTTTACATTCGAATGTATTTCTACTTGTATAAATTTTCTGAACATAATATTTAATGATACATGTTATAACTCCAGTTTCTAGAATTCGGTTAATTCTAATAGTATTTTATTTCCCCTACTTTACGACGTAAAAGAAATGTAGATATTTAATCTTTTTTTTCCAAACCGATCGTTGTTACAATGACCTATTATAAATAAAATACACTAATAAACACGTGTGCGTGTAATCAAATCCAAAACCCTCGCAGTGAAGACTTTCACATTATTTCCTCATCGTTATATGTACATGTATATACATTCTTATCCGTTGCTAACAAGTTTTTCTTCAACTTTATTGAAAAATATGGCATCCTTTTTATGAGATATAAAAATGGTATTAAAAATCCTACTATAAAGCCCCGTTTCACAGTTCCTGTTATCAATTTTTACAGAAATATCAAGCATTACATAATAATAAAATGTGTTGTTTTACTTCATTACTCAATTTTAGTGTGTTTTTTTACACGCCTGTTTGCCAAAATTACTGGCATTAGCTTAAAAAAGTTTTGACATATTGATAGGTAACAGGAGAACATGATACTCTTATGTGGAACAAAAAAAAATCATCTGTATTCTATTAACGTCTCTTTCATCTTTAAATCATCTTTACAAATACCAATCAATCAACGAATCAAAGCATTTTCTTGCACAATAATGAACACAAATCTCAAACTAATTAAAAATGTTGCAAAGCTGAAGTATTTTTTTGTCCACAAATTACACATGGGGTCAATCATTTCAAACAATAACAAACGTGATAATGAAGAGCCGTAGAAATTGACTGGTTTGATCTGACATTAGAATAAGGTTTATCTTTATCGTTTGATATTTTATTATTTAATACTGGTTATTGCTTGTTTTGTTTATTGATCATATGCTAGTTTTATTCATTTTAAGTTCCTATAGACTTCCTGCAATGTATCTGTATGACAAGCAATGTGAATTCATCAGATGGAATAACCAGAAGGAAACCAAATTTTTTAATTCACATTTTTTAAATTTTAAATAAAATATTTAAATACACTATTTTCTAAGCAAGCTGTTTGAAAATGCAACTATATGGTTCCAAATTTTAAACCTGTATACTAACATTTGTTTATTTAAATAAAATATTCGATGAAAGAAACAATTCACATATTTTTTAATTATTTCATCGATATACAATGAATCTGTATTAATAACTTTTCTGTGACTTTAAGCTAATTTTGTTCTAAATTTAAAAAAGAAAAATCTTCTTAGCATTAAGGTTCAATATGAATTTCTTTTAGCGTGTATGATCAGACAAATACTTCCCACACGTTTTTTAAATCAGAAATATCACTCTAACTGATCATATTCTTATTGGAAGCTTCAGTTCATCTTTAGATCAAAACTTGCGAATGTAAACTTAAAATCATCATTATTGTTGCTGTAGCTTTTTCAACAAAATACACAATCCCCAATGGTTGAAATAATGTTTATAAAATATTCAACAATAACAAACAATGTAAAAGCATTTGATGCGATGGTAAATATCGGAATAATAAACAAATTTGTGCCGGAGCTCAAAAATAATGAATACATTTCTGATGATAACTGTACGAAGGGTTTTTCATCTCATTCCATTGGCTCTCTTACATATTTCTTCAAATGCAAAAAAACAATGTAATTAATTCAGATTTGAATTCCATTTCTGCTTATTTTCGCAAAACTTAATGCAAAAATGATGCGTTTTAATTACTTGGGAAATGTCATGGATATCATTTGTATTTTTTCACACCTAAAACTAATAACTATATACATGTATTATATTTCAAATGTTAAGATCCACTTTCCCCTGGATTATCACCCATCGCTGTTATATTTCGATTTATTGTTTTAATTTATATTTGTTCCACATGTTATTGCATTTTGTAATCTGTGGCAAATAAAAGACTTTTGTTGTTGTTAATATACATGTATATACATGGGTACAAGATATGTTGTGTGTGCGTGTGTGTGTGTGTGTGTGGCACGGGATATCACTCCAACTGACTTTTGTATCTATTGTTTTTCTCTAGATATTCTTGTTTCTATATTTTATATTAATTATTTAAAATGAAATCCAAATCCACCATCCCCACTGATTCACTCACCGTTAAACTTTTCTATGAGTGTAATTGCTATTGTATATTTAATCCACTTGTTATTACAACTTGTAATCTGTGGTAAAATAAAAGATATGTTCTGTTCTGTTCTGTAAGTGCATTAATGACATGTGCTAACATTCATTCCACGGATTGCAAATATCTTTTTAAAGCACATTCCTTGTTAAAACTGATTTAGACATACACTTATCATTTGACGGTTATATATTACACATGTTCATAAACATATGTTACAAATGGCACATTTTAAACCAATTATTTACAACTTCACGACAAGAATGATCGTGCATCTGCTGATGTACCTCGTGTTCTATGCTGATAATATTTATTTAATTATCCATTAAGTTTAAATCAAGCACAAATATTCCAGAATTATAATTCTTAAAAGTATATAAATATTTCAATACCTTTATATATGATATTAAAATTATATTTATATGAACATAGGCTAGTATTTTATTGGATGTCCCATCTGAACAGCAATTTTACAGTCATTTTAATCGGGTTTCCCCAACAGTAAAGCTCATTTCAGCGATATTGAATTACATTCATATAGGAAGTAAACAATAATTTTATAACGTATAAAATAAAAGTTATAACGTATAAAACTTGACTTGATCCAACCTACCGCAAGCCACCTGGAAGGCTTCCTCACATGAAAATCCAAATGACCCTGCCGGGATTCGAACCCACGCGGTGAGGGACTGAGTGACCGTTAAAGCCACGGAGGCCCAATAACGTATCATTAAGCAAACAATAATTTCATAATGTATTCTATGTATGTAGAAAAAGAGACTGAAATGTTGAAAAAGATATAACGTACATTAGACTAACGTAATGGTGTATCACATTTAGTCACAATATACGTATTATCATAATGTCATATATTGTGTAAATCGTAAAATACTGCAATGAAATAAAAAGTTTCAAATATAGGAAGTTTTAAATATGTAGTAATAATAGTGTTATTGTCATTAATAGTTTTTACTTTTTATTTTTGTAATGTTTGTAGCGCAATACCAGTTATGTTATTTTCATATTACATGGATTTTTAACCTCAGTCGGATCTAGTTCCACTTTCAACCCACAGATTTCAAAGGCGACCGTATTATTGATTTCAACAGGGACTGAAGTTGAAGATATGTCGCATGAGTGTTTAGAACAGATGCAAACTGTACAGAATGCACTCTTCAAACTTGTAACATCCAAAACTGCAGTATGATCCACTTAGCTGTCTCACAGACAATAAGGCGAAGCAAAGATAATTTTAAAAGGCCTGCGCAATCATTAATATGTTCGATTGTGATTGGACAATTTTCAGTCTGAAACGTTGAACTTAAAATAAAAATATTTCATTTACATTTATTGGGTAAAAATATCACTGAATGACAAATATCGTCAATTGAAAGCTACTAGGGGTCATCATCAAAAACTAAATTACCATTTTTACCTTACGATATATCCATATTTCTGTAAAAAAATGTTATACTAATATGTCTTTTGTCCGCCTTTCGCAATAAGTGTTTGTAGTATTTTTTTTCTAATATCACATTACATGTATTTCTAAATAAACAAAGACAGAACCATAACATGCTAACAACTTGGCATCATAAAAACACGGAGTTCCATTACCGTCAGTCTTATTCAATTCTATCATATTTATAAGGCGTGATCGAAATGAGGATATCTTTAATCAGACATATGGTTGTATTCTAAAGCGGTTTTTCTTGCAACCAACTATAATAAATTTCAGACAAGCACATGTGTCGGACATAAGTTATCAAGTTGTGAAACCCTCAGCAATATTTCATTTACGTTAAACATACTCTGTTAATAACCTGTTTACCTTTTGTCAATTTATGAGTATATAAATAACAGTTCAAGGTTTCTGTTTACAAGAAGTGTCTTATTTCATTACGCGTGTAAAACCCGCGTGAAATTCCCGCTAAAAACCTCCCTTGCAATCATCCCATTTATAGATAGAGTTTCTATTATAAAATAATAAATAATATTGGTTCACACTCAAATTTATGCTAAAGCTTGTATATGTCTATAGATTTTGAAACCGCAAAGTGAATTCTGTTTGTTTTATTTGATCTTTTCAGAATTCTGTTACATTTTCTATCATTTAGGAAATTCGGCAATCCTGTTTGCGCAAAATACACCAAGGTGCCTGTGTTAAATGTGAAGAAAAAAAAGTCTATATACAACGCTAGATAAGTAAACAGATTCATCAGTTAAGCAAGTTTTTTTTTATAGTTGAAATAAGAATAAAATGAAAGCAGCCTTAGAATAACCTGAAATAAAAAATGGATTATATTTCCTTTTGTTTCTTTTATTATAAGATCTTGCTGGATTTCTCTTGTTGCAATGGAAACTAGTATTTGTTATAAACACGCGTGAATGAAATTGAGCTCAGTACTTAAATTAATCCTTAGATCAACAACATTTTCGAGGAATTCTTTTTCTTAGAAAACAAAATAATCATAAAAACATATATGGCTATTATATTATAATCATTATCAAAGATGCCGCTGACCTACAAATGTAAACATACCCAATTATGGTAACCCTATCTCTGTTGGAAATTTAACGTCCGAAACCCAATAATCTTAGTTAAGATAAATATATTTTGAGAAGAACCCAATTAATCATTATTAGTTTGATATGAAAAAAAACTTTTGTTTTTCATTAACTACTGTTACATGTATCTGTTCATAAGAAGCAGCTATCACTTGATGTAGACTCATTAATGTTCATTATCTCTAGATTTCCGTGTTAGTAAGCACTATGAACACGTGAATCGATGTATCCCTATGATTTATATTGGTTTTAAAGCAGCTCGTTTACAGATGGTCACTGATTAAGAATTCAACATTTAACTACCTCTGTCAATACCCATCTGCAGGCCCATTGTCACCTAATGCAACACCCCGTGACTGTAAGTAAAGGAGGTGTTTCCTCCACCACAAGCAATAGCGTCACGGATGGTATTATCATGGTTATTTTTAGAATCATGAAATCCTATATTTAGAATTTCTATTATCATGTGCCGTCAAATGACTGATCACGTTCACTCTTCGCGCATTCTCTCACTTCACAGGCTGAACTTACGAATTCGCTACCCGGAACTGGTGAAGACGCAATGCTGCAGAACGCGTTATTTGGTGTCGTAAGCACCAACTTCGGGAATACCGTATTCTATATTTAACCGATTTCCCTGAAATATGTGTTTATGAAAGAAGCTTTTTTCGTGCAATGAGACCTACTCTTAGAAGAAAAAGTTTTCACCAACATTAACGATGAAGATATTAAGAAAAAACATTTTTTTTTCTTTTTACCGATCATCTGTGAACAATCTGCTTTAAACACAATCTTGTACTGACACTGATATTGATACGACCTTTTTTCTTGCAATTTACCAAAATATATTCTACAAAAGAGCTGAGGAATTTATGTTCATTTAGGAATAATAAGACTATACTGTGTATAAAGTAATCTAAAAGTCATTAACTATTAACTCAGGATAACGTAACTGGGTGCGGTGTCATGCCACATGTCTACGGCGTTATACAGCAGTATTGCAGCGCCGTCTATATCTATCTCACATAAACACAGTCTCCAAATGAATTACTGACATTACCCAACATAAAAACTACCTAGAATTTAGAGATGACGTCTATTGAATTCTTATAGGATATTAATGGGATGTTTGCAATTTTAAGATAACTTACTCAAACCTGATAATCAGATTTTCTTCAAATCACCATATGGATACGAATCCGGGGGTTTCTTGCGTTTATACGGCAATAATTATAAACTCCCATGCAGAATTTAGCGCAAGTTTCTAAATATGAGTATCTGATATCTGAGCCTCTTGTCATTACAGTGTATCAGCTTACGCAAAGCGAACCACGCTAAGATGACGTAATATATTTCCACGCTGCACGAACATTTCCTGTAACTGATAGACATTGAATGATATACATCCGATTTTTCGTAAGCCTTCGTTTCTTTTCGAAAATGACATTGAAATATACCGGCTTTATTGCTGCGCATGGAAATATTTCCTCACTTTGTCGAAATTGAATTATAACAGAAACAAATTGTTTTAATATAATTTGAAATAAGTCAAATACACCATTCTACCATCTAAACATGTTTCGATACATGTCTAGAGATTCCATATCTCCAAGCGCTTGATCGATTATAAGTGTCTAAACATATTTTCATATTTTATTTTAGCAAGATTTGTACATCTTCATTTCTGTTTAACATGAAACAACTACATGAATTCTTAAAGTAGTTTATGATCTAGTATAATGATTGCAAATTTCTCCGTATAGTTTTTATGTTTATCTATATCCCTATTAACTACAGTCTGTATTGATCTCTTCTTGGAAGGTTTAGTATAAAATTGAAATAAAGTGTTTTTTGTTTTGTTTTGTTTTATGTAAATATGAATATTTTTTATTAATAAGCAGAATATGTTTTTTGTATAAGAAATATATCTCTGAATGCAATATTTATTTGCCCCCTAAAGCGGCTTTTACTCGAATAAAATATTTCAAATATATGAGCATCATATAACAAAACATATTAAATAACGTATTCTTTCAAAACATATATTTGCTAGAAATTGTTCAAATTCTGTATAATTCAAAAGACAATATTGCTATAATACAAACAAAAGCTTAATGCTGAAAGTGCTTTTATTATAGATTTAAAGTAAAAATTTTATAATAAAATATAATTGACTTTAAAGCATAGAATATTTACTTCAATGTATGATCAGTGTTATTTTCGTTGCCTTTTATTTTTTACTAAATAATATTTCAGTCAAGAGTTACCAAACTAAATGGTTTGAAGCCCCTGAAAACCTTTATGAAGTTTCGAGTAAACCCTCTTATTAATGCGGATATAAAAAGCATGATAGTAAGTTCCATGAAAAACTTTAAAACAAAGCATTACAGCGTCGCCGTGGCTGTCGTTCTGGTTTGATAGCTCTCCATTAAATAGTCGAGCAAATAATGTTATGTAAAAATATGATAGTAGGGCTTATTCGGTATCTCGAAAATATTCGGTTACCTCGAATACATATATAAAATGATAATATAAAATCTACATAAAGGTATATTTCTTATAAAATGCTGTGTTAAATGATTATGTTATCCAAATAAGTTGGACCCTCACCGCGTGGGTTCGAATCCCGACAGGGCCATTCGGCTTTTCATGTGGGGAAGCCTTCCAGCTGGCTTGCGGTAGGTCAGTGGTTCTACCCGGATGCCTCCGTGCATTCGGGGTCTTCGTCCACCTGTAATTAGATGGACGTCGCTATATGACTGAAATACTGTCGAAGCGACGGTATACACAAGTAGTCCAGTTAAGTCAAGTCAAATCCCTCTTGATGGTTCGTATGTTTGACCAAATCTTTGCGTTACGGAAGGCGTGTCATGCTTATTAGATTGAATTCAGAGTTTGTCTCTAAGATACTTTGATGTCTGTTGATATAAAAATGACGTTTAAAAAAGTTAATTTCTTTTGTAAAATAGTTCATTAAAAGAAAATCGATGTTGGAAGATATTTAAATACTGGTCCAAAACATAAGTTATATTAAGGTTATAATTTTCCTTTGACGATTTTAGTGAAAATTGTATAATCATGTTTATTGAAAATTAAAAAAGAAGGAATTATTGTGCGAGAGCTAATAATACTATTCACAATCGTAACTGCAGAATATTCTCTAGTAATACAGTTCTGAATATACAGTAACAACTCTTCTAAATAATCATACATATATTTGAGAGATAACATATCGATATCTGTCATAGGATATTCATATTGCTTTAAAGGTTTATTTCTAAATAGAAAATTAGCAATATAGAAAAAACAAGGGTTAAAACACAAGCGTGTCAGGATAAATTTTATGGTGTTTTAACCTACAGAGAGCCTTTCGAAAACTTTTATTGTAGTTAAAATGCTTGGGTATTTTTCTTCCTATATTGCTCGTTTTCCATTAAGATTTTAAACTACGAGTATATGAAAATTTTCAATAATAGATGTGTAAATAGTATCTCTCCAGTACATAATCAACATTGCAGCATTAAATTATAGCCCATTGCTTTAAAATGTAGGCTAACGGTGAATTTTGTGACATTTTAGGAGTTTGTTCTAAACAAGACGCTGGTGTTCTCTTACTATAATTATTCAACATATTTAAATATTGGCAGATCTTTCACTATATGGTACTTTTTTCCCGATGAGACATTAACCAAAATAATTTGTCAGTAATTTGCAAAATCCTAATTCATTGGAAAAGTTGATCAGTGTATAATGGTGTACGCTAGCAGTCAAACATTCTATAAAAAATTCTAGAATTCTGAAAATATCAATCTATTTCGTTATGTTCACTTTTTTAGGGTGAAAAGATATGTGTTTATTTAATAATACAACCATGGTTTTCCAGCCCGATATTTGTTACAATGAGCTCAAATAAATGGCAAACACATGTGTTGTTGACATTAATTATCAATTGCAAAACCTTCGGGTTTAGACTTCAGCAATATTCCATCATTTTCCTTCACAATACTGAATATTATGGCGATTAGAAAATGGTGTACATATCCCTACTTTGATATGTTTTTCATCCAATCACTACATAACAACAAAACAGACTGGTTTGCTTAATTGCTCAAATTTAATATACAAGTTTATAAACATGGATTAAGAGTAAGTAGGGTAAACGGGTTTTGTACTATATTTAGAACACTACGAAATTAGCAGCCGTTGGCACATCACATGCCAAAATAGCCGGTCGTTAGCCAAATAAAAGCCTTCACATATCAGCAGGATATATCAAAGCAGGATATTCTTTCGTAGAATCAGAGAGAATCACCTGTATTCTATCATCGACTCTTTCATCTGTTAAGGACAAAAATATCTTTACAAATATCTTTTCTTAACACATATTTCAATCAATTAACCAATCAAAGTTTTTACCTACACGATGATTCACGTGTTTCAAGCTTAAAACCGAAGATATTAAGTTTAATTAGCATCCGTTGAGAAGTAAATGCTGCATAAGTAATGGCCGCCTAGGCCGCCCAACGAAACCAATTATTTTAAATAATGACGGATATTTTAAGACGAGCCGATTAAATTGATTGATTTAATTTTACATTAAACTCCTGTTTACCATCAACTTTTGATATCTTTTAATTAGTACTCGCAATCACTTGATATGTTCATTAATTATTTGCTCGTTTCATTGGTTTTTAATTTCCACAGAGTTCCTTGTCAAGGCAAGCAATGGGAACTCGTCAAAGGACTTATTATAATAGCCAATATAGGAACTGCAACGACAACAATTAATCTTTGGCCTGTAACAACATGTATATTCTATACGACATAACTTATCATTATCATTTTCTGTTAAGTGCTTTGAATTACTTGTATTTATTATGTTCGCTATGCTGTCTGGTTACTGCATTTGTTGTATGTATAATAATCTTTATAATGAAAAAAGAAAACAAAAATTATTTCTATACTTAATTTGAGAAGTAAAGCTACCTGTTTATATTTGCAAACATATCTTCATCAAATGCATTGCTGTGTTCCCACGTATAAAGTTATAGTTTCATAAAATTTCCATTATAAAAATGTAGAGATACTGAGTAGTTACACGTGAGATCCAACCACCAGCAAAAGAGAAAATAATACATGTTTGTGAAATAATGCAGCGTAATTATAGGAAAAAAAGTATAAAGACATCAAAAAAGGATGGTCAATAACAGAGATCGAGGAAATATTCCTTATAAGTATATTCATTCCAGTCCATTCGTTTATATATTTTCATGGCATGGCTGTAATGTAATTTATGTTTCAGTTTGTATGAATGAGAAAATTAAAATAGGTTTAAGCTTAAGTTCCAGAATTCAGAGGAGAAGAGGACAACGATGATGAAACATTACCTTATTATTTTGAGGAGATAGTTTCAGGAAAGTTTTAAATTCTCTCAATACTTACGGGTCTAGCCGAGAGGATTACCGATTATGCCTTACGTCAATACCTTACGTCAATATCATAACGACATTTAAAAGGAAGATAGAAGTGCAAAGTCACATTAGTATTATAAATAATTTAAAACAATCAGTTTTTAAAGTTTAATTTTCAGAAATTATCTCATCTAAATGGAAAATACATTGTGCACATGTTATAAATGTTTGAACAATATTGCTGGAAAGAATAACTGACGATAAGTTTTGTCATATGGTAGTTGTATATTTTTGTTGAGATGTACATGTTCTTTGTCTTTCACTTGGTCGATGCCGAGAATGTAATGCAGTTTAATTTCTTTTTAACGTTCGCTGATTCTTAATGAACTAGTTCCTGCTACAGGAAGTTATGAATATATATGCATGATATTAATATGGTTGTTGTTGCTCCTGTTGTTTTTAGGGGTGGGAATATCTAAACTTTAAAGTTTCATGGCTGACACAAATAATGACTTTGTTTTAAATGATGACATAATCTGTATGTGTGCGTGTGTTAGGTATGCAATACACTTTTCTTAGTTACGCATGACAAGCTTGTTTCTTGTAGTTTGCTGATAATTTGAGGTTATCATCTTAATCATATTCCTGTAACATTATCATTTTGTTCTAAGTATAAGCTCCCTTTTATACTTACAATAATTACCAATTATGCAATCTCTTTCCTGTACTGTGTCAGTGCATGGATGCTAGTTCACGGATGTACATTATATTTCGAGTCTTTAGTTATAATGAGGTTACGATCTTCCCTGATTTATTTGCCGAAAACCATACACAATACATACAATGTACATTTTCTTGAAGTTATAAGACACAAGATGATATTAGTTTTTATCATATGACGTTGTGCTCAAACAGCTGTTTCCGGTTTCGTATAACCATCACATACTTTTTTTTTATATTAAACACGTTACATATAATTTTTAGGCCAAATTACATCACACCGCTTCACGAGAGTGTCTTCTATATGTATGCATAGCGTGCTGAACTCGAACAGCTAGATTACATGTGTTTGATTCATTATTCATATAATGTTGAAAACGTAAGAGAAATACACGCGTTAAATCGTTATTTTCAGTTATTAATTGAAGCCTTTTTCTTGGTGTCAGATTGCAACAGTAATTGATTCACTGTCCAGTCATTTGTTTGTTTGTTTGTTGTTATAATCGCGATTTACTGTCAATATAGGACATCTGATAAAAAGAATCCAACATGAATTGTCATTTCATATCAAATTCTACTAAATTCGTTCGTTCATGAAAATTTTATTAGGCTCGCCAGAGCTCGTTTAATAAGATTTTCATGAACACGTTTAGAAAAATTTCATATGAAATAACAATTCATTCAAATACAATATATATATGACAGCATTTTTCTGCTGTCGCCTCTCCATGCACGTGTAGCTAGAGTGAATAAAAACGTTTATGTCGACACGAATACTATGAGTGACAAAACATATCGGTATTTTCTGTAGGAATAGGAAGTTCAACATATCTTACTTTTACATCAGTGAATTTACAAGTGATACTAACCTATCAACCAAGTAATGCGCCCTAGCTTGTGATACTATAGTCGATTAATGGAAATATATTTTTTAGATGTTGATTTTTAGTCGTTATTTTTTTCAGGATTTTCATGGTATCATGAATATATGGAGTTATCATTAGTTGATTAGCAATGTTCTGAATAATTTCATCTGCCACCTAAACGGTGATGAGACGTTCCCAGAGGTCATTATTAGAGCTCGCATACCGTATCTCTTTTGATTGATTATGTGATATTGCAGTTTTCAGTCATTCCCTGGAATGTGTGTTTAATTTCTTTGGTTCAATGTCCCCGGCAGTAGTGTATTCATTTTAGGACACTGTGTACATGCGATAAGTATAGCGCTTCCTCAATGCGATATCATGCCGGGGAAAAGTGGTGTGATACCACACCTGACACAAGGCCGACAACTCCTATATTTAAAATATGCCGATTCCTTGAATTATAAACCGAGAGGCAAATAAGTGGGTCACGTAGTGTGTGTGTGTGTGTGTGTGTGTTTAACCCTTTCCCTCATATAGACTCATTTTGACGCACTCAATAGGTACCACATAAAGCCTGATCTGCAGAAAACCACAGTTAAACCTTACCAAATTTAATAACAAAATCCTCATTTTCAGACCACTGAGGAGCAGCGAACAGCATAAAACCTGATATGCCTGCGAGTTACCCGCACGCTGATCTGGTTTTATGCTGTTCGCATAGGTATTTTCATGGTGTCCTCTATGAGGGAAAGGGTTTATATAAATAGAAATAAGATTATGTAAAAATGTTGCTCTTTTAACCATATGTTTTTGTTTCAAGTACACGAAGTAAATATATCGCCATATACGGGTTATTTAGAATTAGAAAATTTAATGTAACTATGTTTTTACAGAAATGAAGTTATCAGTATAATATTTTTATCAGAGCAAATGTGTAATTAGCACTTTTTTGTTGTTGTTTTGTTTTATTTAAGGCATCTTGTTAAACACACTGAGAGAGAAAACCAAATAAATCTTTAAAGATAGACAGAAGAAATAGGGAAGTAAGAATGAGTACAGAGAAATACTAAACGGATTTAGGGGTGAGCATATACCATGCATTGTGACAGACAGGGAGGGTGCTATTGACTGAGATGTATCAAAAGTATGTAATAACAAATTGGTCCTTGACAATATTCAAATGCGAAAGGTTTCACGTTACATTTTAAAGTGCAAGTAAAATTACTTCGCTACGTCGGCATTCAATACAACGGCAAATTCTGGTTCCGGCACTAGAAGTCATGAAACGGATTTATTTGGATTCCTGTATCGGCAACAGTTTTCCCAATCATAGCGTTTTAACATGTTTGTACTTTCATTTTTGTTTATCAAAACCAAGAAATATAATCTTTTAAAAAAATTTAAGCGACGTTGAGGGGGATTAAAGTGATGGAGAATGTAGAACGGTGAATGATGTATGAATCATAGTTTGTGTTTGCATTTCATTCTGGGAAGTCAAAAATCTCAGCTGGTAAAAGCATTCATTCTTCCGCAATCGGCGGAGTAAACATTATAATGAAGCGAACTATAACCGTATAACGAGTGAACAGACTACAATATTCTGCAGATGTTTACAGCATTCAACCCAAGACAGAACTCAATGTGCGTCTAAGAGAAGCGTTTTGATCAAACAACTAATATATGTTTATCAAAGAAAATGTAACACAGTCAGAAATCTTCATTAAAATCAATACTTAAAAAGGATCCATCAAATCAGCGAAAAAAATAAATGATCTGAGAAGCTTGTGTTCTAATATTTTAATTAAAGAAGCATCCAGGAAGTTAACCGACGTTACTAACACACGAAATCAACTACGGTAACCGTAAATGAGTGATCACTATAAACACATATTCTAGGATTAGTTCCCTTTCCAAAAACGGGTGGGGGATGAAAGCTCCACTCTGTTGGAATGCCTCAGGTGACATGTTGAATTTTGTCGACTTCATCTGTATGTTATTTTACCAAACGAGATACCAGTATCATAACACTCCTCATTCTAGACTAGAATTTTATAAATTACGTCTGCTAAAAACATCGTAATTGGAATATTATAAAAATTATCAATTACGCCTATGAAAATGTTCTCATTTAGCAGTAATTACTGCAAAAATTACGAAATAATCACCTAATTAGTTCAAAATTTTCAATCATTCTGTTCTCTTTGTTCCGTGAAATTCTTTAGCTTAAATCTCCATCGACCGAAATTTACGGTCCACATTTTTGACTTGCAATTAGAGATCTTATTTAAAACCTGAATAAAAGTGCACCCGGAATCATGCTCTACGAGAAAATGCGTGACCATCTGTGTATAATGTTCAAAATACAGACAAATATTAAATTCTTTATCATCTGCTGAATCATCTGTGCAAAGTATACCCACTATGACAAAAAAAAAAAAAAAAAAAAAAAAAAAAAAAAACACTAGATATAGAAAAACTGACATACATATATATACAGAGAGGGTATTGAATCTCCTTCTAAGTGAACAAAAAAATGTACATGTATAACACTTTCAATAAATAAAATGTTCGCGAACAATTTTCCCTAGAGTATAAGGAAATCATCATTTGAATTTCACAATGATTTCTTTAACCCTTTCCCTCATATAGACTCATTTTGACGCACTTAATAGGTACCACATAAAGCCTGATCTGCAGAAAACCACAGTTAAACCTTACCAAATTTAATTATAAAGTCCTCATTTCCAGACCACTGAGGAGCAGCGAACAGCATAAAACCAGATCAGCCTGCGAGTCACTCGCAGGCTGATCTGGTTTTATGTTGTTCGCATAGGTCTTTTCATGGTTTCCTCTATGAGGGAAAAGGTTAATAAACATACAAAGCTTTCTATTATTGTTGGATTACTCTTATTCATAAGTGCATGAAACTTATTGTTAATATTAAGGTAATCCATCCATCATTAAATTAAATTGTAACCATAGTCCTTCAAATGCTTAAAATGATTTTAGTGCAGATGCAAGCATCTATTGACATAGACCAATGTCTGTAAGGGCTTGCATTAACTATGAAATTCCTGTAATCACTTCATGGAACATGATCACAATGGGTGAATTACCTTAATACACGACACTTTATCTCTTGTAGGGATATGCATATTTAACACAGAAACCGGCTCACTAGTCATATGTGCCACACACGAGGTGGCTATCGAAGTCATGACTGAATGTAATTCTTAGCAAACGAATACAGTGAAGATTTGTGATTGAACTTAACCTGTTGGTGCTAGTTTACCTCATGAAAATTAATGTACTGTAATATGTTTCAGACCTAATGAATAAATAATTTACTGAAACGTGGTATATACTGAAAATGGCATATGAAGCAATTGATTTCTAGTAACTCAGCAGACTGTGTAGAATCTTAGCTACAATATTATAGGAACAAACAGAACAGACCCCGATCAGATATCTCCAGAAAGGAAATGCCGTCTGATCTGGGTCTACCCTGTTTGCCATGGCGTCACAACTAGTCTATAAGACCTATAAGATAAATGTGTCTTGCTCGGACATTCTTTCTGGCATTGTCATATAATAAGATATATTTATAAATGTATCTTCAATAAATCTAAAAGCCTTCATTTCTTTCCGGAGATGTCTACCAACGTTTAACACAAATATTCTTTGATATACGCGTTTGATACGTAATAGAATCATTATACAATAGGGCCTGCATACAATGCTGTTGAAAACTAAAGAGAAATTGAAAATGCAGCTTTATGTTAATAAAAATTCTATTGTACGTCCAATTTCAGAGATAACACGATAATGTATTCGCCAATTTTCATTTCTGAAGCGTTTGACACATGGGAATTCATAAATTTGCAACAATGAATAGCAGTTTAATTCATTAATGCTCTCGGTTATCATTATTTTTTACACGTATTTTATTTCAAAGGGCTCGTTCACAATCAAGGACAGAAAAAAAACTGACAATGTCATAGGTTAATGCTACACTTTAATGATAACATTGATGATGTAAATTGATATAGGAATAAAATGATACCACGTGCTTGCCTTTCTAAAAAGCAAACAAACTGACAATGAACCCACTGATATAGGTTTTTTTTTTTTTTTTTTTTTTCAAAAATGTTTCCCAAATAACTAAAAGTAAATAAAATAGATAAGCTTACACTCAAACCATTTTCGAGATATATGTGTATAGGGGGACATTTATTTTCAGTAACGTTTAACTTATTTAATACCTATTTTATTCAAGAATGAGTAGGATTGAACAACAGGCGTAAAAGCCTATGTGAGTCCTCTCCTTTTACAGGTCACTCATACATAGTATATGACAAATTAAAAGTAGTGCATGCATTATGACAATAGATATATAGAAATAAAAAAGATACGTAATATCCAATATATTGTATTACAGGAAGACATTTCCGACAAAAGTTGTACCTAAAATTATCTCAGCGATGAAAGCATTCAACCAGTAACGTTTGAGAAATTCATTATACTGTCTGAAAGAAAACGAAGTAAAAAGGTTTAAATAGCTGTATTCGGTCGAAAACTAGGTACCACAATTTAATTTCATGATTCTCATACCAACTGAAATTAAGAAGATGCCTTTTACATGTGCACATTCGTTGTTGCTGTTGTATTGGGGTTTACCGTCGCTGCGATAGTATTTCAATCATATAGCGACGTCCAGCTAATTACAGGTGGAGGAAGACCCCAAGTACACAGAGGTACCCGGGTAGAACCACCGACCTACCGCAAGCCAGCTGGAAGGCTTCCTCACATGAAAAATCCGAAGTCCGCACATTCGTTATCCGTTCATAATTATGTATGAACATTTATTGCTAATTATAATCTTCACAATTATTCTGATTTAGACGACTGGCTTATGTAATGATTAATGCTAAAAGTGGTTTGCCTCTTTCTATCCGACCGTGAGCATATTTCCATTGAATTTAGGTAAGTTTGATGTGGTATAAATGGTTAAATGAATAAAATGCTTATAAAATATTAAATATGCTGGTCTTGGGAAGGCAGTGTTGGAAATAGCAGTACTTATAGTAGTAGTAGCAGTAGTAGCAATAACACTTTCATTATCAGACTTTCCGTAAATAGTTATGACAAACTTTTGGAAACTAGATTTATTTTATAATTAACTAATAACTTTCTCACATCTGACTAAATAACTAATAATTATCATGCTTTCTGTTACTTGACCAGTACAACACGTCTTGGAATGTTCCCCCTGGGTGCTGATCGTACTTGCAACTTTTTGGTGCATAAACTGAAATATACTACTCGAATACTGCGCTCTTCAATATTTCCTTTGTAATAAGAAGAGGAATGAACTTCCGGAATGCCTCTCTCATCATTCCATATACATGCTCCATATCTATGTACATTTGTTGTTTGCGTTCGTTCACCGCCTCGCCTACATTTGTTTGTGATACCTTATTAGCTGTATCTACTTTGCCAGATATTGCATTTGTAAGATCAACTTTCGTATCAACATATGAATAGTCTGGAGTGGATGAATAATGCAATGTCGGTTTGGAAATACTCTATACTTATCGAACACTGTCAAGTGGTCAGCTGTGGTCTGGACCGAAGTGTTCGGAGTACAATAATTGAAGAGTAGATTAAGTACAAGCATCTACAATATTTCTACTTCTTAACATCCGTCAATAGAACATATTCAGACATGAAGAAATATCTAGTAAACCATAATACTATACAAAGTCATGGTATATACAAAGTAATGATATATACAATGTCGTAGTGTATTTATGCAAATCATTTCTACACATTCTCCTCAAAGCTGACATTTTCACCTTTTTTTCTGATTAAACGATGCATACAAATGTATTGATAATAATTACATTTTTTCATTCAAAACATATTCAGCGGAAGAAATGTGTCAGATTTTAAAATGATCGGATTGTTCCAATCTTCAATAAAACATAGATATACTGCCTGTCGTCTACGACTGCTAGTGTTCCGTTTGGAATTCCCATTCGCTGCGACAGTATTTCACTCATATAACTTCATCCAGCTTATTACAGGTTGAGGAAGATACCGATTGCAGAAAGACACCCGGGTAGAACCACCCTCCTACTGCAAGCCATCTGGAGGGCTATTTTTCCTCAAAATAGATAATACCTAGGTATTGTCTTCTTAATATATTTCCCACGAGATGGAATTAATTCTGCACAGTCCGACCGGAGAAAAAAGTATCGACCGAACACATTTACTCCCTTTATAATTGAGTATACATGTATCTCTAAATCCCGCATGGCAATATGACGCGAGAAAGTTATATGCATAAAGGCAGGTGGTACCCATTTATACACCTGGGTGGAAAGAGCAATTCGAGATTAATTTAGCGGCGGCCCGACCGAGATTTGAACCACAAATATCGTATTTCCGAATAACCTGACCGATACTCAAACCAACAGCGGTAGGGGACTTGGTGATACCTATAAAACGTATTTGCATATATCGATATATATCGGTATTAACCATTCAAATGCATGCTTTTACACTGTTATCTGCTCGGAGATATGAAAAGAAATCCTTAATCTTATTGAGATAAAAATATTTATGTTTCATTGCGAAATAAATTATCATGCATGTCCATAAGTGGTTATTACGGCCAATGTTATGACGAAAAACTGTCCTGGAATAACCCACGTGTCTGGGCGATGAATACTGTAAGCTGACACGTGACCTGGTATCTAACATTAAATACATTAATGAGAAGCGTGGAACGTTTAACAGACTGGGTGTAATTTACAGTAAACAGAGAGACTTAAAAAATAAAGGTTGGGGTAAGAATTGACTTCCGATAAAATGTGCATTAAAGGCATAATTTAAGAGTCTTAAATAATACTTGAAATTGGTTTCGAATTGTTTCCCCATACAAAATTTAACCTTTTTTTTATTTTTTACACATATAAAAAAACTTGAGTTTTCAAAATTCCTAATAATGACTTTGCATCTCTCTCTCTCTCTCTCTCTCTCTCTCTCCTGTATAATAATCAATCTGTCATCAATCTGTATAATATTATATAACGCCATTATAAATACTCACGTCGATGATAATCAAATGGCAATTGTATTTTGGTACCTAATGCATTTACTAAAGTACCGGTATTTTTTATCGATTCAGAATCTATTAAATATATACTAAATGATATAAATATAAATAAACCTATATTACTCTACTAAATAATAAAAATCCAAAATAAAATATAACATGAACTATTTAACTCTCAATCTATATATCCAGGAGAGACATTTAAGGAACATTCAGTGCACTGAGTCTTACAGGAGAGTAATAACTAGCAAGGCGTCGCCGCGATGCTGCTTCGTTCTTTGATCTGTCAGAGTTCAAGAGTACTGCAGGTCTACGAGGCGGTAGGGCGATCCACTACCGAGCAAGTGTTTGGTGTAGGGCCATGTCTACCTTTAAATAATTAACGCATGCAATGCCTGCCATTGGAGGTGCATAGCATATTACCTAGGTGTGATATAACGGTAAATAATTCATGAAGAGAATATAGCAGCTCGCTGAACTCAATTGATAGATCCATGTGTTAAACACTTGTAGACAATGTTATGTGTCAATAAAACGGATATATTAATTATACAAACAAAACAATAAATGAATTACGTGTTTCAAAGTAAAATCAATTAGTAATATAAATGTGAATGTAAATACATATGTCATAAGAAATATATAGAATGTTTTATTTTAATTTTTATTATTGATCTCTCCGTTCATTTATTGTATTGTTTATGCATCACGTCTAGAGAATATTAACAACAAATGAAATAAGGAGTATGTGACGATTTCGAGGATATATTTTGAAATGATAAATTTCTACTTTCATTTTGATTAAATTCTGTAATATTTGGAAAGAAAGTTAAAAGCATAGAACTGAATGAAATGTAAAATTGTTAGACGAGATTATACGGCTTCAGAAATACGCCTACATTTGAAAGTTGTTTTGTCAATGTATAATACTTGTTCCAAGGAACGTGACGGGAGGTATAACTTCAATTATAAATGCGATTTGTCTTAATATATCAAAATGACTAATATGGTGAGAACCTCCAATTATAAGAAATAGTTACATTCAATAACTATGAAAATACCAAAATAAAAATATATACATTATTTCGGACGGTCGCAAAATATAACTAAATCTGATGATATATCTAAAATAGTACGATACTTGTTTCTTAATTATGTAAATTATGTAATTCAAATATTGCTGCGTGTGTTATTGCAAGACGCCCTTGATACATTGTTTTCACAGAGACACTTCTTGTTCCTCAATGGATGATGATACACTCACGCGTGCGCGCACATGTGTGTGTGTGCTTACAAATAAAATTTAACCTACAGCATGTTTTAACAGTAAACATCACGAGATGTGTAAGTTATCAAGACAAGGCTGTTGACTGTACAGTCAAAATAGTTCGCA
>CM037781.1:42520444-42545008 GCA_021229015.1 Solen grandis | reverse complement strand
TAACTACCAAATTATTTGACAATTGTCATTCTTTTTTTTTTTTAACATTTCAAACAATATTTATAATAGCTTAACCTGCAGGCTTATTTGCATGATCTTTATGTTGGCTAAACTTGTTTATATCAGTTCTAGTTATATATAAGAGATTCATTTGTCCAAAAATAATTGACAGTGGTCAGTGGAGATGAAAAATGATGTTTAATGTTTTCTGATGTTTAACACAATTATGGCCTAAAATTTTTACTGTGACAATGTCATTCCTTACTGCCATTGGAAAATCAGTTGTAAGTTCAATGCTAAAATGTCTGCTTCTGTTACCAGTCAGTATGCTTTGGATGTATTCAATATAACGTAATAAACAAGACTTAGTACTTAACTTTATTCTTGTTTGTTGTTGTTAGTGTTAAAGTAAAACTGACAATGACCCAGAGAAGATACAAACAAGACAAAAACACACTCACAAAGGGCATAATATTTAATAATTCAAAAGAAATAAGAAATAAACAAGATGGAAATAAAAACAGTACTCAGTTATATATTTTTATTTTTTGATTTAATATCCAGGGCAAAAGTGTCACCAAATACTCACCTCTGTGCTCCCTCAAATATTTTCAGTTTCACCTTGTGTGACATCATCCACTCTACACACAGGAAGAAATTAACATACTACAGCAGTAAAGTTCAAAGGGTGTGAAACTGGCACTGCCTTTTGAAGTCCTTCTTCCAAGGTTCTCACTTTTTTGACGCTTATAAGAACTTAAATGAGTTGAAATTGTGTTAGTGGTTGTCTGAGTTTGGATTTCTTGGACATTACCTGTTGTTTAAGATTTCTTTCATGTGTAGGATAAAAATACAATTGATCTTCATATCTTGGAGATAAACTAGTTGAAGCTGCCAGTACAATCCGAGTATTCCACATCTTTGCATAATTAGGAAGCCTTAAAATGCTTATTGATTGGATAAAATGATACAGCAGACTCCA
This sequence comes from Solen grandis, assembly GCA_021229015.1. Classification (NCBI taxonomy): domain Eukaryota; kingdom Metazoa; phylum Mollusca; class Bivalvia; order Adapedonta; family Solenidae; genus Solen; species Solen grandis. The sequence goes on along the minus strand of CM037781.1, from coordinate 42,544,026 downwards.
TCTGCCCTCAGTTTTTGTTTTCCTATAAGTAAGAAGTAATGGACAGTGTAGACTGAAAAACCAGTGAAATTTAGTGCACTACGGAAAACAATCGCAGTAACCAATTTATGCAGTTTTATTTTTTGTGAATGGGAACTCTACCACACATTCTCGTTTGCACCAAACACATTCGTACATTGGCAATTTTGTCCCTGGACGAAAAAGAAAAAAAAAATTCAGGATTGCAATAAAATATTTTGAGTCGGGCTGTCTTTTTCACGTTGGTAGTGGGAGGGAAACAAACAGCATATTATTTTAGGCCCAGAGGCAAATGATATCACAATGAACCGTAAAATATGTTCATAAAATATGTTCTTTTTTTTTTTCAAACTGAAATGTATGAAAGAAAATTAACAATTCTTATCTTACTCTGGTAAAATAAATTTAAATGCATTATTTGTGAGATGAAAAATTTGTATTAAAATAAGAGAATACCTTTATAAGAGGAAGCAATGAAGTGACACAATAGATCAGATTTTAAACTCACAAGAGCTGCATATCGGTTTGAAGTGTCCTTATTGGGCCAAAAGATATCTTAAAGGCTTCAATATAATACTAGATGACTAATTTCCCTTTCCTTTTCCCAAATGCAGTTACCAGGGCTGTTCGACGGGTGCCAGTTCTATTTCCACGGTAGTTTCGACTATGCGGTTCCCAGTAAAGAGGACCTGACCAGTGTAGTACAGTGTGGAGGTGGGCAGATTCTGACCCGGGAACCACGCCCTGGACATCTGGAGTCTCTCTCTCTTTCAGTGCCATACCATGCAGACAGCCAGGGGGAGCTAGCCCATTGCTGTGTGTACGTCGTTCATGAGACTGGGGTCAGCTTCACGCAAATCAGGTCCAAGCACATGTGCTCGGTTCCAGCCTCATGGATTATGGATAGTGCTTCAAACTTTAGACTACTACCACTGCCAGAGGTATCAAACTGATGGAATTCTTACAGAAAAGTAGATTTTTTGGCAGTATGAATGCCTCCTCTTGGTCTTCAACCGTAGTGTGACATTAACTTTATGACACTGTAATCAGTTGGGCTATTAATAATCTAGCTTTCATAGCTCTCCTGGAGGAATTTGCAGTTAAAGCTATGTATAATGCTAAATGCATCCCTTTAGTTTTTGATTTGGTGAATAAAGTGAGTAAAATTTATGTGTGTATGTTCTAATATTTCGTAAACTTGACCACTTTTCTATGAGTATTAATCGAAAACAATATTTTTTGTATTTCATATTTTTATTTCCATCATAATTTCTATCAATACAATGAAACAATGATTACTTACGTATACTGACCATAAAATTGGGACTAACAACCCAAAAGTAAAAAAATAATTCATTAGAAAATTTCTTTCCTTTTAACTTTTTATCCTTAAGTATGAAATGAAATGCAGGTTTTTTTTTTCCACAATTAACGTTTTTTGGATAGGCTGTGCCCTTTTAAGTTGCAAAAACAGCCAGGATTTTCAGCATGTTTTTACTCCAAGGGAATAACAATAGCCTGCAATTTTTGGGGGTTTAAGTTTTTTTGTCATCAGTTAAAGGGGAATTAAAAATATTTTTCAAGTAGGGAAATTAAACTGATTTTGTGAAAAAATAATCGAGAAAATATGAAAAACGGTAAAAAATTTGGTATTTACCTGGTTTAGAAAAAGGCTACATAAATGACATCCACTTAAACAAAAAAACCCACCCCTTTGTTTTCACATTCATTAAAAGGCTACCCACAATAAAGTTTTTTGTTAGATAAAGTAAAAATTAAAAACGGGCCATGAAATTTTCTAAGACGCATGATGATAGAAAACACTTTAAAAACAAATTCAGGGGGGGGGAATTGGGGGTCCCATTCAATTTTTGAGTTATCTGCCCCAAAAAGCTTTTTGCTTTTCATTCATTTTAAAGGGCAGACGCTCAAAATAAATTAAAAAGAACTTTCAAATGATACATTATTTATTTCATATTATTTTTTGTTGTTTTTTTTTCCGTAAAACAAATTTAAAACAATTCTTTTTCCAAATTTTTCACTACTTCAACAAAAAAAAACTACGCATTTTTCTGAACAAAATAAGAATATTAAATAGGGACTATAAAAAATCTTTGCTTAGAATTTCTAAAAATTTTTACACTGACAGAGAATATATAAAAATGATTTTGAAATTAAATGAGGGATACTACCCCCCAAATAATTAGTTATCTCCCTTTGAAAATAAAAGAGCCAAAAACTCACTTTCGGGGGGCAGGAACTCAAAAAGTAGAATGGGACCCCAAATTTTTTTTTCCCAAAATTATTTTTTCTCGGTAATTTTCAAAATCATGCAAAGTTTAAGAAATATCATGGCAAGTTTTTTTTTTCCCTTTTTTTTTGTCTAATAAAAATAACGGGCTCCTTATCAAGGGGACCAATTTCTGTAAAGACTAAGCGGCAAATTAAATTTTAAAAAATTAACTTTTTTCATTTTGAACTTATTTTGTGTACCATCCCCTTTAACCCTTTTCTTCATAAGAGCATTTTGATGCATTGGCATACAAGAAACCCCGACAGACTTCTGCAGGGCAAAAAATTTTCATAAACCCTTTTTAATTTCAGTCAAATGTATTCATCCACAAAACTTGGGCATAAATTATTCATAAAATAAAGGATCAATACCCAAATCTTAAATTTCAACACAGTATACACTATGTGATAGATTTGAAAAAACAAGCAACTTTTTTCATAAAGTTCCCTACTGTACATCTCCCACACACAAAAAAAAAAAAAAACGGGAAATAGAAAAGAAAATGAAAAAAATAACACAATTTTCATAAGTACAATAGTTAAAGCACGGGAAAACAACCATCACCATGCCCTTTTCATATTGCTTTAAAGCCTATGATACAAAAGAAAGGTATTAGAGGTAAAATTTCACATACCCAAACCAGACCCTTGCACACCCTGATAAGAAACTTAAACTGAGCTTTGTTTGGAAAACCTTTCCAATACAGCCCATCATTTTACTTTAGTAAAGGAGTAGTCTTTTTAATAAGACACTTTAACCGGAAAAAAAACCCTTTAAACACCCCTCCATTTTTCACATTCAAAGTGCGTGCATTTTTTAATTCACAGTTTACGTCACCCCATGTCTTCCCCAAGACTATTCCTTTTCCAGTTTTTCCACTTGCTTTTTTTTTCCTTTGGTTTTTCTCTAAATGCACGGGACTTGCACCGGGTCCCACCATTTTTTATAGCCAAACATAAATAACTGACTTAGCCCTTTACTCTTGATTTTTTTTTATCATTCAAGACTTGTCTTTTCAAAATTTCCCCTACTTTTTTTTATTTTTCCCAAAATTCCCTGACAAATTTCAAATTCCCTGCCCTTTGAAAAAAATCCCGACTTTCCCGGGCCATGGACCCCTGGGACTCATTTCCGATTTTTTTTTTTGTTTTTTTTTTTAAAAAATATATCACTTTTTAAAACCAATACATCTTTTTTTTGGGGTGATTCCGTGAAACCATTGCCCTTTAAACATTTGCTTATAAAGAGTGAATTCCCCCATTCACAATTTTTACCAAAATAAAGGGAAAAATTTTTGCATATTCTTCCATAATTCTTGTGGGCAGGGTTTGTCTCCCCATCTTCTGAACCCTGTTTCTCCTGTAGGGGATACCACAAATCCAGTAAAAGGAAGGTGAAAAAGCGGCAATTAGGACCCGATTAAAGGGGGTTGCGAAAACACGGGGATGGGGAGAAAATATCCCGACCCAACAGATCTCTCCAAAAAAATTTTGGGTCCGTGATATGCCCATAGACCATTGTTGATGAACGTCCCTAAGTATGGATATTAAGGCTTGGTTTTGGGCGAAAATACATTTTAAAAATTTCCCCACAGTGACGGAAAAATTTTTAAATGTGACACATGATGGTTTTTAATTTTTAAAAAAAAAAATTAAAGTACATCTTTGAAAATTCAGGTGACATTGTCTTTTTTAAAAAAAATTTTACTAGGCACACCCCCTTTTTTCAAATTACGGGTTCAAGAACTTAGGGAAAAAATAAAGAATTTCACTTTAATTTCATGATTTTTTCAGCCTTCAGGAAAAAAAAAAAGTTTAAAAGATATCACAAACGAAAAACTGGAAAAGCAATAGATGAAGGGAAATTAAAAAATAACAAAATTTAAAACTATTCTACAACATAATTTTCATTCTAAACCCTTTTCCTATTCTAACAATCTTAAACCTTTCCTAAAGAAAATACAAAATTTAAAATTTTGGGCGAAAATCTTTTTTTTTTCCTCATTTGATTATTCCTTGCTCACATTACCACCAGGCTGTAGTCAAAATTTCCCTATACTGATGTTTCACGAAGGGCTGTTGAAATAAAAAAAAAAACTGAACATCAACAATCAACACTTGAAAAAGTATATGAAACACCCTCTTTTTTAGCATTTTCTTGTATAAGGGAAAAATTTAAAAGCCAAATAAATGAGTATAAAAAACACTTGTCCCCCCATGAAACTCACTGCATTGTCTGGGTTCCCTAAATAAGACTTCTGGGGGCTGCCAAGGTCTCAAACACAAACCCAGCCCCCACAATCCCCACCGATGTACCCTCATCCCGTGGTTTGCCCCTTTTTCTTGTCTTCGGGAAAAACGGGGGCAGAGGGGGGCCACCCCCACAGTCCTGGGGGGAAAAGAGAAATACAGTACCTCCCATGTCTTCCCTGCAAATAACCCTTACCTAAAGAAATTATGTAAAAATTTTGTGAATAGCTGGAATTTTAAAGGGAATGAAACAATGAATTTTTTTTTACAGCAGATTTAGAAAAAGACACAATATTGTATAGCAAGCAAGAGACCCTATCAGCTCCTTTAGGAGCTGTTGCACTGTTGCCGATAGATAATTAGAACAAATCGTCCTCTTTATCCCCTTTTAAAAGCATGATAACGTTTGGGAAAAAACTGCAGTAAGTTGATTTTCATTTTTTTAAGATTAACAAATATCCAAAGGGTTTTACAACTTTTTGACTTTTTTTCCCAAAATTTGTCAAAATTCCCCAAATTTAAAGAGTAAAGTTCATTTTTCCAAAACGTAAAAAAATATCCCCAATTGCGATCATAACAAATTGCAAGTTTCTAGATCTATACCTTGACAGTCCAATAAATCAAAAATTTTCCAGGTCTGAATTTCACCCTTTTCAAATCTACTGCCTTTCCCCTTCCCTTCAAATGCGTTGAACAAAAAAACCCAATCTGAAAAAAAAAATAAACAGACTTCTATTTTGTACATGGAAAAAAAAGGAAATTTTCATTTATAACTTGCTGAAAATTTTAAAATTTTCAAGCTTCTGATTGCCAAAATTTTAAAGGGGGGCAGATGGGGGGAAACGGATTCAAAGAATTTTGCTGTTATTTTTTTCTTTCCCCAATTAATTTTTTTCCATATTTCAAAATCCTAATCAAGTTATTACCCCAATTCGTGATGCACCTACAGATCTTTTCATCCCATTCCATCAATTCCAAAAGATGTGATATTTGAAGAAACTTTGATGAAACTTTTTTATTAACATGAACAATGCAAATCCTAAAACTATCACTAAAGCACAAAATCAAGTAGAATCAAGTGTTTCTGAAACACATCCCCTGCTGAAGCAGCAAAAAAAGTTGAAGATGGATTATGGAAAAGTGATCCTTTTGTCACCTCGTTTGCACAGGACACAAAAAGTAAAGGGTCAGAAAATCTAGAACTTCCAGCATACCTGCAGCCCAGTGGGCAAGCCTTTTTTCCCCTTCTTCTTGTGTATAATCTTCCCCCAGGGGAGACTTTTTTGATGCTACAGCAGAAACGTCGGACCCTAAATATGGACAACACAAGATAGTTCGTGGGTGTTCCTTTTTTTCCTGCATAAAGCATTGTCAGAAAAAGTGTGAGCATCAAATGATCAAATTAAATTCAATACTTAGATTAACTAGATTAGTTCTTGTGCATTTACTTTAAACCTCACAAATTATCTGTGTTGTAAGTTGGGTTTTAATCCATGAAAAAAGGTACATAGTTTAAGGGGAAAAATCAAAATTTAGAATTCTTAAAACGCACTTCTATTTTGAAAAGGTATCCTACAATTAAGTTAAATGTGATACCAAATTGCAAACAGGGAAAATGTTCCATTTTCTCTGCCTTGCAACAAATTATTTCAACAGCAAAAAACAACAATAAAACAGCAACTGAAATTTATGAAACATCATCCATTTAAAAAAAACCTTTTACAAGAAAAGAAAGCAAAACAATTAACCGAAAACAAAGAACCAAAAAAAATAAAATTAATGCCTATTTTGGGAAAATTTCCCCCTAAATAAAAATTAACTTTTTTTAATTTTTAAACTGTCCAATATTTTTGGGGGAAAAACTTTCCTTTAAGTAAAATCTCACCAAACCTTCACAAAAACCCTAACAATCATAACTACGCCTGTAAATCCCCAAAAATTTATTTTTTACTCCAATCGACTCATTCTTTTTATCAACGTTTTGAGTAAGGGTACCCAATGTGTTATTTGTCCATACAAAACACACCCCACCCTTTTTAATTTTTTCCCCCCAAGAGGCGGGGGTTTGGGGGGGGGGGGGGGGGGGGGGGGTCAGTGGGGGAAAACAATTAAAATTTGCAAAATAAGATAATTCCTCTTTCTACCTAGTCAATAGAATTAAATTAAAATCTATAATGCTGGTTTTGTACACAAAAACAAAATTTGGTTTTTGACACAATTTTTCATAAGGCCCTATATACATTTTTTTATAAAAGTATATAAAGGGGGCCCACCCTGAATAGATGTAAATTGGGTGTTAGCGTAAAAAGGGGGGTCAAATATCTACACCTATACAGGGGAAAAAAAAAAGAACAACACGGGGGGGTAAAAATAAATGCAAAAAAAAAAGCCTACTTTCAATACAAGCGTTGTACAAACCCCGCAATAATTTGCAGTTCGCATTAATTTACACAATAGTTGTCGAACAATACACGTTAAAAAATTATAATAACACCCTTTTCTGAAATTTATTTTTCATTACATAACCAGTAGACAACCTACCGCAAATCATAAATTTCCCGTTTTCAGGAGAAACTACGCCCGCAACCACTGATCCAAAGTCTACCGCGCTGCCTTTGCAAAGTTTTCCCCATTATTTTTCCAAAACCCACATCATATATTGGGCTTTGGTCACTGTATTTTATGTTTTTTGTAATGACCCCAAATTTTTCTTTCATTTCACTGGGTTCACATCCCCTTTATTCCCAATATCTTTCCAAATCGCACATGTACAAAGCGGACACAAAAATACAGGGAAATACTGAAGTGCAACGAAAAACTTTTATTTGCAGGCCCGGGTTTACCGGGGGGGGCCGATACAATTTTTCTAGGCTAAAAATCCTTGATTACAAATGTTTGACTGCTAGGGAAATCCCCCTCGTTGGCCCCCCCTGAAACCCAAACCCCCATAAACCCTGACCAGTTTTTTTTTTTTTTTTTTTTTTTTTTTTTTTTTTACTTAAGTTTTAAAGACCACAGCCTTTAAACCCTAGGCGGTCGGCATTAGCAAGTCTTTAATTTTGGGAAATTTGAAAGAAATTTTTTTTAAAAAGTAGTTTTACTTAATAAAATAATCCCGCTGCCAAAAAGGGCCAAATAACTGAGAAAGGTCTTGAAATAATTCTAATTTAGAATTTTTTATACTTTGATTTTAAATAGCAAGGATTAAGTCCTTGAAAAATTTTTCCAAAAAAATTGCTTTAGAGAATCCGGGTGTACATTATATTTTGTCCTTTTTTGGACTGGGGTCCAAAAGGGGTCATAGGGGGGACTTTTTTTTTCTTTGGGCCAATAACCCCAGCAGCAAGAAGGCTGCTTTTTGGTAGGGTTTTTTTAATCAGAGGATAGACAATTGTAATAGTTAGAAAAGAAATTGGCCTTTAAACAGGCGATGTACAACCCCTTTTCCTCTGTTTTTCCCGGGCTCTAGGGGAAAAAAAAAAAAGAAAACATTTAAGAAAAAAAAAAGGGAATTTTTCCTTTTTTTAATTTTGATAGCAAATATGCTAAAGGAAGAGTTCCCCATAAATTTTACCCAAAGTGTCTAAATTTTTAAAATTTTAATTTTGATTTTGTCGGGATATTAATTTCTTAAAGATTTTACAAATATTCTTAAATTTTGAAAATTTCCGACTTTATTTTCTTCGGCCGTGGTAATTCTTAAATTTCCGCGCTTTTTTGCTCATGTTTAAGGGTTTGGGGGTTTTGGCATACAGACGTTCGTTTTGCCCCTTTCATCACTCCGTAATTTCCTTTAATAGCTTTCTTTTTTAAAATTGTCTTTTAATTTGTCCGCATTTTTTTTTAATTTCCCCCCCTTTTTTTTGGGCTTGTGACTATTTTTTGACCTGGGCACTTTTCACCTACTTAAATGAAATCCCCCCACCCCCTTCCCTCCTCACCTTTTGGTAGTACAAAATTTTTTTGTCTTTTTTTTACTCTCTACTAATTAGAAACTTTTGATTTATACATTTTTTTGCTTTTGCTATTTTAGGTCCCCACGTATCCCAGGGATGGGTTATGACGCCAAAAGACTTAAGGGCTCCAAACAGCAAATGGGGCTGCCCATTTTGAATTATGTTTTTTTCCTTTTCCTTCTGTTTGTTATTGGTTATTCAAATTAATAAAGATTTTAGGGTTTTGGGGGGGGTTTGGTTAACCTTATTTTGCGTTTTTTCTATTTTAGGCCCCACTGTATGTCCAAAGGGGTGGGATAAGTACGCCCAAAGGAACTTAAGGGCTCTAACCCCCTGACCCAGCCAGACCCATTTCTTATGGCCCCCTGCGTAATGTTAGGGAATCCGAATCGGGAGTCTCCATGACTTAGTGATAAGCATGTTTTAAGGACTGGTTTTGCAAATTGATTGACACTTTACTGTTCACAGGGTATTTTCAGTGATACCAAAAAAACCCCGTCTGCCCACGTCTAATGATTGAAGAAAAAAAGGCAATTTCAAAAACTTTATACGTAAAAGATTTCCCACAGGGGATTTTAGGAAAACATAAAAAACAATAGTATAAAATTACCACTAAAAAAAACACTAAGTTGGACATTAAAATGTAATTGCATCGAAATATTTTCCTAGAGCCCAAAAAAATTTTTGATTTAAAACGAATAAATTTACAAATCAATCAACGAAATTTAAATTCCTTTTCTCTACATCTTTAAAAAATTTTTTTTCTTTTAAATTTAAAAGGGGGGGCAATTTACTGCCAGTTGATGAACTTTCAGTAAAAATTTCCGATTTTTTTTTGGAAAAAAAATTAAAAGCATTCGCAGGGAAATGCAACCCATCGCAGCCATTAAATTAAACTTATCAAAATGGGTTTTTTTTCAAATGTCTCACTAACTATTTTACATAACTTGTAATATTATTTTTAAAGAAGCATTAAATTCTTTTTAACTAACTCCTCAAAATATAAAAAAACAAAAAGTAGGTTTTAACATCATCATGTTTACTTTCTTATTTTGTCGAAAAAAAAATAAGAAATTTTTATAAAAAGTGGTTTAGATTTATGAATATAATTAAAAATAAAAATTTGAAAAATTTTTAACGCCAATTTTGGACTGTATTTGTAGATTATATTACAATTCAAAACAAATCTAGGGAATCATTATTGATCAATGTTACTGATAAGCAACAATACAAGCACAAATAACACAATTTATTTTTGCAAAATAAAACGATAAAAAGATTTTATTAAATATCAACTCTGTTTTTTTTTTTTGCACGATTTAAAAACCCTTTAAAAAAACCCAAAATGTTCAACTAAAACTAAAAAATTTTCAAAAAAAAAAGACACAAAAGGGGGCCCCCACCTACCCAAACGGCGCCAAAATTTTTTTCTGAAAATTTTTGGGGAAACTGCTTCCAAACGACAAAATTTTCGCCAATATCATTTAAAGGGCGAACCCATTCCTTTCCACTTTTGACAAAGTGATTATGTTTAAGGAAAATTTATTTTTTTTCTCATCTTTGACAAAATTGCTTTTACACTGTTTAGTCAAAACAAGACACAATCCCCTTTTTTTGGGGGTTTTAGGAAACCCTTATTTAAAAATTTTTTGCCATTTTTTAAGAAAATGCAGATAAAAAGCAATTGAAAAAAATTTTAGATTGCACACATTTTCAATAACATACTTTGCGCCGAAAAGAAAACTTTTATCGCTCAATGCTTTAAGGCCCCGCCCACTTGGGTTTTTTTTTTTTTTCCCGGGGATGGGATGCAAACGTACTCCCATGGAAAAGCCGCGAGCCATGTGGGGCATCGGAGGCCTCGGGGGTACGCAAAAAAATTTATTGAAATTTTCCCATGCTTCTCGAGTTTTTTCGGGAAAAAAACCGGGAAATAACCGAGAAAACCCGGCAGCATTCACGGGGCTTTCCCCGTTTTTTTTTTCCCCCGATGAATCCCCGAGCGTCGTATGTCCGCCGAAGTATCAGGGGGGCTTTGGGATATTCCGGGGGTCTTTCTGTACCCATTCCCGCTTAGGTTGAATCTCATAAAATTTCAAAAAAAAAAAAAAAAAAAAGGCAAGGTTAAAAACCACCCAAAATTAGTTTCTGTTTTGCCCGTCTTAGACGAACGGGGCAAAAAAGGGAATTGGGGCATTCTTAGGGGTCCCCTTTAAACCCCCCCCCCCCCCCAAGTCTTTTTGACTTAGTCCTTTAAATCCACCCTCAAATTTTTTTTCCCAATAACTTCCCCGAGACACTAGGGTGGTTTTCCCGATCCCCTAATCTAGGGTATTTCCCCCGATTGTTACAAACTCAGTGAAACCCGGGCACCTTCGCCATCATCGGGGAGGTCCCCGGGCTTTTCCGAACATCGGACCAAGGGTATTGTGTCATAGCCAAAAAACAGTGAATGTTCAAAGGACCCAAACCCTATTTTATGTAGAATGTAACACAACTATTTCATCATTCATTAATTATAGAAAAAAAACACTTTTTGTTTTCTTAAACTATTGCGTTTCACAATATTTTCTGCCTGTTCATTACAAATAAATTCGAGAAGTAACATAACTAGGGCCTATGAATAGGCCTAGTCTTGTAAAAATGCAAATTTTTGAAAGTGTTTCATTATCTCACCGTAGCCAATTAGGGTATATATAACATTAATGGTATTCTTCAGTGGTGGACCGGTGTATACGCAAGAGAATAATCCCCAACACTAACGATCAAACCACTCGCACGCAATGCAGATCTTGAGAAGTTCCAAGAATACCTTGTGCACAACCAAATTCATAAATAAATGCAGCTCTTGAGAAAGATCAAGAAAAATGTGTGCACCAACTGCACAAACTGCACGATCAAACCTATAAATAAGCGACTGTGGTAACAAAAACTCACTTCCCAACAATATTGTCTACCTTTTTTTCTTATTATTTCTGCTATAATTTACAGAATGAGCAACAAGTTCTAGCATCTTTTATCCAGCCCTTCCCTTACAGTTCTTCTTCTTTTTCCACCTCTATTGCAATGACTACCAATAATTTTCTGATTATCATGGTCATAGTTTAGACCTTACGGTCAAGGATTACCCATGTATGGTTCCTGTGTTTTGCTGAAGAGACAGCATCGGGAGATACAAGAGAGTCATTTTGCGAATAAGAGTTCTTGGCTCATTAATGTGCCCGTTGTATAGTACCGATACACGGGAGAAAGGAAACTTTGATAAAATAATTGAGATTTTTTTCTTCATATTATTTAAACTGTGAAAATAGTGAAAGTAATAGTAGAAAGAAAATATACTAAGTATGTATAAAAGGGGAAAAGGGAACATAGAAAGAAATAAAAAAAATAGCAGAATATTCTGAACTGAGATAGATTACCGACTCAGTCTGGATTTGGATCTTTTTACCACCTGCTTCAATAAAAGTAATACGGTTGAAATATTATGTAATATGTCTGGCAAGTGAATACTACGCAAACAAAACAGATCAAATAATATATAACTTTAAAGTATATAAAAAAATATATCTTAAAACGCATCATTTTCATGAAGTAAAATGTTTTTGCATCTCTAAGGTATAGAAAAACAAAGAAGAAAATCAGTAAAAAGAAATAAAAAAAAATATAAAAAAATTCCGACGCATACGGGTGGCTTTCGAAAAGTCCTATGACGTTTTACGTAGCATAAAAAACATTTGGTATATTGGCTTGAACGTATGAAAATGTCTCGATTCGAAAAAGAAAACTGCTGTAAGTATTTCATTTATTCACCTTTTTTATGGGATATACCGCATGCGAAGCGGAAAATGGCGCACTACTCAAAAGCCCAAATGATTCTTTTGTCAAATGTACAGTAATTTCCTAACTTCTGGAAATATTATTAGCGATGTTCTTTACGTGTCAGCAAACGAATTTAAAAAAAAATCGGACAATTTTCCTGAATGTTAGGAAATACAGTATATCTGACAAAAGAATCATTGGGACCTATTTGTAGGGTACAATTTTCTTTCTTCTCTGAATCGATGAAAAACATGCTTTTCGCGATAGGTTAACTTTACGTCATACACCACACGTGGTACTGTTTCTGCATATATATAAAACAATTTGAAATACTTAATTTCACATCAAATTCAATATATTATTTCTCAAATATGATTAATTCCATGTCCCGAAGTTCACACCCATGTACATTTTCTGTTTTCAAATGATACAGTTATCACATGTTCTTCAAAAGTACAAGAAATATATTTAGAAAGTTGCTATAAATAGAACGATTTTAATAGTGAATATGAAATACCCAGTGTAGAACAATTAAATGATTAATGAACTAAAGCGTATTAGTGAAGCTTTTCTCAGGAAAAAAATGAGATAAAGAAAATATATTTTTGGGTATTTTGCTCACAAATAGAGCTGAAGTTATCGCATTATATACAATTTTTATACTGCTCTATTATATAAATGCAATTTGATATGATGTATAGGAGAACAAACAATGAACAGACAATGATTTTCCAGATGATTAATAAATGTACAAGTATTTAAACGTGCTCTCTCTCTCTCTCTCTCTCTTGCTGAGTGTGTATGTTACGTGTGTCTGTGAAATAATGCTTTACAATCTGGCAAATTAATCAGACAATCATAAATATATTTTAGTTACAGTGACATAATGAGAATATCTATTGGGTAACCACTATGCATTATTGAGGACCTGTTAGAAACAACCTACTTAAGAAGGGCGTCTTTAGTAACACTAAGTCATCATTTGCGCGTCCTCGTCTGCCATTTCTGAAGATAACTGTCTTCCTGGGTTGCCTTGATATCTTCCGCTGACAGAGGCTATTCTATAGATCTACGATTATAATCTACATACATGTATTTCGTACTTTCCTTAACATCAATCAGTTGCTGTGTACTGATGTCTTAACTAATAAAAATAAAATAATAAATAAGTCATCACTCAAATTAAATTTCCATGCTTCTTTATTGAAATCTGAAAAAGAAATGAGCCGACGGTGAAAAAACGCGCAAAATTTATGTTACATTCATATTTGGAAAGCACGTGCACGTGTGTAAATAATTTAACAACACGCGGACGTAACAAATTTATGGCGCCATCTCCTAATACAGCAGTGTGACGCAGTAATAAGGCGGGGCAAACTCTAAGTTAGTCAGTGTTTATTAAGAGAGAATTTAACAGTTAAGTAGCCGTCACTCGCTACGCTCGTTCTGGCTTCTTAACTGTTAAATTCTCTCTTAATAAACACTAACTATAACATGTAACCTTATATCTGTATTGGAAGGAACCACTTAAATATTAAATTGGTTTATGACGTAATCCTTTGTTACTTCAGTACATCGATTCGACATTGTTTCCATGACTAAGTGCAGAAATCCAACGTGTGTGACTGATTTCAATTGAAAATGCCTTCGTCTTTATAATTTGAAAGCTCGAATGTCTAAAACTTTGCTACGTTTATATCTTTTTCTGTTTCAATATCTTACATTTTCTTAAACACATGTATGTTTATTTCAACGTGACCTAAGCACATTCCAATTTTTGCCAGAACAAATAAATTTCTGTCTGTAATTTATAAATTGCCTGTAACTTTAATTGTAATTTGTATATATATAGAATTATACATGGCTAGTCGGGGCATTTGAGTGATAATTACCCCGGCTATGCGATAATTGCCCGAGGCGGGGCTATTATCACTCAAATGCCCCGGCTAGCCATTCATTGTTCTGTACAATACATAATTATGTTTAATATATAACGTTATTTTAGCATTCTATGAGATCTATTAATTTTAGTCAAAACGTATATACCGTAGATATTTGTAATTTTTTTTTTACTCCTTTTAAGATAGATATATATCTTTACGACATTTTGAGCATTCAAATGCATTTAATTAACAGTGATCAAACTAGCGTACATTGTTCGCGCAGATCAGATTTACCATAAATATTCTGACAAATTTTATATATTGATTAAAAGATACAGATCTCTGTCTGAGTCAAGTGATATTTAAATAAATGACCTAATTGACTTAAAATTAAAATCAAGTGCACGAATAATAGCTATGAAAAATAAATATTATATTAGATATTATTCATATACATACATAAATAATTTATATATTCTCAACAAAACGTTTTTGCTAGTGTGTAAAAATACGAATCTTAGTAATGCTCATGTTTAAAATTAAAAATGACGTCACTTTTTCGAGTGTGCTTTTTCCAATGGCGATTATCATGATAATATTGCCCTCCTACTATCAGGGCAAAGTTGTGATAAACCTTTTCAAATACGGATAATCGTTTTTTCAACAACGTATTTTTGTTACTATATATATAGTAACATGTGTATTGATCCGCATTTGGTTAACAACGGACATCTTCTATCGACAACAGTAAGGGGAGGTAACTACTGCGGCGGAGTTTGTGCACAAGCATATTATACAACATACTCCATTAAATGTTTGTACTTTAAAATATATGTAAATAAAATAAACATCAAAAATGCTCGTCTAACTTCACAAAGTATCGGTATTTTGCATCGACAATAACCGAAATTAATCTCGTTAAACTATAATCCATATTTCAATCACTATTATTCTAATTTTGAAACCAGAACCACTGCCTATCATAGATGCTTATGATATTTAAGTAACTGCACCGATTGTCACTTGTGGTGGGCCGCTGTATATGTTTGATATAAACCAAAGGTTCTCAAGAAGGAAACCAGGGAAAGAAGGTTCTCAAGAAGAAAACCAGGGAAACCCAAGTGATTGCAATACAAAGTCAACATATTCGACTTTGCCTACCTTTTCCTCGTCACGAGATCATATTAGGCCACTTAGTACATTTATTTATTAACCTATTTTTGCACACGTTTCTATATACATGGTTATATGTGGACCACGTATTGGTTTAGTGTGTCTTCCTCGTTCGTTACCTGTCAACCAGATTAGAGCAATTCTTAATGTTAGAACATATTTAAGAAATCTTAATGAATAAGAAGGGGCGAAGCGAGCGAGCTCCTTTTTAAGGGGTCACTGTCAACCCAAAGTGGGTGGGGGTGGTGAAAACATGTCATTTTACTTATAGTAAATCATGTCTTTTTTTTTTTGTTGTTGTTGTTGTTTTTAATTTTACTCAGTATTCACTCAGTCCCTTACCGCGTGGGTTCAATCTCGGATTTCCATGTGGGGAAGCCTTCCAGCTGGCTTGCGGTAGGTCGGTGGTTCTACCCGTATACCTTCGTGCATTCGGGGTCTTCCTCCACCTGTAATAACTGGACGTCGTTATATGACTGAAATACTGTCGAAGCTTTCAGATTTGGCCTGACATTCAAAGAAAATATTACTTGAATGCATTCAATCAACACTGTTTGCTGTATTGGCTGAAAAACAAACACACTGCTACATAGTCCATTGTCCATTGAACAATGTGGGAAGAAATATTTAAAATTCAATAACCTATTCAAAGAAAGATGTATTTTTCTTTTTGTCAGCGGTAAATGAAAAATTGTTACACTGGTGGTAGCGACGGGGTTTATCAGACAACATCTCTCGGAAATGTGAAACTGAAATAAGTATATAGTGAAATATAGTACAGTAAAGATACTGTACATTCGTTTGGATTTTATCTGATGGATTAACTACTATGGTATTGGACCTAAGCGACAACCACAAAAGAACACTACGGGTGTTGTATCAGATTCTGATACATTTTGGAAATTTAAACGGCAGATTTAAAAAAAAATGAACTGAGAAATAAAATAAAGTAAAGGTGGTCGGTACATGTATTTGAGGGTATAAACATAAAATATACACTAACATGGTTTCCGAGTCCAAATATGAAAAATCTTCATATGACAAATGAAGTTTTTTTTATTATTATTATTTTATTTTTATTTTTTTGTCAACAAATTCTGACAAACCAATAAAACTAATAATAATAAGAAACACTAAATTTACATTCAATTTGGAAGAACCCGTTAAAGCGACAGTCAACTGTGACCAAAGTCGTCTATTTTGGTTATTCCTTCGCGAGGACGCAACACGATTTTTCACTACTAAAACAGTTCATGACGCTGGTATCCAAGAAAGATATCGATGCGAATAGTTTAAAATATACATCAAATGTCAATCACATTCAGCTTGATGCACAAATATTGTCTTAATCCACCACACTAACGTAAAATCGTAAAAAGAAAATAAATGCGAAGCTGAGAGTCACCATGATTACGTCACCAATTGCAAAAAAAAATAACAACCAAAAAATGTTATTAACGCGCATTTTCATTGGTCGAAGAAAAGTTCTCGGATTCAAGGTGGAGAGGGGACACCCGCGCGCGACCCCTCTAAAATTCCCCGTCCATACATAAATGTAGACACCTCCAACCCTCCCAAAAAAACCTCACAGGAACGCACTATTCCACAGCTTCAAAATAAAACAATTCGCGGGTGGGATTCCCCGGATCCCCCAGTTGTACCAGAATTACACCCTTCTCACGGCTCGGGCAAAGTGGCAAGCCGCTTGCATTGTCACTGCCTAAATTTTTAGCTCACCTTTTCCGGGTGCGCTATTGTTTGTGACTGATGAATGTCCGGCGTCCATCGTCATTATTTAACTTAAACGACATCTCCTCCTAACCTACTGGGTCACTTTTCATATAACTTTACAGGAATGTTGCTTGAGTAGTCCTCTTCCAAAGGTGTCCAAAGAATAAATTACTCTCTACCAAGATTGTTAAAATTGTTTGGATCCGTTGAAAAATATGGCCGCCAAGGGTGGAGCCCATTTTCCTTATATGTATTTTGGCATATGTCAGTGTCAAATGCCAATGGTATCTTCGCAGTTTGTGCAGAAGCCGATACTACAAGGAGAAAGGCAAGGGATAGAACCAGAAAGAGAATGGCATTCACAACCAACCCATACACGTTTGCGCGCAATCTTCTAGACAAAGAGCGGTCCGGAGTTTTAGAATCACCAGTTGAAGAGGTCCAGAGATACCTTCACGAGACACACTCCGACGCCATAAGAAACGACGCACTAGGGGACTGTGAAAGGATTGAACCAGCACATCCTCCAGAAGTTGAGTTCCCGACATCAGAACCAACTCTGAGTGACGTAAAGGATATTGTCAAGAAAGCTAGATATGGTTCTGCTCCTGGACCCAATGCCATCCCGTATAAACTTTACAATATGTGCCCTCTCATACTGAAACGGTTATGGAGGATCTTTAAGGTGGTTTGGGGGAAAGGGGAAATACCAGTGGCCTGGAAGGAAGCAGAGGGAATATTCACTCCCAAGGAAAGGAACTCTACAACTATCAACCAGTTCCGGACCATCTCTATGCTAAATGTAGAAGGGAATATATTCTTTGCTGAACTAGCCCGAAGGTGTACGACCTACCTCACAGCCAACACGTACATCAATACCTCGGTCCAAAAGGGAGGAGTTCCAGGATTCTCCGGCTGTGTAGAACACACAAGTGCCATAACTCAACTAATACGAGAGGCAAAGGCAGGAAAAAAATACCTTACAGTGGTTTGGCTCGATCTAGCCAACGCACATGGCTCCATTCCTCACCAGCTGATCTACACAGCTCTCCAGCACTACCACATACCGCAGCATGTACAGAAAATTCTCACCAGCTACCTTGACGGGATAAGACTCAGGTTCTCTGTTGGTGACCAGCTGACAGACTGGCAGAAGTTGGAGAAAGGAATTGTCACAGGATATACAGTTTCTGTGGTACTTTTCATCATGGGCATGAACCTATTGATCAATGCAGCCCTCAGAGAGACACGCGGACCAAAGACGGAATCAGGGATATATCTTCCATCTGGTAGAGATTTCATGGACGACCTCACTCTTACAACAACTACACATGTACAGGCAAGATGGATGCTAACAGCTCTGACATCGCGTCATGGGCTAGAATGAAATTCAAGGCCGCAAAGTCCAGATCTCTCATCACCAGGAATGGCAAACCAACAGACAGATTCTCTCTTCGTGTACAGAATGAGGAGATCCCATCAATTACCAACAGTCCAATCAAATGCCTAGGGAAGTGGTTTGATGCAAGCCTTGAAGACAGAGATAATGTCAGAAAACTAGAGACCCAGGTAGAAGAGGGACTGAAGAAGATAGACCTAAGCAACCTACCTGGAAAGTTCAAAGCCTGGTTGTACCAGCATGCCTTACTACCTAGGCTGATCTGGCCCATGATGCTGTACGACATCCCAATCTCAACAATAGAAGCCTTGGAGAGGATCACCAGTCGTCATCTAAGAAAGTGGCTAGGAATTCCACCAAGCTTTTCCAGTGTAGAGCTATATGGAAAGAGCAATAAGTTACAACTCCCGCTTTCATCACTGGTCGAGGAATTCAAGACAGCCAAGACGAGACTGGTACTTACTCTAAGAGACTCCCCAGATGAGCAGATTCGAGATGCTGGTATTGTTACACGTACGGGCAGGAAATGGTCAGTTACAGAGACGGTCGGCCAGCGGAGAGTGATCTCAGGCACAGAGACATTGTTGGTATAACAGCTGTTGGACGTCAGGGGATTGGTGTGAAGAAAATCAACCTGTGGAGCCGGGCAGACCAGAAAGATAGGCGAGCCATGATCCAGGCAGAAGTCAGGAGGACAGAAGAGAACAGGAGACAAGCTAGGGCAGTAGAGATGGGGGGGCATGGACAAATTGGAACACCATGGACAGGAAGCTGACCTGGGAGGACATATGGAAGTATGAACCATTAAGACTATCCTTCCTACTCAGGTCAGTTCATGACCTTCTGCCATCCCCAGCTAATCTTTGCCGATGGGGACTCACAGATGATCCAAAATGCCACCTCTGTGAGCGTCCAGGCACCCTAGAGCATGTTCTTTCTTCCTGTTCCACAGCACTATCTCAAGGAAGATACAGATGGCGTCATGACAACGTCCTCAGAGAGGTGGCTGACTGGCTTGAACAAGAGAGAAAAAAGGAACACAGGAGTAACTCCCAGAGACAGCACATCAATTTTGTGAAGTAGGGTGAAACTGCAAGCGCTAAGTTCCCACAGAAAGCATCAATCCTGGATGGCACAAGTGAGTGGAACATAAGGGTCGACCTAGATAAGAAGCTGGTGTTCCCAGACATAGTGCACACAAACCTATGACACGACATAGTACTGTGGTCTGAGACAGGAAAGCGACTCATCGTGATTGAGTTGACAGTACCATGGGAGACCAGATGCGAGGAGGACTACGAAAGAAAGAACGCCAAGTACACAGAGCTTCTGAACGACTGTAAGCAACTAGGCTGGCATACATGGCTGTTCCCGATAGAAGTAGGCGTCAGAGGGTTTTGCGCTCAGTCTGTGTGTCGACTGATGACAGCGATTGGGACTACTGGCAGAGACAGACGGCGGCTTATCCAGAAACTGAGCCAAGCTGCAGAGCGTTCGTCTAGCTGGCTGTGGCTACGACGAGAGGAGACAAGCTGGAAGAAGTAAGCTATCGACGTTCACACCGTGTTGCGGTGGGCCCCACCCTCCATCAGATGTCTATGGTTCAGGGGCGAAACATCGATGACAGAGGGACACCATACTGAAGAGAACGTCGATCAGCCATCTGAAACGACCATGCTTGAGTCCACATGGGACTCGCAACAGTTTCAGACTGTATCATACACAGAAACAGTTTTGTGCTTTAAAGAACTTTTTTCTAGACCATGCTTTGAGTTACACTTTGCTTTGAAACTTTATTTGTTTATGAAGGGCCATGTTTTTTTTCAACATTTAGAAATAATTTAAAATCTCTACGTAACTGTGCTAGCAAAACCATTAGGCAATTAGGAATTTTTCAACTAATTCCTTGAAGATACAGCAAGTCTGGGATGAAATAAAAAAACATCCTCTCAAGAATACTACTGATATCCTGATTTTTATCAAAGGCCTCAACTCCAGTCCTTGAACTACAATTCACAAAAACAGAAACAAACAGTGGATATAAAAGTTTCGTTTTGCATTTCAAGTTCAAAACATGAATTGTACATAGTTTTTTCCATATGGCATGAGATTTTAATTTACAAAAACTGACATACTATCTTTTGTTAACTTCAGAAAAAAAAATTAAACAGATTATCATTGACGTGTGTTAAGCTCTTGAAAAGTATTATCTTCAATATGGGAATCGGGTTCATTTGTGGTGGCCTTTAAATAAGTTTCTCCTTCCTTTAATAAATTAAGAACTGACACAGTGCACTTAGATTCACTGTATGTGTCTTAACCTGCTTTTGTTTTTGAATACATATTACTGTTTTGAATTCTGGTGTACTTCCTCCTAAATGATGCAAGACAATAACCTGCCACATAACGAGCCCGTGCTCTTGATGCATCTGTGGCGTTTAAGAATATTTCCTTTGGTTATTTTCAACCAGTCAACCTTTTGCTTCAAATAGAATAGCCTAACTGCTTAATAATATTATAACAAACAATGCGATGGTTATCTGAAAAGCTACCTCCATCTCCAAACAATACAACTTAAGGTATATTCTGCATTGCCAGTGAACTGAGGAGACAACCGATAATACTGTACTAAGCAGTACATGCAGATGTTGTTTCCAGTTAATTTTGCAACAAACTCTGCAAACTTAAGGAATTTTTTTTTCACAAATGTTATCAGTTTTATTTATTCAAGGTGTTCTAGATTTCATTTATGCAGGTATGTTTTTCTGTTACTTCTTTTTTGTATTTCATCTCTTCAAATACTGAAGTTATCTATCGTTAAATAGTGATCAAGGTCCATCAAGTAATCGTTAAAAATGTTATAGTATATGCAGGCAAGCCTATATGGACTTTGAGCAAAAAAGCCTATATCTCCAGATCAATGAATGCTGGCATATATACTAAAGTCTTTTGAAGCATTTGAAGGACCGTGATTCTAATTTGAAGATGGTTGGATTGCTTTAAGGTGTCTAGGTCGTTGATATGATATCGGTCCGCAACATTTGCATGCCATCCAAACGATTCTGTTGTGTTATGTTTTGTTGCTCAAGATGACAAGGTAAATCCGTTCTATGTCGGGATACAATGACGGGGTGTGACATACGCCATATTACATATCCAACGAGAAAGGATTAAAATGATTTAATAATTGTGAGTGGAATAAAGCATACACAACAGGGTTCGACTTTAAGCGCCCCGACCGAACTTCACATGATGTACACTAAGAACTTGTCATCAAATACACTTCTAAGAATAAAAACAAGCCGTGTTTGCTATGTGCCGTTGTATGGCCGTAGTTTTAAAGTTATTTGTCCCTAGTGCCATTATGTTCTTGCAATAAGCATCCCTGCAAATTTTGCACCACATTAACCACATTATTCTTGTTCACCATCATCAAGCCATGGACTGTACATAGTCAACTACCGCTGTTGGAAATTTAATTTAATTCTCTTACTTGTGTTTGATTTGGGGCATGGCGAATTTAAATCGGCGGTGGTAGATGTTGATGAATCAGGCTCGGTCGTAGCAGTTGTACTTTCAAATTGATTAGTATTTGTATCGCTTTGAGGCGAAAAAAAATGTGATTTTTTTTCGTTTGCGACATTTTTGAATAGCAGACGCTCCGATCACCACGACCGCTTGGATTCTGGCTGAACTACATCCTCGGTACCCAGGCTATTCATATTCTCATATCATATGAGAATATGAATAGCCTGGGTACCGAGGATGGCTGAACTATAGCGCTTTGTATGGTGGCATACTTCTGCCAGCCACTTATCCACTTAGCTATGTCGAAACTTTTCTGAAAAATTGTCACATAGTCAGTTAGTATCTGGCAAGTAGAAAACTTTCAAGTTATCTACATGTACTTAGGTATCTTAACAGAACAAAACTGCCTGTTAGTGCCCACTACTGCCAATCACATATTCACTTATTTTAACTGGATATCATGCCTTTTTCCAGATAATTATGTGAAAAAATGCTTGTTATCCACATAATTTAACTGACTAACTTGAAAAAAAGGCGAGATATCCAGTAATCTTAAGTGAATATATGGCTGGCAGTAGTGGGCACTAACAGGCAGTTTTGTTCTGTTAAGATAACTAAGAGGATAACACGAAAGTTTTCTACTTGCCAGATACTAACTGACTATTGACAATTTTTCAGAAAAGTTTCGACATAGCTAAGTGGATAAGTGGCTGGCAGAAATATGTCACCATAAGTATGTGATTGGCAGTAGTGGGGACTAACAGACAGTTTAGTCCTGTTAAGATACCTAAGTAGATAACTTGAAAAGTTGCTACTTGCCAGATACTAACTGAATATGTGACAATTTTTTCAGAAAAGTTTCAACATAGCTAAGTGGATAAGTGGCTGGTAGAAATATGCCACCGTACTTTGGCGATATCGATTTTTCATGCGGAACATTCGGGTTGGAAGTGTATACCGTATAATAAACGCACTGCAGATCGCTTGACCGTCGATCGGGGTGCGATCCTAGATTTTCTGGTGTGACATTTTCTCCCATTTGAGAAATCTGGATGCGAATTTAGCAAAATTATTGAGAGAATATCGCGAAATCGCGGGGTAAAATTATCCCTGTATGTATGTGTTTTACACTGCAGTCTAGTTAAGGTCAGGTCTAGTAGGTTTTCTAAGTTACTGGGCCACTGGTCCAGCTCTCAAAAAAGTTAATGTCGAACCCTGCACAATAAAGTGTGTGTGTGTGAGTGTGTGTGTGTGTGTGTGTGTGGGCGTGTGTGGCCCGCCAATAGAAGGCAAATTTCCGTAATAACACCAACAACTGGAGGCAAAGTTGCCAACTGAAGGCGACCTCAGTTGGCAAATTATTAATAAGGTCTCAATCCCCATTATTTCTTATGAAACATATAAAAAATATCTCAAAAAAGATGGACCTCAGTTGGTGGTATAACCTTGCTCATACTGGGACCAGTGCGTCGCCGTTCAATATTTCGCCATTTTGCAGCACGCACTGGTTAGCATCCGGGGCCTTCAATTGGA
>CM037781.1:42470344-42520344 GCA_021229015.1 Solen grandis | reverse complement strand
GAGAGAGAGAGAGAGAGAGAGAGAGAGAGAGAAGGGAGGAGGGACGGATATATATACAAACATACATACAGACATAGTAAGTCAACCAGTCAGAAGGAAGGAAGGAAAGAAAGAAAGAAAGAAAGAAAGAAAAATATATTGATAGATTTATGGAGACATAGAAACATTTCAAATCACACTTACCAAAGTATAACAAGCCAATTACTCAGTGTCTGATGATTAATTCCGAGACAGAGGCACACCAAGAATGCGTGCGTGCCGAACTACCACGCATTATGTTGTGTTTAACTATAAATACGAGCTCGCGGTTTTTCGATGGAGTCTATTGAGGAAATTCACTCAAGAGCTGGTTTCCGCTGTATGTGCGCACTGTCTTGTACAGTCAAGATCGTGACTGACTGCTGTCCTCGGTAATTCGGTAATGATTTCACTTCGTGTATTTCCGTACCACTTACTCATGTTCTTCAATGCTCTATTTTTTAAATTAAAATTGTTGATAGTAAATGCATAAGTAAATCTATTTCTGATAACATTTTTTTTTATTTTTAAAAAATAAAATAAAATAAACAAAACATTTTTTAAAGTGTGGTATTTTTTTAATGTTCTCTTGAGAATACACTGAACAATTTGTCTGATTGAGTGTTGTCCTAAACATGGCGATAGTTTTCTCTTGCTATAAATTAAACAATTATATATTGGCAGACCTTTTCTTAATGAAATGGTTTAAATGAGACATTTACCAAAATGGTTATGAGTGTTTGCTTTGCCAGGCAGTCAGAAATTTGCAAAATGATCGTGAGAGGAGAGACCGGTCAGAGAAGTTATTCAGTGTATATTAAGAAATGGTTCAAGTGAATATCAAATGGTTTGCACTCGCAGAGGAACGTGGGCGATTACTAGTATCACGTGAATTCGAAGACTTCCGGTTGAGTCGAACCCTCTTACGCAGTCACTCTCTCATTACATTCATGGTTTAGTGAGAAACGAACAACTCTGCTCGTTGATTGCCACTCAGTACTCTTATAGATATAGTCTGGTTCCCGGCGTATTATGCTGCGTAATAGTAACATGGTGACAGGGGCAGGTAATCCAGGCTATTATAGATACGGCGTCCTCCCGCAGTGATCTCCCCTTCATTCTCCATGAGTAGCATTCTGATAATTTTATACAATATTTTTTTTGTGTAAAATTGTGAAAAATACTGTTTCTATGTATCAGCTTAGTTTTCTCTCATTCATACTATATAGATTATGATGAAATAAATAATAATGATAACAAATATATATTATTTATTATGTACTCATACCTATAATTTTCTGGCTCAAATACACGCAAAACATGAGACGCAAATACAACTCAACAGATTAAAATTCCATATTATGTCAGTGACTGATACATAATCGTGACGTCACTTTCGACTTTCGCGACATTACTTTCTTGAGAAAACTCAATAAACTCATTAAAACCTGTTTTCATGATTTTCCAGAGAGGGTCCATCGGTTCTACAGCGGGGTTAGGTGGTTCTTTCCTCCTTTCCTCTTATTAGAATAATTGGATAGTCAAATCCCAAGTGGAGGGGTGGGTCATGACCCCATAGCCTCCTCGGTATCCGCGCATGGCACGGTAATCCTCGTCAAAATAGTCCTACGCGACAGAGCGACGACACGAAAATTTGTAAAAAAAAATAAAAAAAAAAAAAAAAAAAATAATAATAATAATTTCGTTTTTGTCCTGTCGTTTGTTTAGATTGATACAAATCCCCGATGTGAGATTTAAGACAGACATGCGAGGATTTAGACGAAAATTATCGCCCTGAAAGCTTCATGAGGATTGTTCAATCTCGCATGTATATGGCCCGATTTGGACACCGTACATAGTAGTACTTAATCTTTTAACAGAACAATATGATTTAGGTTAAGTGTAGACTGAGCCTCTCTTTTTTGTGGTCTATCATGAGAAATAGCACTTTATTATAGGACACACAGTTCATGCTAAAAGTCATTATGCTTATGTAACATAACTTAACATAACAATAAATACAGAGGCCTTGTCCGCCTTGACCTGACAAAGGTTTATTACTGTCAAACTATTATGAGTATTATGAGTATATCAAGCGCTGATGTTAACGTCCACAACCTAAAGAAAAAAACAACAAAAAAACAAAACAACAACAACAAGAAAAAAAGCAAATGATACCTATATATTATACATTCTTTTTTTATATATATATTAATTGTGGTTCGAACATAAGGCCTTACAGAATCGATGTATGAACCAGAATGTATGCTATCTAGAAAAAGAAGAAGAAGAAGAAGAAGAAGAGAGAGAGAGAGAGAGAGAGCTGCAGCCGATATGTGTTTGTTTCAACAGATTAAAACCACGAAGTTTAAATAATAAGAAAACAATAGTTTTTCAATGGACGATTGGTTACATACACTAGACACGAGAGCGTGACGGAGGTGTATTCATAAAAATAAGGAATGGCCGGATACATTGTTAAATACGGCAGTTTACTTTTTTGTTGACGTGCTCATACGGAATATATAAATTGCGAATGAATTCTGTAGATATTGAAGAATTCGGTAAGTTATTTTCCTTAAAAGTCTATCAAAGTTCGATATATTCGTATTTTTCTTATCCTTCAAGGAGGTAATGAAATAATTTGACGGCATGAGCGTACAGTAACAAACAACTTACATGTGTATATTTTTTCAAGCGTCTAAAAGGACGTACTGTGACGTTGTTTGTTCGTCTGTAGGTTTTTTAGGAGCATGCTACTCCACATCTAATTGAAGGGGTGAAAACTGATAAATATATACATGTATATAGTTTCCATGAAGCTAAAACATTTTTTTCCCTGTCAGTTGGACTTAAGGTAATCTACCCATCATTAAATTGTGATAGTGGTCCACCAAGTGGTTGTGGGAATTTTACAGTAAATGCAAATCTTTATAGACTTAGAGCTTAGGAGGCTATCACTCCAAGGCATTGGATGCTTGCATCAACACTGAAGTACTTTTAAGCATCTAACTTGCCTTGATTATTTGAGTTTACCGTCGCTTCGACAGTATTTCAGTCATATAGCGACGTCCAGCTAATTACAGGTGGAGGAAGACCGAATGTACGGAGGCATCCGGGTAGAACCACCAACCTACCGCAAGCCAACTGAAATTTAAGCATATGAAGGACCATGCTTATAATTTAATGATGAATGGATTACCTTAATTGACATTTTAAGTGTAGGGATAGACGTGTGGGGATCCAGAAGCGTATCTCCGAGGGTGGGGGTCCAAGTCCTATGCAAAGAGTCCCTGTTGGAATACAATTCACTGTGTAATATTAAGTCCCAAATTTCATTTTTTTACTTTTTATTATTTCATAACAATATGATCACAATGCAGACTAGAGCCATTAGAAGAATGAAAAATAAATTAACATGTATATTATATGAAAAATGAAAATCATATTATATGAAAAATGAATTTACATTATATGAAAAATGAATTTACATTATATGAAAAATGAATTTACACTATATGAAAAATGAATTTATATCATATGAAATAAGGCACAGCAATCATATCAGTCATATGAACACATAGCGATAAAGGGGCTAAAGTCGTGATCTTCGCCTATAGTTTGCACATCAAGTTCCCCACCTTTGAGATCTCCAGTCTCCCTTGAAACCCTCTGACCCTCGGGAATAAATTCAGACGCCCATGGGTTCAAAGCTGATCTGGCAACTCGATGCGTTGCTATAGCAACACATGCGTTGTTTCGGCAACTAGAGGCGTTGTTGTGGAGACGCGATGCGACGTCTTGACAATAAACAAGAGGCGTTATTTGGCAACACGAGGCTGAATGGCATGGTGAAAAAACGGGGACCGTCTTCCACGTGGCACGTTTCTGTACAGGTTGTTTTTTTCCTCCGGCCGGAAGAGACAGAGTGAAATGTCCGGTGTGGGCAGTAGGGGCTAAAGTGACATACATGTATAGCAAAGACTTATTAAGCTAACTAAGAAGCTCGGGATTCTGAAATTTTAGTCGTATGTCTAGGACCGTGCATAGTAGATGAATGGATATACGTATACTAGTAGTTGAATAGAAAGAAAGAAAAAAAAAGACAAATCGTAGGTAGATAAATAGATAATGTGAATATTCGAAATGTGATTGTTTTACTTATAAACGTATGCTTTTTCATAAATTCTAGTTTGCTATGGATTAAAAATATGACAGAATGCTAGTCGATATTGTGCCTCTTGTTACATTTAAAACAAAGACAGAACTGTCAATATAAAACATTTTAAAGACCTGATATCGAATGATTTTATTTAATGATATTACATTGTATAACACCGTTAGTCAGCTGTATATCGGGAGCAGGTAACATACTATTACAATAAAACAAGGATATTCTGATGACTATTTGCGGGGGGGGGGATGAAATGTTCGAATAATCGCAAAATATCTATGTCTAATTCTTTGCAATTAACCTCGAATATGGCACACATCTCGGGAATTTGCAAGTCAACAGTAATTAATTTTGACATCTGATATGCTATAATCACAGGTTTCCCCAATTAAGACACCTGTGCTATAATACAGAAAACTTTGTTACAGATGTTTTCAATATTTGCACTTTTACCCTTTACCTCGTGAATATTCATGTACAATTATATGACTTGATGAATATTAATTGGTTTATCTTTTAATAAAAAAAATGAGGTTTTCTTTGCCGTGCAGACTGTGTAGAATCCGAGCTTCAATATTGTACAAAAGTTTGTTTCTGGTTACCCGACCGATCCATTATTTTACCCCTCCCAACTATTTTTTACGAGCCTGAAAAATTGACGTCCAAACGGAAAACGAAATATTAATGTAAATGTCAGTGATTACGCTCTACCACCTCAATGATATTGTCTATCAATCTTATAATCTAGTGCATATTAAGAATTTTGATGTAATATTTGATTTTTTTTGTCTCTTTTTCATCATTAAAAACTAATAAATAACAATCACTTAGGAGACGGTCACTTTGAATTCAAGGATTAGTTGAATTTTCTTAAATGCTGTATGGACATCGATTTTTTGTCATATATAGGCATATTAATTAAAATCAGTAACAAAATATTGTATATGTAATTATTTGCACGCATTTCCAGACGCAAAATGGTCCTGATTGTGTTTAACAATACGGATAAAGCTGTCACCGTTGTATATATATATTGTTTTATGTCAGATGCCCATATGGGCATTGATTCTGAATAAACTGTTGAACTGTTCAAGCAGAGTTGTCGGTCGTTCCTCACTAATGTAATGTAAGCCGATGTGTAAGAGAGTGAGTCACCACTTCAGCCTCACTTGCGCTGCAACTGACAGTAACAATAAAGAAAAGACAGAAATAATAACTATTACTACAAAGGGCACTTTTATCATTAAAGTTGGCAAGTATGCCTAGCAGGTTACAAAAAAAAAATGCAAAATGCAAACATCAAACTAATGTATACATACTTTTAAAACAGAGGAGACATGTTTTTCCTCTAATGAAAATTGCCCTGCTTCTGCAAACATTTTGATGTAGTTGACTTATGAAAAACATTACGCTGTTCCGAAAATATAGCATGGAAGCAAATATATCTAGGAATGAACACTGAACCATCAAATGTGACCTTGAATTTGAGCCAGCATGACTGTCACCTGTGTTCTGCACATCGCCTCAATTTGGTTTATAATTTAGGCAAGTTTCATTAAAATCCTTCGAGGAGTATAGGAGCTATTGAGCGGACACAAAATTGTAAATTGAAATTGAAGGTTCAAACACTTGACCTTCAAGTGTGACCTTGACCTTGAGCCGACATGGCTGCAACCTGTGTTTGACCTTGAGCCGACATGACTGCAATCTATGTTCTGCACATCGTCTCAATAAGATATATATTTGAGGCAAGATTCATGAAAAAACTAAAAGGGGTATAGGAGATATGGAGCGGACACGAAATTGAAATGGAAATTGAAGGTTTAAA
The DNA here is from genome assembly GCA_021229015.1 of Solen grandis. Classification (NCBI taxonomy): domain Eukaryota; kingdom Metazoa; phylum Mollusca; class Bivalvia; order Adapedonta; family Solenidae; genus Solen; species Solen grandis. The sequence continues at coordinate 42,514,324 of CM037781.1, read as the reverse complement.
CACATAACCTTCTAGTGTGACCTTGACCTTGAGCCTACATTGCTGCCACCTGTGTTCTGCACATCGTCTCAACTAGGTTTACATTTGAGGCAAGTTTCACGAAAATCCTTCAAAGGAGATATGGAGCGGACACGAAAACGTTACGGACAGACAGACAGACGGACGGACAGATAGGCAGACAGACAGACAGACGAAAGCCATTCCTATAACCCCCCTCGCGGCGGGGGATTAAAAAAATACCGACCCATATCTTTTCAGTCTGTAACCAGAAACAAGACCTTTTTACGCCTGATGTAAAGGGTGAAAAATTAGAAATGCTTGTTCACCTTTTTTGGATACTTGTAAAATGTTTCTCCTTTCCAAACAACTGTTTTGATATCATCAGTCTGATTTTCGATTTCTTTATCGTAAGACATTGTGTTTTTTTAAACATACTTTAAAATATAGGAAGCAACGTTAAAGATATCTCGAAATATCAGCAGCCATGTCTTAATTTCCAGGAAGTGACGTCATAACCGTTACGTCAATACAACACACGTTATGGCGGCAAAAAGCCTTAATTAAAATATACAAAGGAATTTATTGATTTATTTTGTAGCTATTTTTATAACTTTCACGCATGGCCAAATGAAACAAGCATTTAACATATGGTATATTTGTTTCAAGCAGTTTTTCCCCGTGTTTTTTTTTTCGGAATTATTTACGCTGGTTTTGATATGATTCCGCAATATTTAAATATATATTGTCTGTAATATAATATAATAATATATATATAGGATCTCACAGAAATGTCATATAATATAGAATTTTATCAAACGAATTCAAGGAAATGGTAAAAACTCACCAGAGAATCGCTTTTTATCATTTTCTTGGACGAGTTTAATAAAATTTTATATTATATGACAACTCATGTGAGATTCTTTTTATCACATGATTTAACGGAATAATAATATTTGACGTTTCACGCGCGTTTTTGGACGATGTGTTTGTCCTATGAATTGTATAGGGTTTAATGACGTTGTTATATTACACGGGTTAGATAAAAGAAAATACGTAATGGTTATATTACACGGAAAACAAGGAACGTCATGTGATATAATATAATATATACATAACTACTCATCAACCTGATCATTTAACTAGATCAAGGAAATCTTGTTTCGGCCGCATGGAATGACGAGAAGCTACGATGTTGTCAATTTTGTTGGTTTCATGTCCCTGATCTACCTTACTGAATGAAATGGCTTAAGAATTCAAATATCCTACTTAAAAAAACTACAATAAAACAAACAAAAAACAAACAAAACCAAACACACACACACACACACACACACAAAAAAAAAATCAGTTTTGCAAAATTTTATTGCGCCTATTTTCTCAATAAAAGAGACATACATATTTTATATTGCAGAATGGGAGTAAAAGTTTCCAAGGATAAGGAAGTACTTCCTGTGAACAAACCTGAAAACAAAACAGGAACTCGACAGGATAGACAAACCAAAGATGGCGATAAACATGGGACAGATAATGAATCTATCCCTAAAGGAAAACGTTCAATATTTAGAACTCTTTTGTCCAAATTCCAATCACAAGATGAACCTAAAGGTAATCCGGACGAAGAAGAGCGTAGCTGGGCGGACGTGTTTTATCACGTGATCGATCGTGACCTTTGGTCTGGCATCAGACGGGGTGAGAGGTCGCCTTGGCGGGAACTTCTGGTAAAAGCAGACGACTTGGCAAGGAATCATAAGACGGAAATACAGAAGGTTTGAGAAATATGTTTAACATACAGTCATATTTATTTTCAGATAACTCCCATTGTTGAAAGGTTTACTGAATCTTGTTTAGGAAATCGTGATCTCGATCTGTTCTTTTCTTAGACCAGACTTAACTTTAACATTCCCGCATATTTCTAATTGTTATTCATTTTAAGGTCTTCCCATCCTAATAGCGATCTATTCCATCAAAGCCATGCATATAACAATACACATGTATATAAGCTTTTAAAGTGTCAAACAATGGTAATCTTAGGGGCAAATTGACATGTTATGACGTTCTTTTATTACCTTCCCTTGATTATTATTGTTGCCATGAGTTATCTCCCCTGAAAACTAAAAAAAAAGGTGATTGTCTCCATTTTCCTATGGTAAAGTTTAGGTCGTTTTCACGACAGTTGATACAAAATTATAAAATGCAACTTTCTACCATGAGTTTTTCTTATAAATCAAATTCAGTTTTTCATATTCACAGACAATACATATTTCCATTGGCTTCAATGATAACATGTGCGGATTATCTCCCCAAAATTAGATAAAAATTGAAAAAAAAAAAAGAAATTGGTGAAAAAAATTCACTTTTTGACTGTCTTCAAAGTGACAAAATATAACCGCTCCAAGGTACAGCGCATATTTGTAGCATCATATCTCGCCATTCTTCTTTACAGTTTTGCGACAATAAACACACCATGCATAGTTAAAGTTTTATTTCCAGCCCTCGTGTGGATAAACGATAACCACAAGAAGAAAATCTCTCGATTTTCTTGTATCTTTACGGTAATTACTATCCAAAACATATGATTGTGATGCTAATTAAATTACTGTAAAATCTTTAATTTTCTTTGTCATTAAATTTTTTTTTTTTTTTTTTTTTTTTTTTTTTTTACAGAGGGGAATTTCATGGGTACATCTATTCGTGGATTCATGTTGTGGACAACTGAAGGTCTATATAAAAATGGTTTCCTTTGGGGTTAAAATTCATGGATAATGTCCTCAATGAAATCGACGAAAATTAGTGTCCAACGAAAAAGAATGATTTCGCAGTATTAAGTTACATGATGCGAGTTTAAAAACTTTACAATCAAAGAGAGCCTAGATATTTTACTGTGGCAGAAATAAATAATAAAAAGTAAAAGACAAATCTGAAGAGTTCTTTTTATTACCTGTAAAGAAAAAGACGATTTCATACGTGACATAAGAGTTATTGGTATGTTGTAAGAGGATAAAAAGATTTGAGATTTTCTGAAATTGCATAAACATGAAAATGAAAAATGGATTACCAGTACAGTTATGAATTTCACCACAAATTAGGACAGCAATAATCCACATGGAAATGTTTGTTAGTAAGTTCGATTGACATTAAACAGGTCACTCCTCGGAACTATTCATACACATGCATCTTGCCATAAAACGTCATCTTGAAGCACATTTACATGTATTTGGTCTGCTCAAGTAATGTCTTAATGAGTCAGTTCAGGCTGTATTTCTTGCAAGGTATATAACTTTTTTTTTTGCTAGAAAATTATCATTTGCCGTACATACACTTTAAGGAACAGCAACGAAGAAGTAGAATGAACAGAGGAAGATAACGATCAAAAACTAATGTCTATAACAATTTCTAATAATTTCACAGAATACAGTGGAAGCCATATTGCGGGGTAACCACAATGACCCGGATGTACAACAGTTCAGCGGACATAACTCTGTCAGGTTATATGTCAGTTCTACTTCTACAGATATGGCGACGGAGAGAACTCTGCTGATGCGAGGTATGCATTACAATACATGGTAACAGTTTACAAATGATTGGCTATTTTGCAGTCACCTCGCCACCTTTGCTTTGATATTGTTAATTCAAATTTTCGAGCTCGTGAAGATGCCAATCTATGCACATGCGCAAAACAACATCTGCGATGAAAGAGAAGCCGTTTATGACTTGTATGTGTTCCGTTCCTGGAACTGTTCATTTCAGGAAATCATTAGATTTACTGATCACCGAAAACAAAAACGTTGAATTGAATATTTGAGTTCAGCTGAAAATGATTTCATACCCTCGCTACACGCATTATGGACGTTTCACCGAGCAACAACTGTGTTTAATTTTAGTCATTTCTTTTTTTTAAATTCTTATTTCCCTCTTGACTGAAAATATAAAACCTTATTGAAGTTATTGTAAAACGCGACAAGACGTGACGGAACAACACGCGTGTTTCCATGACTCTCTCACTTCAGTTTTTGAAGCGACGCTAAATCATTCCGTTTCATTATTTAATGGTATAATGTGTGATTCAAACAGATGTGTTCCCATACCTGCGGTCTTTCTGTCGGTGTTTGGGACTGGAGTTTGAAGTAGTGGATTTGAGATGGGCACTGGAAGAGAGCGAACTCCTGCAGCATGACTCTGCCTGGGTGTGCTTGGATGAAGTAAGACGGTAAGACCACTGTCATGATGATGATGATGATGATGATGAAGGAGAAGAAGAAGAAAACATTTGTATTAGTAATATTGATACTAGTTTCAACTACAAACGATATAATAATCATATCATCAACAACAACGTTGATGATGGTGATGATTATAAACACGACTCAAAAACATAGTAAGAAGTATAATGGTGAAACACGGGAATCGTTTGGAGCAAATAGTAAAAGTCCTCAAGTTATTCCAAAAACAATGCAAAAGTAAATAAAAACACATAAAGTGATGATTTAATATATAATTTAGTATGTAAATGTTACTAATAACAAATATGTATGTACTGTGACATCTCATAGGAAAAATAATACACACAAAACACAGAAGAAATAAGAGAGAGATTTAAAGGTCATACATTGTCGGATACACACGACCGCCCAATATGTTTCACTGCACATGTCAACCTCGGGACAAATGGCTAGCGTTTTCACGGTAAGAACTAGAGTGACCGATCAAAGATAAAATATTGATTATACAAATAAGTTACCCTTTGGACGGGATACGTAAAATATAACCGGTAAAATCTGATAAATTAGAATCCATCTCATCTACATCATACATTCCTAGGACGATCAATGAGCTTCCAGTAATTTGCTTTAAAAATGTCACATGCTTAACCTAAAATAGAATTTAGAACATCGCAACAGTTTCCACTGGTCCAAAGATCCCCACTACATTACAGGGGACCGAATGGGAACACTGCTTTACAAATAATTGATAAAAAGAGTGTAAACATGACTTATGGAGTGTAAAGGGATGTGCATGTATCTTAATGTATTACTTTTATATTTCACAGGTGTATGAAGGAGAGCTGTGGCCCGGCTTTCCTCTGCCTCCTTGGGCATAAATACGGATACAGACCACTTCCTGTTACCATAGAGCAAAACGAATTTGAAACCATGCTCGCCTTTTTAATAAACAATGCATTTGACACAGGCGCAATAAGAGAACTCTATCGTTTGGACAGAAACTTTTTGACACCTGCGTATGTGTTGAAACATAACAGTAAAGGAAGTCACGAGAAATGGCAAAAGAGCGTGGAAGAAGTTCAGCGGCAATTGAAATTAGCAGCAGTAGAATGCTTTCCTAAACAAACAGAAATTATTGAAAAGTATTTCATTTCTTTAGCCGAGATGGAAATAAAAGCTGGAGCACTTCAATATTCAGATGGTCCGGAGGATGTCTTATTTGTACTACGGTACTTGACTGGAATTGAATCTGAAGTGCACAGTCATGCAAAACTGGTTGACTTCAAGGACCAGTCTGTAGATCCGCTCGTTACAAAGCTGCACGAGAAGCTTATTGAAGACGTAGTTCAGAAACGGATTCCACCAAATCGCAGGAAGGATTTTTATTATGAAACGCCAACCATAAAAGCATGTTCTGAAAACATACGACAGTTTTGCGACTATGTATGTAAATCACTGGTGGACACTATATTAAAGAAATATGAGAAACTGACACATGTCGAAGATGAGTTGCTCAAAGAGATTATCGAACACATGAATATTATTAGGGAAAATAATTCGATGTTCATAGGTAGAGAAAATGATTTGGCTAAAATAACGGAGTATCTTGTCAACGAAACTGATAACCCGTTTGTTATTCATGGCGACTCAGGCTCAGGAAAATCAGTACTGATGTCTGTGGCTGTTGACAAAATGAAAAGAATCAACAAAGATTGTGTCCTCGTTGTTAGGTTTGTAGGAACAACTCCTCAGTCAAACACTGAGCAGATGCTTCTCAGAAGCGTGTGTGAACAAATTACCCGAGCTTACCACTGTGATGTTTCAAATATCCCAGACACATTTCCGGGATTATCAGATTACCTGAAAAAGTGTTTCACATTTGCAAGTAAACGTTCTCCTCTAATCTTATTCTTTGACTCGGTCGAAAAAATCGTTACTTCTTCACCATCAGGGGTAAAGCTGACATGGCTGTCATTAACAGAGGTGCTTCCAAAATATGTTAAAATTGTTGTCACCACAAGACATTTAAACGTGTTTAGGCATTTAGATGAGACGCTGAACAAAAATCTTTACATCAAAATGGGAGCTCTTCTTCCAGTCGAAGGTCGAGATATCGTAACTGAACTTTTGAGTAAAAATGATAGAAAGTTAACAGACATTCAATTTAGCGCCATCTTTAAAGCATTCACAATGTACCCGTATCCACTGATCTTGAGGTTAGCATCGGATGTGGCGATAGAATGGAAATCGTCCGATGCTATTGATGTGTTCCCTGAGTATGTCCAAGATATCATAAGAGCTTTGTTTGAAAAACTAGAGAAGCGACATGGCAACGTATTTGTAAGTCATGCTCTTGGATATATTACAGTCGCCAAACATGGCATTTCACGAGTAGAATTAGAAGACTTGCTCTCCTGTGACGACATTTGTTTAGACAGTCTAGACCTACTGCGAGTTAAAGGTTTTCGACGTATGCCAAGCTTATTGCTCACGAGATTTCTAAGAGATTTAGAATCTTTCTTGGAATTACGTGAAACAGATGGATTACGAACATACCACTGGCGGTATCAACCATTTACAGAGTTTGTCTGTAGAAGACATATGGAAAATAGTCCAGAAGTGTCTAATGAAAGTATATTCAAATATATAAACCAAAGCATTGTAGATTACTATGAAGACAGATGGGCAACTGGAAAACCACACAAAATTTCTACTAAGGACAATGATATCAACCGCGATGAAGATGCTGTTATTGACCGTGGGCTTCTCCAGCAAACTCTAATATTATCTGGTGACCGAACAGCAGGAAGGGTCCTAAACCGTCGGAAATTACGTTTATTGTCCCATCACATCTGTCAGCTGCAAGACTGGGATCGTTTTGCAAAATTAGTGACAAATTTAGACTACACTGAAGCAAAATTTGAAGCTGGAATGGCCGCGGAATTCTTCACAGAAGTTTTACAATGGGCAATGCTATCAAGGAGTGAGTTCTCAAAAAAAATAGTAAGGTTTTTCAGTCAGAATTTGTCTGTTCTGAAAAAGGAACCTGTTTCCTTGTATCAGCTGTCATTCCAACAGCCACGTAACCATCCAATTAGGGGTATGATTGACAGTATAGACGTTGAAAAAGTACCTGTTACATTAATTCACTGCGACGATGAACATGAGAAACAGACTGCCCTAGAAATTACGTTAAAAGGTCATGCAGAAGGGATTGGAATTTGTCAGTATTCATTAGTAGGTAAGGTAGCCCTTAATTACAAGTGCATTGCAAGTAAATACATGTATTTAAATAATCTACGAACTGAAATATAGGTCCTAATTCCTAAAATATTAAGTGGGGAAGTTTACATTCTCTGGTGATGATTAAGCAAATAAGTTTAAATCTGGTGACGCAAAACACGATATTATCAGATATTATCAAGATATATACTACTAGTATATGTAAATAGAAATGTGAACATGTGATATGTGTGACATTTGATTACAGAAAGGAAATAAAACTTAATCACGTGTTCAGTTTGAGTATCCTGATGACAACAGCTTCTCTTAAGATGGAGGAACCGTTGTTACATATCTAAATTTGTACGTGTTCTACTTCTTTATTTAAGGTACTCATATAGTCTCCTCGTCACACGACGGAAGTGTTCGAATCTGGAATTCATTCACCGGAGAAAATATTGTCACAATCCCCTCACTACCTTTACCGGAGAGGACAGATGGTTCTGACATGGCGGTGCTGTGTCTCGCGAATCCTTGCTGCTTTTCACGACAATGCGATACCGTTGCAATAGCAACTGAGCACGGCGAGATCATGTTGGTGGATATCCATGGTGACAGGGTAAGTGCCTGACTTTATACATGCGCGGAACCAATAGATTTTAGACAAGTCCGAAGCCTGGTAATGGAGCGGATGAAAGGAAACTCAAGTCTCCCTCTCTCTCTTATTTAGAAAACCCTCTGGGTAAGGATTAAAAATGGAGAAAGCCTAGGGCGAGATGGAGGGGGCGATGAAGTATATTATATATCATATTCCTGTTTGAGCAAAATGAGTAAAAAAGTGTGCATGGTAATAAAATATAGATGTTTTTCACATACGGTACCTTTGGAAACCTGTTTGTCTTAACTCGTCTGTAATAAGACGAATTGATTTACACTTTAAATTACGACGAAATTTAATGATCAGTGCAATTATACCCATTCCTATAAAAGAATCGAAATCTTTGCTCTGCGTCCCGCTTTATAAAGATCGGTCTATTAATCCCCTTCAGTATCTGTCTTTTTTTCTTTTCTTTTTTTCTTTATGTAGATTTATAAAACTACTTTAATTATTTCAGTTAAAGAAGGAAATCACGGACAATACGTGCGCTACCGCTGTCATGATTTCACCTGACGACAGCCTGTTGGTGACATCATTCCAGAATGGTTGTATCTATATATGTCATGCAGAGACCCTAGAGCACGTGGCACCGTGCAGACCGAAGCAATGATAACCGGCCTTGATATTTCACCTGACGGCACCATGCTGGCAGTGTCGTGTCTTTCAGATGGTATGTCGTCTGTAATTTGTACTATATATTTAGACTTTGACGTCACGACCTTGTTTTCAATATTAGACCGTAGGATTCACCTTGTGCTAATAGACCAGCGCAGTAAAACAGCCTTCCAGCTGGCTTGCCGTAGGTCGGTGGTTCTACCCGGACGGGGTCTTCCTCCACCTGTCCTTAGCTGGACGTCGCTATATGACTTAAATACTGTCGAGGCGACGTTAAACTCAAATAGTTAAGTCAAGTCAATTAGTTAAGAAGTAATTATATGACAAATATAAAGGAACATGCGCTTATGATGACGCCCCCCCTCTAATTCTCTATGTATATCTCCCCCTCACTCTTTATTTACATACATAATACATACATACATACATAGAGAGTAAAAAATGAGAGACTATATGTATTTAATATAATATAAACGTAACTAGTTGAATATAAAAAGAAAAGTAATTAAAATATTGCAAAATATTTGAAGTGCTGATCTTTTGTATTATAATTATAACCTTTTATTAAATTGTTTTTGTTATTAGTTTTATAAATAATATACAATTTTAGAACGAGTCTACACCTCAAGGCCAAAACGTTCGACATAACAACTTTGCCATTTTGTATGCCTGTACATAATTATGTTTGTGCACAAATATTTTGCCTTCACTTTGTCTTTATATAGTAACTATCAATTCTTAGTTTTGTAATATTGAAACAAAATTCGTTTAAGAAAAGTTTATTTAATGTTTAGTATAGATAAGTAAAGACTTTCACAGGTATCCAAGAATACCCCCCATTGTCCGAAAATATCCGACATTACATCAGGAACCAGTTACAAGCCTATTTAGAAAATATGAAAGCCAGCAGTTACACTCCATGCATAAACCAACTTAAGATGGGTACCAGCATAGTATTGAACTAAAAGTAATCCCTTATTTTCAAAACACATGAACTTATACCTTCACTAAGCTTTAGCTAGGTATCCGGGAATACCCGAAACCGGTCTACTTTAATAGTGTGCTAAATCATGTTATTTACGTTATTTATCCGTTTCTGTGACAGCAATGATTAACCCATAAAACTTTGAGTTTCGCACATGTCATTTTCTTGTTTAAATTATTGTGATGCGATCAACTGGATGAAATCGTAATGGTTTTGTTTTTATCTCCCTTGTTTGGTGCACAGCATGTAGGTAGTTCAAAGACTTGTTATTAGTATAATGTAAATTGGTGTGATACCATTCCACTTGTCTACGGCGTGATATCGCTGTGAGTCAGGTTATTATAATCATGTAAATTGGTGTGATACCATTCCACTTGTCTACGGCGTGATATCGCTGTGAGTCAGGTTATTATAATAATGTGAATTGGTGTGATACCATTCCACTTGTCTACGGCGTGATATCGCTGTGAGTCAGGTTATTATAATCATGTAAATTGGTGTGATACCATGTCACTTGTCTACGGCGTGATATCGCTGTGAGTCAGGTTATTATAATCATGTAAATTGGTGTGATACCATTCCACTTGTCTACGGCGTGATATCGCTGTGAAGCAGATCTGTATCCGTTTTATGGAGACAAAATCTCTAAAATGACTGAAATGCAGTAGATGGGACGTTAAACCTAGCAAACAGAAGAGAAAAAAATACTATTTTGAAAAAATAACAACATATTTTCTTTCAGTTAGGTCTGTTACTAATTGAAATGGGGGCCTTTACAATTAAGACTGTTCGATCTGTACTGGCTAGAGAGGAAACAACACTTGGCAAACAAATGCAAGAAGAGGAAAAAGTCGAACTAAAACCACACGGCGCTTTGTGCTGCACGTTTCACCCTAAAGGAAAGGAGGTATTAATTTAAGCTGCACACAGTGTGCACGTGTATACATTTTTAAACATGGCACAACAAATCACCATATTCAGGTTTAATAAGCAACACACAGTGTCATAAATTCACAGTAAAAATGCAATATTCTGAGCATCTTGTAAAACTTGACGTATATTCCAGGCCCAAAGCTTCCCGATTTTCCGTGCATTTTACGTTCTCCAATCAGGTTTGTCATCCAATTATTTGCCGCAAAGACCTATTTAACAGAGATATGAAACTGTCCGAAATAACGTTTCTCGTGACAACAACAACAACAACAACAACAACAACAACAACAACAACAACATTTGAACGGGATTTGAACGAGGTCTCGCTGAGACATTTAATATATTGCAGGCGGTTGCAGACGCTTAATCGACAGACGCTTTAAAGTAATACTCATAAAACAAGTCTGCGGTCTATTGAGAGAGACATACGTATTTGGTTTAATCGAAAATAAATCAAAGATAAAACTCAGTATTTATAACTGATGTGAGCAATTATACACATCTCACGTTTTCTCATGGTCACAAGATCGTACACGTAACCTAACGAGAGATTTTCTTGACTTGCTCTTTACTTATACCAGAGTTGCGGATCTCTATTCGGTTATTAGGTCTTTGAATGCCGGCATTCACTGTTAACAAATAAAAATATATCGCGTTGCTGCTAAAAGCTGCAGCGTAACTCCCTCACCGCTGTGCGTTCGATTTTCATGTAACTTTGTAATGCAACTTTCCAGTTAGCTTGCCTTAGGTCGATGGCCCTATCCGGATGCCCATTTGCATTCGGGATATTCCCCTTACTAGTATTAGCTGAACATCGCTATGTGACAGGAAAGCTGTTGTTGTGACAGTAAAAAAACAAGAACAAAACATTAATGTGCATTTACTTAATTTCACCTACTGTAAGTACATGGCATGGATCTTTACCTGATTTATGTATGGTTACTTTTTATAACAGTAATAACGCCTTTTTATTTCTTTTTTTTCTTTTTTTTTTCTTTTATTGTAATGGCTAGCAATCATATTCTTATCATTATGGGCATATTTTAGAACTTGCAGTCAAGGATTTCCCATGTTTTGGTCCTAACTTTTGCTGTAGAGACAGCATCGGAAGAGACAGTGGATGAATACAAGGGAGTCTGGGTGCGATACCCTAGCTCATTTTGAGAAAAGACCCCTTTGTTCTTTTACGTGCCCGGTGTATAGTACCGATTCACGGGAGAAAAATTTCTGGGTAGAACCAGTACTCGGAATTCTCATAGTAATACTTTGTTGCCGAGTGCCAGGCAAGGGTGCATCATGTACCAATTTTACACGTCTTTGGTTTGACGCGGTCACCGGAGAAATGCCCTGGCTGGGATTCGAAACCCATACACCCCCGAATGCAAAGCGGACACTCTACCACTAAGCTATTGCGCCTAAGGCAATTAAATGCTAAGAATATGGAACACTATCCACTCGGCCACGGTTTTCACAGGTACTGACGGGCACAGCATCAGGGGTTGTGGAGGTCCGTAGTCCAGACACCGGCCGGAGAATGGGTGTGTACATCGGACACACAGCACCCGTGTTGACCATTAAATTCACATCCTCGGGGTCGCAAATGTTCACTGGGTCCTCAGACAGGACGGTCAAGATCTGGTTCCCATGTGACCAGAATGAAGAGTCACGTGATCTAGAACCGGAGTCATGTGAGCAGGTCTGGGTATGCGTAGCCACGCTGTCTGGCCATACTGATGCAGTAACTTCATTAACACTTGACCCACAATCACAGACCAAGTTGGCAACAGCCTCAATGGACGGGTAAGTATTATGCTGGGCATGCAATTTAACTTCATCTTTCTTTTTAGCTTTGAATTAGCATCCCATCGACAAATATTCAGTCATTTGAGGGAGGACTACACGTCTACTTGAGACTGCCTCATTGTGGTGACAGGCTGTAGACATGCGGCATGGCACCACATCTAGTCTTGAAGCGTCAGGCAAGGAGTATACACCAAAACTGTTGTAATGACTCTGGGTGTCGCGACATGGGATCGAATCCACGACCTGACGATTACAGGGCGGAAGCTGTAACCACTCGACCACCGTGACAGGATAATAATAACATAATAAATCTGGAATGCGGATCAGTATTTGGAGTACTTAGCGTCAAATTACATGTACAGTATTAGATGACGCATTGAAAAACCATATACGGCATATAACTAGTATATACACAGGAAATTATTCGCATTATTATAAGCTGGCAGCATATGATTCAATATTAGATTTCACCTTACGTATATTCACTTTTTCTGAACGTTTTGCATTTATTGCTATATTTAAGGTTCGGTATCTATAATTACTGTCACCACTTATGGTTTCGAATCTCAGTGGGGTGATTTGTTTTTCTCTTTGAACCTTATTTCTATATCAATGACAACAGATTTAGATTTTTTTTTTATATTTGTATTGGTATTTAGGATCATTTGCTAAGGTAATATTGATTGAAGCATGGCTCGCCCTGCGGTATCGCGAGGACTTCTATTTGGGTTAACATTTCAGAGCATTAAGGTCTGTTTTTTGTGGGTTTTTTTTCTTCGTTACAGCCGTTTATCGTATGAGCAGCGCCATTTTGCTCATAAACTTAAAACTCGTTCTTCTAAGTTGGTAAAAAACGTGCAATTGTGCTGGACTCAGTCCATTTTCAGACTTTCGTCTGATCCAAATTTTGTTGTTAAGCTTTACTTCTCATTTGATTAATACAAATTTGCTTCATTTTATTTACATGAACGTATATGGAAAATGAAAAGACATTACGCTAAACGGTTTCAGAACAATAAAACTATGGGATGTACCAACCATCATAGAAGAACAAAGATGCCCAGTACTACAGCCGAAGACGAGTTTCAGGAAATCACACTCCTGGATATCTCTACCACAAAATCCCACCTAGCTGTAATTCAAGGTCAGAACTGTCGGATATTTCCGATGGATGATGAAAATGAAGAAATAAAAATATCGGCACAAGCGTGGTCTATTCGGCATGCGCAGTTCACTTCCGGCGGAAGTAAACTAATCATTTTGGGTGGTGATTATCAAGAGGTAGGTCTATATGAATCTTTGTAAAATGCATCCGATAGTGGTTTCAGTTTTCGTTAAAGCAGAGAAGAACTCATTTCTCTATGATGTAGCATAACTGTCACTTTACCATGCGGAGGAATATAATTTCTTTTGATGCAAAGGTGGCTCGCAGGTGGATTTGGATTGTGGATGTGCAGGTTTCCGTCATTTAGTGGTATTACAATGATCCATATAGAAAACTTAAATTCCGATACAAATTATCACCATAAGCTAACAACTTCAGATACCTCCAGGGGTTATTTTATGCCCTATAGAATGGCCGATACCTGTATATTTGCTTAGGAGCGAGCCACTGATATTTGCATCTCTGAATAGAGACTGTGCCGTCGCTCGGTAATATAAAATACTGAGAGTTCAAATCAAAGCGCTGATAGCGCTAAGAGAACAGTATTGTCGGATTACTTTTGTTTTTCAAAGTAAGTTTAATAAACGGATGTCAAAATTTCAAGAAATTGACCAAAAAACCTGCTCTAACTTGGCGTTAACAAGGTCATTACAAGAAATTAAAGATTTGTTTCAACGGACTGTTAACAACTAGCACATCGCCACTGTTACTCTCCCTATTTCTATAGCCTACAGTTTATGATATATATCAAATATTTATATCTAAATCAAAAGGAAACAAATCTAAAACAACAATCGCTCATATTTTAATATAACTTTGGTATCTGGCATCTGCAGCTCGTCAAACCTATCACTTAAGACACACACAACTTCAGTGCATTCAGCGCTTTGATTGACTTAAGTCATATGTATCCTTTATCATAGTATTTAAGTGAAAAAAAAAAATAAGTCTCGTTTGGCATAATTATTATTATTTTTCAGGCTTCGGTGAAAATGTTCGAAGTTTCAAGTGGTTATGAAGAGCTGGACTTCTCTGAAGAGGTAGTGGCACCTTCATCCTTTTGTTGCCAAGAAAATAGAATTTTCATAGGTATGTACTATACTTTCCTTAAAGATGTGTGTGTGTGTGTGTGTGTGTGTGTGAATTACGACCGATCAGTGACAGATTGATATATGTAAATTATGAATGCAACAATGTACCATGTACACGTTGAGATAAATAAAGTTCTGTTCTGTTCTGATATTCGGTAAATCATATGGCTTGAAATCTTAAGCATATGCTTCTTTTTTCTTTTTTATCCTATTTTCACCCAATTGTTTCTGTAATGTAAAACAATGTACTCCATAGCACTTGAACAACTGCTCCTGGAATATCGGAATTTTACTTAACATATTATAATGAGGTAAGTGATGTCAAATTTAAAAAAAAAATCCATTGATGATTTTTACAGTCTAATGATTTTTGTGGACAGGTACAGTGTATGGGGAGATATACGAGTATTGTGACGAACTGAAGTTGCTATGGCAATGCGCTCGACCAATTATGTTGATGGCCTGCTCTGAACGTCTCCTCGTGTTGGTGTTTGGGAACGAGGCTAAACTACTGACTATAGGGTAAATGTCGTCCGGTTCTTTTTCATTTCTGAGTTGAATTTATTCTGTCAACACTTCTAAGCTATATTAAGCCATATATCCTTTATTCAATACATAAATATCAAATTACAAATCTGCCCCTTGTGAGCAAGAACTTAGAGCGACCCGACCGATAACCGGGATACTTAGTTCGATCCTCGGTCTCGACATACCAAAGTCGTTAAAATGGAGAGAGTTTGTCTCTCTTGTACTTGTGGATTCGGCAAAAACAATGTCAGAGTTTTGTTACACTTTATAATGATAACCGTTTGTTCCGAATCGCTTTGCTCAGCGCTTTGCTCAGCAAACAAGGGTAGTTCCATGACTGGTTGGCCTGGTGTCAGGATGTATGTATGTGACAACTACTGACAAGATGACGCAACTCTTTAAATATTTGGCAGTCAAATGAAAGCAAGACATATAGGAACGAATCTTATACATTTTGCATGCAGATGGTAAAAGTTACCAGCAAGAGGAAAATATTTTAAATTAACAAATATTAATAAAGAACTAACCGTTGTGTAAATTAGTAAAGAATACCTTAAAGGTAAGAAGATGTTAATTTATCTTAGCAGCCGAAGACTTAGCACTCATTACGTCGCATGTATGTTAAAATCCCAAAACAACGCAGAACTCAGCATTGCGGTTCTAAATTCATATTTATCCCCGGGAGCCCCTTGAGTCTAGCTGAAGTGCACAGGCCCCTCGTTTTGTATATCTTTATTTCAAGCCTGGCAATGCCCCTGGCAGCCATAGCATTATGAACCTGCAGCATAAACATTCTATAAAAACGGAAGTTGATGTAATTTTGTCAGTGATTGTCCTTCATAATATGACTGGCCACTTGTCACTGATTATGAGAACATTGGATCTAATTGAAATGGATAATTCAAATGTTTGTATAGATATTATTTTCCTTTGTGTTTTTAGTATTTCATTTTAAATAACTTCCCTCTTCAGACCTCCGATGAAAGAATTCGAAGCAGAATTTCCGGAACACGATTCAAATATTGTCGTATGCACACTGTCTAAAGACTCAAGTTACCTTGCAACGGGAATAGAATCTGGAGTAGTTAGTGTTTGGAGAATCGCCGAGGACTCGTTGTCATTGATAAAATCTTTCTGCTTTTATTCGCCAGTTATTAAAGACATACGGTTTTCCGAAGACGGAAAACACATGCTCACCTGTGACGGTTTAAGCATGCGCGTTTGGGAAGTAACTGATGACGTCATTTTAAAGTGCACTTACTATGCGCACATCGCATGCGCAGTGTTCAAGGGTCATCAGAAGATTATAGCAGGGGGACAAAGTGGGAGATTGCTAAATCTTCATTTCTAAACAGGAGGGAACACATGACTTCATGAAATGATAGATCAATATAGATTTTTCTTAAAATGCAATTGTCAATGCATTTTCTTGATAGAATGTACTGAGAAACAGTCGAATGTACAGACAGACAGACAGACAGACAGAAGACAGATAGATAGATAGATAGATAGATAGATAGATAGAGCAGTAAATCGACTGTGGACAGTCAAATAGTAGCACAGAGACCAATGATAGATAGATATCATAGATCTTTATAAACAGCGATAAAATACCTGACAGAATTCATGTCAAATTCATATTATTATAATGACATATATAGCGTTCTTTACTACATCTGTATATGTTTGCATGATTTCTGTAACTATACGCGTATTTATGAGCAGTTTATGAAGTCCAGGGAATTCAATCTATGATGAGGGAATGCTTTAAAATGCCATTTACTTGCTCGAGATGTAAATATGTACTGCAAACTGAAATATAGGAGTTCACCAAAGTAGTTCCAAGTTTATTTACATCTTCCTGCAGGACTGACAAATAAGCAATCTGTAGTAAACGATAGCCGCTGGGTTCATGATACAGTTTATATAAGTATTCTCCCCAAATAACTTGCTTAAAATTGCATGGACAATGATGAAAATTGCAGGATATGTCACTTTTATATACTTTATTGCGAGGGTAGTTTATTTTACTGTAAGAGCTTTTGGCAAGGTATAATTTTGCAAAGAAGTATATTTATATGTATAATCAGAATGAGATATTAAAGTTCATAATACTGAATAAAGACGAATTTCTCTTCAATTTCCCTTTTTAATGACTTTGTAAGGTCAGAAAACAGCCCACCATAGTGAGGAAATAAACCTTTTATTCACCGTTTACCTCATATAAACAGGTGCTGTCACCTTGGCTGACAAAGCATGTCACGTACTTCCAGGAGCTGTTTGACCAGGTGCCCTTCTGTCTGCCATACAATGTTGTAGATCAGATTCTACACAGTCTGCACCACAAAGAAAAATCCATTGCAGTATATGACTATTCATGTGGTAAAAGAGTTAAACGAATCTTCATAATGACCTGAATCTCCCGCCATCATTTTGTCTCCCTTCGATAGTATTTCAGTCATCATCTTATGACAGATAAAGTGCTGCCACACTGTAGTGTCACACCGTAGACATGTGGCTTGATACCACACCCAGTCACATTATCCTGACTCCGGGACAGCCAATCCTGGAGCTCTAAAGAAAGCAAGCTATACCAGTACTATCTTACTTGTAATAATAAATTAAATCCTTGTAATCATTATCTCATTATAGGACTGCCAAAATGGACGAACACATCTCAAGTTATTACTCAGACATGGCTTGGATGGTGTATAACTAGCATATCCATTGCATCTTTCAAGTATAAAACAGTCAATGTCAAAATTTAAGCATCATGCTCATAGACTGTAGCACAAACAAAGCTCTGTTTTCCTTCAGTTAACAAGGTCAAACAAAAACAACCGTTATTATGTAAGTGTAGCTGTTGGATAGGATGTAAGTCAATTTGAAAATATATGTTAACACTAAAAAGGTCCTTTCAATACAACAGCACTGAATCGGGGCAGAACTGTATTAGAAACAATTTAAAATCAAAGCAATGAGAGCACTGTCAGAAGTGAAAGTTAAAATGTGTGAATTATAAAGTCAATCCCTTTAAAAAAAATGTGTATGCATGTAAAAAATAAGGGAAGTTAAAACTTATTAAAACAGCAGGTAAGATAGATTATTTTATTTATTGGTCTCTGTCAAATTAAACAAAATTGGATAAGGAACAGTGGTTTTAGTAGTGATCCTCTCAATAGCTTTAATACTTCATGAATTTGCTGCAGACAGAAATAATTTTAATAGAAAAGCAAGTAAATGGGACAAGATAAAGTTATTGTTCTTTGTAACTTCACCTCTTTCCCATGTGTAAAGAATGATATCCATGACTTCAATAGTATTTAAAATATGTTCTAGAAAAACATAATTTCACCATACAAGTAAGTAATAGAGATGAAGCAAGGTAAAGTTATTGTTCTTGGTAAGTTGTTGTTGTATTGGGGTTTACCGTCGCTGCGATAGTATTTCAATCATATAGCGACGTCCAGCTAATTACAGGTGGAGGAAGACCCCGAGTACACAGAGGTACCCGGGTAGAACCACCGACCTACCGCAAGCCAGCTGGAAGGCTTCCTCACATGAAAAATCCGAAGTCCCTACCGGGATTCGAACCCACAGCGGTGAGGGGCTGAGAGATTTGTAGTCCATGACTGTAACCGCTCGGCCACGGTGGCCCCTCTTGGTAAGTAAAGTTTGACCTTTGTATAAAGTATAAACTCAATCCCTAAAGTACTTTCTGAGTTGTGACATACAGATGTGACTACAGTCATTTGAGACTCTAACAAGAAAAGGTTTCAATTGACGGCTTACATTAAACATACTGTCCCGCTCTCATTTCTACTGTTTTTACCTTATAACCGAACCTGTCTATGCGTAGGACCCTCATATTAGAAAAATCGACCTCTCTTTAAATAATTAAAAATAATGGAAGTATAAAAACTAGAATTAAAAATTTTAAATATATAACCCAAGAAGAAAAATAAGTATTACAAAATTACAAAAAAAAAAAAATCTCCGCTGGACTAGAACTCACGACCCCTTGCAAGAACAAAATGCTTAATGACGCTCTTACCAATTGAGCTAATTTGTGGTGCAAATAAGGTTATTTATAGGTAGTTTAATGAATGAAACTGCGGATGAACACTGAATTATAAACTTGATTCGTTTACAGTTTTATTTGCACAAAAATTGTGATTATACCCAATGCGTTCAAAGTCCTGCAATATATCTAACTTTTATCAAAACTGCAATGTTGACTTCTACTACCAGTGGTACTATTTTTCAACGCGTATGTATGGATAAGTGGCGGTAATGTGATTGTAAGTAGAAAATCCACTGTCCGACTTTAGAAGCTTTTGCTTCTAAAAATTACTATAAAAACTAACACATAAAAAGTTTTAAATTTTATTTTCACATCTATGGTGAATCAAGTTATACAAACATCTACTTGTATATATATATATGTATATAATGGAAGAAAAAATATACTAAAAACTTAGAGGAGGACCAGGCAATAAATGGTCAATTAGAAGTCTACATAATTTCCATCAACATAAATTATTTTCAAATACATATACGTTAATATACATTAAAAAACAAGTAAAAAATCTTATTATACATGTGCTGAAGTCTACTCTTAAGAATTTCATTCTCATATTTACAATATAAGCATAGAACTACTGGGGTTAACCATTGCCAAAAACAGTATTTCACTCATATGCAAAAGTCCAGTTAATTATATGTCCAACAAACGATTTTTTCAGCATTGTGCCTGATTTAAAGTTGATCTGTTAACACAATACAGATTCCAAATGGGACCTACAGCAGTCATTGACCCATGGAGATGATTTTGGCATACAGTCAATTATATAACAGTATATTATATTAACATGATAAAGCATACACAAAATCAGTATTTCAATAAAGCCAATAGGGAAATGGATCGAAAGCAAAATGCTTATTAAGTCTGAAGACCTTGTTCAACATGATTTGCAAAATTTATATCGGGTTGATTTCAATTATAGAAATGAAACACTAGTAGAATATCTAAAAGTACAGTAATAAGTATAACAAATAAAAAAGACTAACAAAGGAGAGAGAACAAAAACAAAATTCAAGAGAATGTATAGATATCTCTAATATGATTCAGAAAACAGTTACACATGCCTTAACATTTATTAAATTATCAACTTAAACCCATAGCCTCATGAATATTATTCACAAATTTATTACATGATGAATATCATTGTAGTGAATTTTGAATAGGTATATGAAACAATGAACTTCTTTGCTAGGCAAACTGTGCTCACTATTTATGATAAAACACTGAGGAGCTGGATCAACTCTATTTGCCATGGTATCAAAATATGCCTGTGAGGTAAAGGGATTCACAAAATTATAAACACTGAAATTATTAACCTATTGATTATACTAGTAACCTGAGTCTCCTGATCACAACAACAAGGACAACACAAACTTGTTTAATATGTTAACTGTTATTGATTTTATAAAACTGATGTTAAAGTAATGTTCAATTACAATTGGAAAAAAAAAATTTTTATATTTACATGTAAAATTATATACAAGAAATAGTTATGCATCCAAATAACTGTACCAATAGCATGGTATTTGTCCATATCTAAATAAAGCATTTGTTTTGCATTAATTTTATCTTACACATTATGAAATATTGCAAGAAACGAAAATTTAAAGAATAATTAACTTTGTTAATGAACTAAATGGGATAAACCTAACTTGTTTCTTGACAATTTCACAAATATTCTGGAAGCACAAAGAGCTACCATACTATAAACTGGTAACCCAGAATTTTATTGACACATTTTTATATTGTGAGTGTTGAAGCCACCAGGACCATTTGTAAATATTTTGCATTCACGTGTTATCCTCATGAATGACTATGAAAAGTATATTATAAATTAGCGTTGCGCCATCTGACTTTATCAAAATAACAAACAAAATTGACTTTTGAAGCATTTACACCTAATGCTTCAGGAAAAGTCCTAACCCTTAACTTTTAAAATTCACCCTTTTATTTCCAAATAAGATTAAAGATTGAATAAAATGTACGTTAGCATGTAAAGTAAGTTAGTTCCCTGATAAGTCAAAAGTCAAGTCATATTTCATTTGTATTTATGTTCATTGATGTAACACAGGCGTTTATCTACTTTTTTTGCTTTTCTCCTGTATGGATGTTCATGTGTTTGTCCATATTATACTTTCGACTACATGAAAAATTGCAATCACTACATTTGTAAGGTTTTTCTCCTGTATGAATTTGCCTGTGTACAGCTAAATTATGCTTATTAATACATGAAAAGTCACATTCTGTGCACTTGAATGGCTTCTCTCCAGTATGCTTTCTCATGTGTCTGCCAAGATGAGATTTTTGAATACATGCATAGTCACACAGAGTACATTTATGAGGCTTCTCTCCAGTGTGAGTTCTCACATGTGCAATCAAGGTGGTCTTCTGTGTGCATGCATATTCACATATAGTGCACTTGTAAGGCCTGTCTCCTGTATACATGCATAATCACACATGGTGCATTTGTGAGGCTTTTCTCCTGTATGAATCCTCATATGTGTTCTCAAGCTAGCATTGGAGGCACAAGTATATTCACAAAAATAACAATTGAAAGGTTTCTCTCCAGTATGTTTCCGCATATGTATGACCAAATGATTTTTAACACTACATGAATATTCACACAAAGTGCATTTGTAAGGCTTGTCTCCAGTATGGATCTGCATGTGCCTCATCATTCTCGACTTGGTGGCAGCTGAGTACTCACAGACTGTACACTGGAAAGGCTTTGCCACTGTATGAGTCCTGGTATGCATGACCAAAACATCATTGTCGGTACATGCAAAGTCGCAAAAAGAACACTTGTAAGGCTTTTCTTCTGCATCCATCTGCTCCTCGTCTGCATTTAAATGGTAATCTTCTACACCAGTATGTTCATTTTCTACATGTAGATATTCATCTTCTGCAACTGGATGTTCATCTTCAGCATTACAATATTCTGCATGAAATTGCTATAATCTTCTTCAGCATAACTACATTCCTCTCCTGTATTATGATATTCCTCTTCAGCATTACGATGTTCCTCTTCAGCATCATGATATTCCTCTTCAGCATTGCGATGTTCCTCTTCTTCACCTAGATGTTCATCTTCTGCATCCATCTGCTCTTCTTCTGTGTGTAGCTCATTATCTCCAGTTTCTATTTGTTTTTTTTTTCTTGTACCCATATGTCTTTTTTTCATTTACTGCTTTTTTTTAAATGCATCTACAGGCATGCTCATCTTCAAGCCTTTTTCTATTTATATAAATAGAATATTTTATTCCTATATTTCTTTTATTTCTATTTAGACTATTTCTTTTGCATTTAGTAAGACTACCTTTCACTAATAAAATAATCAACTTCAGAATTCTCTTAAAGTTTTTTACATGTGCTTGTGTATATTCAATGTGTGCATATTAACTAAATGCAATTTCCATCAGTCAATTCCTTCCTGAATTATCTGGCTAGCTTTGTTTACTCTGGAACAATCTTCCTGAGGCAAATAATCAACAAGCTGATCATGTGGCTGTTTCAATTTGTAACATCCAATGCTTGATTGTACAAATAAAACATCAGTACTTCAGAACTTCCTCCAGGGGCCAAACAGCTGTGGTATTCTGAAAAGAGAAAAATAATTTCATCTTAAACACTTACTAAACAATAGCAGTTTACTTCAGAAACATTTTTTTTCTGCACAATTCTTACAAATAGTTAACACTGGTACAGGTCATTTTAAGGGTCAAGGTCGAAAGGCAAAACCAATAATTTAAATGTTTGTATACATTGTGCTCAAGTGCTGAAGATACTTGTTACAAGTAAAACAAACAGACAAGGGACTGACACTTGTTTCATCTAACTATTCATGGGCATTTTGTTCTCATAAAATTATAAAAATTAAGTCAGCATGAACATAGCCAGGGATTTTTTATACTATTTTTTTTTACAACTTGTGGATTTCTTATTGGGAAAATTTGCAAATTTAAATTAAAACAAGAGGGCCAAGATGGCCCTGTATCGCTCACCTGAGAAATATTGCCTTCATTGCCTTTTATAAAACAGTCATACTGAAAATCCATGCAGAAGTACAGCAAAATAATTCTAATTCCACACAAAAAATGTACCTGTGGTCCTAATTTTAATGGTCATAGCTATAAAATCAAGTGACCCCTAGGGTGGGACCAATTTATACTCAAGAGCCATGATTTGAAAACTTGGTTCAGGTCAATTATTTTTTTAAAATTCCAAAAAACCCGTTACGGACAAGATCATTTAAAGACTCACCTATATAATCTATGTAAAACCAATTGGCAATTTTGACCCAAGGGCCATGATTTGAGGAAACATGGCATATGTCTATTAGGCCATGTAACTGACTAAATATCTAAACTCACGGTCTTGTGCTTTCTTACTAGAAGATTTTTCTAATTTTCCCAATATAAGTCTATGTAAAATCAAGTGACCCCTGGGTGGGGCCAATTTTAACCCCAGGCCATGATTGAACAACTTGGTAGAGTCAACAGACCAAAAAACTCCAGGCTTGTGGTTTCAAGAAGATTTTTCTAGTTTTCCCTATCTATGTCTATGTAAAATGAAGTGACCCCTGGGGTGGGGCCAATTTTGATCCCAGGGCCATGATTTGAACAACCTTGGTAGAGGTCTATAAGACAATGACATACACCAAATATCTAAGCTCTAGGCCCTGTGGTTTCAGAGAAGATTTTTTAAGATTTCACTTTAAAAATCTATTTTAGCTCCTGTGACCCAGATATGCAATGAACCAGAACCATTTGAACACCATTGGTAGAGGGTCATGATTGCCCTATATCGCTCACCTGAGTACCACTGCTCTAAAGGAGCAGGCTTGGTAGGGGCTTACCCATAGAACATCTGTGCCAAAACATGATAAAATCTGGCCAGAAGTTTTGGAGCAGAAGTCTTTTAAAGTTTTCACTATATACATTTAAGGCAAATTAAGCCGAGCCCCTGACAGCCATTTTTTTTTACAGATCGGAATAATTTTAGCAATCTTGGTAGATGGTTACCCAAGGAACATCTGTACTAAAACATTTTGAAATCTGGCCAGTAGTTTTGAAGGATATGAGTTTTCATTTTTTTTTCTTTCTATTGCCATGGTATCCAGAGTTCTTAATTGATCAAGTTTATTTTAGCAACTTTTGTGGAGGTTCACCCAAGGATCATCCATGCCAAGTTTAATCAAATTCTGCCCAGTGGTTTCAGAGGAAATGTTGTTAAAAGTTTTCACTATATACATATAAGGCAAATTAACCACGCCCCTGGCGACCATGTTTTTTTTTGGATCAGAATAATTTTAGCAATCTTGGTAGATTGTTACCCAAGGAACATGTATACTAAAACATTTTGAAATCTGGCCAAGTTTAATAAATTCTGTCTAGCAGTTTCTGAGATGTTATTTAAAGCAAATTGTTGATGACACACGACAGATGCAGGGT
Source organism: Solen grandis (assembly GCA_021229015.1). Classification (NCBI taxonomy): domain Eukaryota; kingdom Metazoa; phylum Mollusca; class Bivalvia; order Adapedonta; family Solenidae; genus Solen; species Solen grandis. The sequence continues at coordinate 42,489,570 of CM037781.1, read as the reverse complement.
GATCATAATAGCTAACCTTGAGCACTTTGTGCTCAGGTGAGCTAAAAACATTCCTGTAATTTTTTATCAAAATTGGCCCAGATGTCTTTTAAAGAAAATGGTTGACGCCAGACACATGCATGGACGGAGGCACGGACAAATTTACCCCCCAAAAAACACCAAGAGAGCAAGGATGGCCCTAAAGATGCACACCTGCGAGAAACTGCCTTTATTGCCTGTACAAGTTACTAAATTATGGCACAGTTGTACTGAATACATAATCAATGAGATCATTTCAATTTCACATACTAAACAGTACCTATGGTCAAAAATTGTGAAGTGAAACTTCAAAATGACTGCTTTAGAAATGAAGATGCTAGAGTGCAAACAAAGCAAAGTCTGACATTTTTTTATATTAAAAGGGACATAACTCTAAACCTCATTGGCCAATATCAGCAAAAATCGAACTTGGCAGAGATTATGATAATTAACATTGTCATGAAGTTTGAAGATGATTGCTTAAGAAATGAAGATGCTACAGTGCAAACAAACTAATTGTGGACGACGGATGGACAGACGATGGAAATTCATCAATCCTAATAGCTCATCCTGAGGCAAAAAAAAAAAGTTCCATTTCCAGTCTCCCGACCAACCCTCTTTTTTAATGACCGACCCTAAAGTTTTTTTACCTTTCCAACTTTAAAAAAAAAAAAATGTTTCCCTATTTTTACCTTTTGTTTCATGTAAAAAATTATAAAAAAAATCCCGACCTACCCTCTTTTTTATTTGCTGGAGACCAAAAAGAATTTTTTTTTTCTGACCTGAACACATGTGCTCAGGTGAACTAAAAAAATCACTAAAAGTGTGAAACAAGAAAAGTAGTTGATTGAAGCTTCACATAGGGAGTCAAGGACAATTGCCCAAAATTATACTGTTACACCATTTAGACAAAATGGACAATTTCCAACAATTACTGTGATGGACCAATTCATGGACTGACACATAAGGCGTAAAAAAGATAAAAATAGTCTTGTTTCTGGTAACAGGTTGGAAAAAAAAAGGGTTGGATGGTCGGCCTTTTATTTTCTTTCAAAAGCTTAGATCTAATGTGGAAAATGTAACATGCTTCATGCTTTAATGTATTTTGAAATTTCAGACAGCTTTTAGCCTTTACAGAAAAAAACCCCCAAAACTTGGTTGCTTGTACATGTATATCACTACACAGTATATTTCTTCTAGGAACGCACATACTGGGTGCAGATGAAAAATCAATAGAAATGGTGGAGTCAGTCACCTTTATCATCTTAACCAATCAACATACATTCTTATGCTTCTTAATTATGAATAAATGGAATACTTGGGTGGTATCGCTTATAATATCTGTTTACATTAAAATGAGTCAGATATGTACTTGTGCTAATTATTCATTGAATTTAGGGTTAAAACACATTGTCACCGTAAGTTAGTTGTTTCTATGGTATAAGAAATGTATATTCTTCTACTCAAGGTAGTTTTAGGTGCAATCATTTTGTATAATTCACTTCATAACAGCTTAAACATTCCGCCCTGATTTCCCAGCGGAATATGCTATATGTTTTTGCGACTTTACAACATGACGTAGCTTTGCCAAAGAAAGAAAATATAAAAAAGACGCACATTATATAGGACTACCCAAACACCAATTTTGGTCTCTATATTGAGTATTAAGTGACCCTGCACCAAAACATAATGATCACTAAAACTTTTAGGAATTATATATATGAAAGTATACTCAAGAAGATAAAATTTACTTATTGACACATAATAGTTTATGTTGTATTCTGTTTAAGACAAAGGTAAGTGTATATTATATATTATTAATTTATATTGCAACTAGATCAAAGTGACTGCTGAGCCATGTCACTGTTCTAGTTACCTTTTCAATGCTTTGTTATTTCAACCGCTTTTTTCAAGAACGGAATAAGTTGACAGAATGTTCTATCAATCTACCGGTAGAGGTACAGCATTAGTATTTGTTGTCGAGAGTAATGCAAGATTTTCCAACCTCGGTCGTGGAAAAAAAATCCAAAACTCGACTTCCATCCAAGTCGCCAGGTGCTTGCATGAATTTGGTGGTTTCGCCCTTCATCAGGTTCGTACCTTAATTGTTTCGCCTTTGACGATTGTCGCACTCATGTTTCTTTTTTTCTCCACTATCACCAGAAGCACGTGGTTTTTCGATGTGTGGGATTTTACATTGCAGGCCCGAACTGACCGGGAGCCGAGGTGACCTTGCCCCCCCCCCCAAAAAAAAATGCCCTGGTCATGCATTTTTTTTTCTAGGCCATAAAATCCATTGATTACGTAATGTTTGTGCTGTCTAAAGGAATTCCACCCGTATGACAACCTGATCAAACAGACTCCTACACATCTGAAGGTGTCGTCCATGACTGTGTGATAAGCATGCGTTTTGGGTACTGCGTAACACGTTCTCTGATTGAAAGACATTTACATGTCTACCGAGCGATCTAATTATTGAAGACAAATAGATTGTATCAGAAAAAAAAAAAAAAAAAAAAAAAAAATGAAAACGTGTCAATTAAAAAAAAAAATGTACAAAAAATCGACTCGCGGAAGGGGCCTAAAACGTGCGCCTGGAGGTTTTTTCCGGGAAGTCTCTGTGTAAAGACTTCTTCCAGATCGACGGTTAGACAGTCAAGATTAACAAGTTCGAACCTAATGCCAGCCTCTATTCCCATCACCATTTTTTATCAAAATATAATTAAGGTGAAAATATTTTTCTTCTCAGTAATGAACAAAACTGATGATTACTCCATGTATTCACTAAGTGATTGTGTACACAAGTTATTTTTATTTCATTTTATTTTTTGATCCGTGCCTGTAAATGCAACTTTAATCAAATAACAGTTATCAAAGAGTGGCTTTGGGCAGGTTGAAGATAAAATTATATCGCTCAAGGCTTAAGGCTCGGTTCGGGATGTACTCCCGATGGAAGGTAATGAGCCTCGGGAGGCGTCGGGAACAAGTTCACCGGTGTTCCGGGGATGCTTCGGAAGCGTCGCGAGCCATGTGGAGTCATCGGGAGGTTTCGGGAGAACTGCAAAAAAATTAGTTGTTTGCATTGAAATTTTCCCCGATGTTTTTATCGGGAAAACAGGCCTGGGAAACATCCGCGGAGATCGAATACTCCGGGGAAGCATTCACGGATCGAGCTTCCTTTTTCCGAGAAATCCCCGATGCTTCGGTGATGTCTCGCTGAGGAATCGGGGGAGGGGATATTGGAATTTTTGGCGACCTTTCTGTGAAACATTCCCGATCTAGTGGTTAAATCTCAGAATATTAAAAATAAAAAAAGAAGGGCAATCTGAAATTTGTTTCTGTTTTGGTCAAACTAAGACCGAGACGGTCAAAATGGCCATTAGACATTGCTTGGGGAATCTCCATAAACCCCAGAAAGTCTTCCCTTGATCTTATCTCTTAATTTCACCATCATATTCTCGTAATCTCCATAAACTTCCACGAGGCACCTAGGATGGTACGCAAGATCCCCTAATCTACGGGGATATTCATTTCCCCGATAATGTAGCTCCGGGGCATTTTCGCCGATCTTTGGAGGAGGTCCCCCGGAGCTTTCCCGAACATCGGGATTCAAGACCATTGTACCATAGCCGAAACATCAGCGAAAGTTCAACGGACCAATCCCGATACCTAATCAGCGCCATTTTTCATTCTGATTTCTCTTTTTGGCTCAATCATCGGGAGCCATTGGGAGAACATTTATGTATTTCCACATCAATATATAATTTGCAAGCTGAGAGATAAGATGGTCTTTCTTTTCTTCAAATTTTCACGTTTGTAGTGATACATACTTTTAGATGAATTTCCGTGAAACGAAGGCTAGATTTCGTGTAAATAGTACAATTATATCTATAAAAATGTATGTTGGTATGATTTATATAGGATGAAGGTAGAACTTTGAATACAGAGTTTTCAATAATATAAAAACTGAATATTATATATTGTAACCATCAGACATAACTTCAAAAGTAGTATGTTGTATTATGTCACTATAATTATGTGCGTTTTATAAATAATGTCAGTTGTCTATATTGTTTGACATCCGTAATATAAACCACGCATAGAACAAAAAAAAAGTTTTACACTTAATGTCTCATTTAAAAATGTTTGCGTTTTCTTGGAAATCAGGACATTTAATTATGTAGTAATATTAATGAGCAATGGTAAAGTCACAGCGAGTACCCATTAGCAGGGACGTCATGTGACCATGTTTCACGAACGTTATTTACGTCACGATATCTACGATATGTACGTCACGACGTCGATACCATGACGTCGTGTGAACAAAACGCCGTTAGTTGTTACTCAACCATAGACAAAGCAAGATGGCTAAACCTGAAATAAACAAGATATCTTTTCTAGGAGAAATAATGTGTCTGAAAGGTAGGCTTGAGTCTGTCATCCATGTTCTAAGTGAATTTCTACACAACATGGTAGTTTGCGGCAGAAAGGAAACTGCTGAAAGAATATTTGAAGAATCATTAAAGGATCTTGGTATTGGAACAACAGAGATTGGTCAAAGAGAGCAAGTGAAAACCTTTGTCTGCTATCACTCAAAGATGAAGAGAGCTCCACCACCGCCGACCGGAAGCCAGGGTATGAAGCAGACGACATGTAGCCCTAGGCCAACTTCTCCCAATCTGACAAGAGCCACGTTCCATCTATCAACGGACAGCCTGACGCACTTGAATCCATTCAGTGATCAGTACACGGGAGACGTGACCTTGAGAAAGGACAGAGAGTTTGACCTTTCTACAGACAGCTTGGCGGAGATGAATCCTTTTTCACCCAAGTACATCGGGACTGTATCTCAGGACACAGTCAACTAAATGTAAGTTTTATTATCATTTTCTTTCAAAATTCTTAGGTATATGAAGTTTTGTAAAACTGTAACTTGAATAAAATTGGAAAGAAAACAGAATGAAAGACAAACTTGGAATAAAGTTCGATTTCTTTTCCAGAACTTGGCGATTTTTTAAGCACTTCTGTATATTTTTTTTAAATGCTGAAAAAGTGTTTTTTTCGAACTATTCAAACCTCTAGTATATATTTGAAATCGGACTACATACACATTGTATATATTAATGCAGATCACTTAAATACTCGTATGAAACTAAGTTCATCAGATTTATTTACTTTTGACACTTTTTGACATTTTGAAAACTTATGTATATCTCTTTTATCGTTTCAGGTCACAAGCTGAAGAAAAGATCTTGGAATTTTAAAGAATACATTTCCATGTATATCTGTTTGATAATTTATATTTTGTTTACTTGAATTTGCTGAACTCTATTTTGTTTAAAATAATTGCAAAAATGATATTTTACAAAAAACAAATATAAGTATTTAAATATATTTCACTTGTTTTCAAATTTTATTTGACTTTATTTTTTAATAGTCCAACCAGTGTGTATGTTGATATTAACAGATGATTGTTATATTTAAATCACACGAATATACAACCTCCACGTAAACAAATCTGATCATGATTGTTCCTATTTTAATAGAGGTATATTAGTCATCTGTTTTATGTCAAGTGAACTAACTAATAAATATATATGAAAGAACCTAACAATGACCCATTTCGATGATAAAATTGTGTAGGCAATCTGCTAGATCAGTCGTAGATCACTGTAAGAGAGAGAGAGAGAGAGAGAGAGAGATCAGTTCCGGATTCGAGTCCCGGTCTAGCCGCACAATTATCTTTCTCTCTCGTGTATATAAATTTCAAATATTCAAATATCCAAATGACTGAAGTACTGTCGATGGGGCGTCCATTTCAACATGTAAACAAAGAAATTTCATGAGACCACGCTTACATAGAAACGAACGAGCACAATGTAGAAATAAACACTTTGCACAAACAATATACACCACGAGGCCGTTGTTGTAGACCTTTGAAAGTGATACTTCGATAGGAGGCCTAACGTACATAAGTCAAGATGGATTCTGATTTTACTTAATTAACAAAACTCAGAGTTACGATGGATTTTGATCGAACGATTTCCGTTTCATTTTCAAAGTATTATACAATTTACGTATTGAAAAATTGAATTGAATCTTTTTTATGTCGACTGGGAAATAAGTTCTTACAACTTATCCTTCTCGATGGCTCCTGTGTCAGGCCCGTTCTTTGTGCCTGGGAGACAATAAATGATTCTTGGCATATACATGGTTCTAACCTGTAACCTCAGGATCTGCAGTTTTGTACGCTAACTTTGTCATCAAATGTACCAAGGCATCCATTTTGACAAAGGTTTGACCCAATGTCCGCTCTTGATGGCAATTTGAAGGGTTGCCACAATCAGAAGATTTGCTGAATTTTTAACTTCGGTAATATTTAAAAAACAACAACAAAAAACAACAAAAAACAACAACAACAAAAAACCGGGAAACCTACATTGATTCGGTGCGCATAAACTACTTTTGGCAAGACTTCTACGTCATCTGTTGTGTTAATACATGTATTTCCTTCCTCCAAATCTGACAAGCTTGCTCGGTACATTCTGGGTACTAAAATATGCGATATACCGAGAACTGACAAAGAAAATAAAAGATTCGCAAGACTGGGAAATCGAGATATTATTCTATCCGGAAAAGTTAAATCATTTCTCCTACGTGATACTAACGTATAAAATAAAGTAACACGCACCAGGCCAGATAATATAATTTTAAGTTGACACGGTGCTCGGGAAAATAAAAATAAATAAAAAAAAAACAAAAAAACAACAACAAACAAACAAAAACGCTACAAGAAAGTCATTAATTTTGCTTTGAAACACTTGTGGAATGGAAGTACCGAATCTTGCCGGGATACATATTGTAGCACTGCTATACGGATGAGCGTCAATTTACAAACTGTATACAGTTAGTGGCATTACTCGAAAGAAGACAGTTTACAATGTGACTGAGAACGTAGCAGTGTGTTTGGACTCAAAATGTGCACCATAGTTTGAAACCTACGAGCCACTTATTTTTATATTTATTATCATACCGACAAATGAGGCAGCTATGGTATCCGACGATGAATGCACGTTGGCTTTTACCGGCGTATACAAACTACATAACCGTAGAATTCACGGCAACCCAATGCGTCCAAGGCAAGATGTTTATGGATAATCTTAAGGAGGCATCTGATGTAGATTATCTCCAATTCAAAAATCTCAAATTTTGAAGAATTACATTTATGAATACCATTTTTTGGTAAAAAAAAGTTAATAATAACGTAGGTACAAACGGCCTGTTCTCTCGAGTTTTACATTAGGAGGTGTGAGATCTTCAAAATTTGAAATTGATAGCAATCTCAAGCTCAGTCATAGAGCACAGCCCTTATATCTAGCAGGGATTCAGTTGAACTGATGGTCTGGCCCATCTGCCAGTTATTTAATCGGATAACAACACCCATGGTTGTATATTCGAATTAGACCAAACATACTTCGACAGAAATACTCAAATACTTTGGGGGTTTGTGTAGATCAATATTCTTGTATCCATAGATTTGAAAATATTTATTCAAGTGCATATTAATTGGGTACACATGAATTAGTTACAACACAACTTATTCTTAAAACATTCTGATCAGATGTCCACTTATCAATCAAACACCGTGTCACTTTGTCTTTTCTATTTCCCAAACTTAGTTCGGATATACTGAGTAGATGTCTGTAAACAACGCCACATGAAAATACCCATACTCGTACATGTATATTAGAAAACGAATACGGAATGTCTCTCTGACTATTTAAGAATCTAAGTATCACAAGGCGCTAAGAATTGGTGGTGAAACTGGACTTTTTTCAAAATTCATTCTTCTTTTTAAAATCTATATTTACGATCTTTTGATGTTAAAAGTACATTTGTACTCGTTAATGCTTAGCCATTGAATGATACAATCTTTGACGAGAAAAATAGACCTACATTTTAAACATTTGCCGCATGCAAGCCATCAGGAAAAAGACCAACGAGCATGCTTTTAGCTCACCATCGCCTTTTTTTAACGGGGTTATGTCTCTATAAGACTTGGAATAAGGCGAAAAAAAAGTTGTTTGTTTGGACTAACATCTCTGAAAAGAATTGGGTCGGTAGGTCGGCTAAACCTTTTTTTTTTATATATATATACTTTTTTCCTTTCAATAAGTTTACCTTATTTTTTTTAGAGGAAGTGATGAAAAAAGTGCCAAAATATCCCGATTGTAACGGAAAAAAGATTGGGGTCGATACAAAATATTGGGTCGGTCGGGTTAGCGGAGACAAGAAAAAAATCCTCGTCAATACGTATGTGAGGGTAGAAGGGCATCCCGCGACATACTGTACATATTATATATACATATACAACAATATTTGAATAAAAAAGTTTTCATTAATTTCACTAAGTATAAGTTAATATAACATTATAGAAGTATATGTGAATTAACAGCATACAGTAATTATTTGGTTAACCCTTTCCCTCATAGAGGACACCATGAAAAGACCCATGCGAACAGCATAAAACCAGATCAGCCTGCGAGTAACTCGCAGGCTGATCAGGTTTTATGCTGTTCGCTGCTCCTCAGTGGTCTGGAAATGAGGATTTTGTAATTAAATTTGGTAAGGTTTAACTGTGGTTTTCTGCAGATCAGGCTTTATGTGGTACCTACTGAGTGCGTCAAAATGAGTCTATATGAGAAAAAAGGGTTAATACACATGTACAGGTTTATAACACCAACATGGATGTGAATAATTATAAACCCACCATTACTTAAAAAGGTTTACATGTCTACTACAATGTAAATTAAAAAGCAATACATGAAATTCTCCTTTAAAATGGAGTTTTTGCTATTGAGTTAATTTGTTTTATATGTTGATGTACTACAGTAATTTGCAGATCGAGTTTGTAGTTTGCTCCACTATAGGCCTAATTATTCTATTTCGGAGCTATGGCCATTGAAATGAGAAACATTCTTTTAAATATCTTATTGCCGCACCAACTTGCCTAGTTTTATAGGCTGCTTCAAAGTAAATGTATAGGGAATAAAAATGTTAAATGTTAATTTTATTGTAAAAGATAAAAAATTTATAGCTCTTAGTTAAAAAAAATAAATCATATTTTATGAAAAATAAAAATATATCATGACTGAAAACACGAACAGTTTATGATGAATAATATAGATGAGACTTTCTTTTCAAAATAACCTTGTAAAATCTTCAGTGATATAAAGATTGCTTTCGCTGTGCAGACAATTTGTCAGTATAGTTTTTCTTTTCAATGCCACAGGGACATGAGGTGACCTTAAAAAAGCAAGGTCTTTATATGCACAGGTGTTTGGATGTTAAGGTTGCAAGGAAATTTGAAACAAGAAAAAAAGTTTTTCTCATTTCTTCCCATTAAAGATACAGTTTTATAACTTTACATTCATATTCTCTGATTACAATTTTCCCTGTTCTGTAAAGTATAGTAAATTTCTAATTACTTCTTATTCGCCCCTTTCAATCAACTGTACTTACCCATCTTCAATTTAAAAAAATTCGTTTTAAAATTATCAAATAGTATATATACAATTGCCAGTCGTTGCCAACTCTCGCATTAACCGCTGTTTCATGCAGCAGTAAAACTCATTTAAACCCGACACTTATTACACTTATTAGAAATGCTACACTTACAAGATAAAAAGAAGACACTTTATGACTTGATAGTGTAGTTGATATAACATGCAGAATGTATAAATTACAAAACAGACATAGATTGACATCGATAAAGCTCTGTCTGCCCCAACTTCACACCGCGACATTCGCGTACCGGATGAATTTGATGTCAGTTGTCTCCGAATCAGGACATTCACCTTGATGTCCTAGTTAGAAATGATATTTATGTCAAGTATTTTAAAGCATCTCGTTCACAGTTGATCGGTAGAAAAAAGGCGTTTTCCACTCTCCGTCGTCAATGTTTGGTATGTCTTTGGTGAATGTGATCAGTCATGTGACTATACACGCAAAGAGAAGTTATAAATATACATGTGTAATTATGTTTTATATTTCTAAATATTGATTTTATACCGTTCGTAACGCTATAGCCTGCAATGGAGAAACCATTCATTTGTTTAAAATCACAGAATGTTGCATTGGGTGACCATACGTCTGTTGATGGGTAGTAATAGACGTAATACACACACATAATTTTTAATCAAATTTTTAGTCAATGATCATTTGTGAACGAGATACCTTAAAGCAATCGACATCGAAGTAAATTGAAATTTTAACGAAACTACAGTTTTCCGCTCATGCCAGCTGCTGTTGTAAATTGTAGACACTATACATGGTCTCGAACAAGGAACCTAGGGTTTGGAAGAAGAACAATAAAATGCTGCTGGTGAAGAAGAAGAAGGAGAAAAGAAGAAAAAAGAAGATATAAAATAGAGACAATTAACACGAAGATGGACTGAGATCACAAAAAGGAGGGCTTACTTATTATATATTATGCCTTAATATCAATTCCGTCCTGGGCAGAAATCAATGACCTTAATATCCGGCTTCGAATTATAATCAATAGAATCCTATGTTCGCGTACTAGTACAACAATGTATCTGATTTCAACAGTATTTTACACACTAAGTAGTTTTCTAAAATCAGTTCCTCACTATATTTTCTGAGAATATGTAAAATTGAATTATGTTAGTCAAAGGTGACCATTTTTACCAAAAAATATGTTGCTACTAGATTTTCAATAATAATAATAATAATATAAAAACATGCAATAATATACAGCGATAAGAATGATGTTGATGTGTTGATGATGATGATGATGAATACAATAAGCCTCCTTTGGAAATATTTTTTTTCATTAGAAGAAATGAGTCAAATACTTTAGCAGTTTTATCCAAATTTACAACTACAGTGTAGAATGTAATTATTGTATATTACTGTTTGTGGGAGGAGATGGGAAAAACAACAACAACAACAACAAAAACAACAACAACACCCCCCAAAAAACAACAACAAAAAACAATAACACTTCCAAAAATAATGCATTGTTTTCTATAAAAGATTTGTAAATTTTTATATGATATAGAATGTGTGTGTGTGTGTGTGTGTGTTTTACATCGATTTCGAATCAAGTTCTTACAATCTATATTAATCACTCCCGATGGCTCTGATGGCAGCGTATGCGGTCATTATCGCGGGATAAACCACAGAACTCAGACAAAACCAACGTGGCTGGACGGGCGACCACTGTATACTCTCACGTACGTGACCAAATATCGAACCCGAGACGCATTGGTGAGAGGCGGAACGCGTTACCACTACGCTATCCAGGCACCCTATACTACCTAGTGTGTGTGTGTTGCAGGAGGGAGAAATCCATTCTATTTCCATGGTGTTTTTCATTAATCTTAAATTTCAACTTTAATCTCAAGTACAGGTAGTACAATATTTACAGATTCCGGCTGTTATTTTGATTGTAAATAAATACCTGCCGAACAATAGAATAATATAAACACGCGATCACTGCTCTACAGGGTCGTGGATCAAGTTCTTGACATCTCAAACATATTCAGTACCAGGTTGCAACATTAAATCACGAGGAAAATTGATTTATTCTGCCTACTGACGGGCCATGACAGTATATAATTGTAGTTTCTCCGCAAATATACAATGCGCGAATTCATACATACGGCATGTAGGCACGAAATTAACTATGTCAGCTGTTACTGTATTGAGCTAGTTTTAGTTACCGCAAGGAAATTTTATACGTTTGAGATTGGAAATAGAAGAAAAATCCTTAGCATTAGGTGGTGTTGCACAGTGTCATATCGCAATATAAAATAACGAACACCATGGTCCAATGTCATGCCACAACATAGAATAACGCACACCATGGTACAATATCATATCACAACATAGAATAACGCACACCATGGAACAATGAAATGCCACAACATAGAATAACGCACACCATGGTACAATATCATCCACAAAATAGAATAACGCACACCATGGTACAATGTCATGCCACAACATAGAATAACGCACACCATGATACAATGTCATGCCACAACATAGAATAACGCACACCATGGTACAATGTCATGCCACAACATAGAATAACGCACACCATGGTACAATGTCACGACACAACATAGAATAACGCACACCATGGTACAATGCCACACCACAACATAGAATAACGCACACCATGGTACAATGTCATACCACAACATCGAATAACGCACACCATGGTACAATTTCATATCACAACATAGAATAACGCACACCATGGTACAATGTCATATCACAACATAGAATAACGCACACCATGGTACTATGTCATACCACAACACAGAATAACACACACCATGGTACAATATCATACCACAACATAGAATAACGCACACCATGGTGCAATGTCATACCACAACATAAAATAACGCACACCATGGTACAATGTCATACCACAACATAGAATAACGCACACCATGGTACAATGTCATACCACATAATAGAATAACGCACACCATGGTACAATGCCATGTTACAACACCACAACATAGAATAACGCACACCATGGTACAAAGGAATACCACAACATGGAATAACACACACCATGGTACAATGCCACATCACAACATAGAATAATGCATACAATGGTACAATGTCATACCACACCATAGAATAACGAACACCATGGTACAATATCATATCACAACATAGAATAACGCACACCATGGTACAATGTCAAACCACAACATAGAATAACGCACACCATGGTGCAATGTCATACCACAACATAGAATAACGCACACCATGGTACAATGTCATACCACAACATAGAATAATGCACACCATGGTACAATGTCATACCACAAGAATGAATAACGCATATCATGGTACAATGCCAAACTCACACAATGGTACAATGTCATACCACAAGATAGAATAACACGCACCATGGTACAATGTCATACCACAACAAAGAATAACACACCATGGTACAATGTCATACCACAACATAGTAAATAAGTAAGTAAGTAACTAAGTAATAAGTAAGTAAGTAAGTAAGTGAATTGTATATCATAGTGATGTGTGTTACATGTAACAGAATATTCTGCATACAATAATTATAAACCTTAAGTTTTCAAAATAACAATTGTATAAACCGATAACCTAACATATAACACCTTGCCAGGCTGTAACACTAACGCAGAACACCACCTTCAAACAAGCCGTGCACTGCACCGCATGTTCAATACCGCACCGCACTACGCCAGACCAGGCGCAAACTATCACGTCATATCAATGTGCCCGCGAGAGGTCGCTACCCTGATTATTATACGTGCAGCGTGACGTCACCTCCACATGGTAGATAAAATGCATGTCATATCGCATCTTACCCGCATTCCAGTGAACTTTTTTTTTCAATATGCTATCATATATTTTCATAATAGTTATTTAGCTATAATTATAACGTTAGAACTGCAAAATTCCATATTCATTCTAAAGATATACAGGTATACATAATCAACAACAGGGCATACTATATCTGACTCTTTTTCGCGTTGACATATTTGCACGAGATCCACGTTCCTGACATCGATCTGGGACCCGCCTCCTTTCTTTCACACCGGATAAAAAGTGAATTGCGGGAACAGATGGTTCATTGTAGTATGAAAGTGAAACGGAATATTTAGCTACCTTCAGGTAAGTCGCTTTTTCATTTCATTTATCATATTTAATTTTTGAGTGTGACAATTCAATTCTTCATTCTTTCCAATTTAGTTAAACTTCATTGAATCATTTATAAATATATTATCATTCTCTCTCTCTCTCTCTCTCTGCTTTCATCTTTTATTGATGGCGTGCAACCCCGTCCCCAAATCCATTGGTTTATTCTGTTGTTTTATCGGTTTTCACAGATAAAGATTGGAATACATGTAAAAGCGATTTAGAAGGATGAACTATTATTTGCATTGTGAATTGCTTCCTTTATATCTGTCAGTTCGTTTAATCATTTAGATCTAAATGAAGAAAAACAACAACAACAACAACAACAACAACAAAACATTAACAAGGATATGAAATACAAATGCAATCACAACCACATTAAATGGTAAGAGGACGAGGGGTAAAGCAGGGATGTAAATAAGACCGATTTTTTAACCACTACTTTATGAAAAAGGCACAACAGACTGAATCTAAGGACATTCTCTTAAATTCATTTATGGCCTCGTAAAAAGAGTATTAAAGCGGATCCTAGCGGGTTTCAGATTGGGAAGAGAGTGCACTCCATTCAAAGTCATTCATGTACAATGAAATAAAAATGATATCGTCTTAATAAGTAAATTATAATGATACTGCACTGTGAAAAGTGATCATCGGCGACTAAGTGATCTGGGACTTGTATAATTATGTTTGTTTGTTGGGTTTAACGTCCCACCGACAGCATGTCTTGTATATGTGCAATGAAGTGTATGGGGGAGAAAATCACCACCATCATCAGCATTACCCCACCTCCGCCACCACTATCATCATCATCAGCAGCAGCAACATAATCGTCATCATCAACATCATCATCAACAATAGCAACATCGTCATCATCATCACGTGTTGTTTGAAGACCAACACGCAAACAAAGAATATTAAGAAGTAAAATTGTAAAAAATACTGTCAAGTCCTTGACAGCATGTTCTTACCTTATCTTTAACAAGCAGACCGTAACTTGTCTGGTTTAACTCTGGCGTCAGTGAATTTTCGTGTTTTACTTGACAGTGTTATTTTAATCGCAAACTAGAACCTATATTTAGTACACCAGGATATTGTAACCTAAAAAGAGCTTACCCGTTCTAGGTCCCATCTTCTCGAAAATCAATCAAAGCGCTGAAGGCACTGAAGTTGTGAGTGTCTAAAGTGCAAGAGTGTTTGGCGAGTATTAGATCTGACTTATTTTGACCAGATATCAAACTAATATAAAAAAAGGTGCGTAGATCGTAGATCGTAAATCAACACTATAACTAATTTTCTTTGTCGACCTGGGTCGTAGATCGTAGCTCAACCATTAAAATAAACCAATATAAATGGTTGAGCTGGGTCGTAGATCGTAGCTCAACCATTCAAATAAACCATTATAAATGGTTGAGCTGGATCGTAGATCGTAGCTCGACCATTGAAAACTTTCATGGAATGGTTGAGCTGGGTCGTAGATCGTAGCTCAACCATTGAAATAAACCAATATAAATGGTTGACTTGGATCGTAGATCGTAGCTCGACATTTGAAAATGTTCATGGAATGGTTGAGCTGGGTCGTAGATCCCGCGAACAAAAATTTTCCGACGGAAGCTTTTCTGACGAATGAGAATCCCGACGACTACAAAATTTCCCGACGGAAGCACTTTTAGAGTCGAATGCAATTTTTTCCGACGAGCACATAACTTTCCGACGAAAAAGATTATGCGACTTTTTTCCGACAATACAATTTTCCGACGAGTAAATAATCCCGACGAAGATAAAAATATTAACAAAATACAATTTTCACAACTAATACTAAATTCCCGACATATAATCTTTCCCGACGAACAGAAAATTCCCGACGGAAACTATTCCGACGAATGAGATATTCCCGACAAGTACAAAGATTTTCGAAGGAAACTCCTTTCCCGACGAAAGCATTTTTTTCCGACAAATGCAATGTTCCCGACGAGTACAATAATCCCGACAAAATACTATTTTCACAACTAATACTAAATTCCCGACATATAATTTTTCCCGACGAACAGAAAATTTTCCGACGGAAACTTTTCCTAAGAATGAGTTACCAAGTTAAAATTTTCGACGGAAACTCTTTCCCGACGAAAGCATTTTTTTTCCGAAATGCAATTTTCCCGACGAGAATATATTTCCCGAAGAACAAAAGTTTCCCGACAAATGTAATATTGGTTGATTATGCGACTTTTTCCTGACTAGTTTACGACTAATATTAAACAAAAAGCGACAGATATTTTTTCCCGACAAGTTCATTTTTCCAGACGAGTACACAATTACCGACGACGACTAAAATACGATCTACGATCCAGATCAACCATTAATCTTGGTTTATTTCAATGGTTGAGCTACGATCTACGACCCAGCTCAACCATTCCATAAACATTTTCAATGGTCGAGCTACGATCCTTTTTACTACGCACAGTTAAACGTTGAAAAGGGATTTTCTCTTTTCTCAAGGTATTTGTGAGCTTTTGCCCTTTTCCGGTGTAATCATTTACTAGTAAAATATATACGAGTGCAATCTTTATAAGGATATAAAATATGTTATAAACATGTACGATCCAGCTCAACCATTTATTTTGGTTTATTTGAATGATTGAGCTACGATCTACGACCCAGCTCAACCATTCCATGAAAGTTTTCAATGGTCGAGCTACGATCTACGATCCAGCTCAACCATTTATTTTGGTTTTCAATAGTTGAGCTACGATCTACGATCCAGCTCAACCAACTATATTGGTTTATTTCAATGGTTGAGCTACAATCTACGACCCAGCTCAACCATTCCGTGAACTTTTTTAATGGTTGAGCTACGATCTACGATCCAGCTCAACCATTTATTTTGGTTTATTTCAATGGTTGAGCTACGATCTACGACCCAGATCGACAAAGAAAATTAGTTAAAGTTTCGATCTTACGATCTACGCGCTAACTTCACACACCTAAATATAAATATGATTTTTGTTTGTTTTAGATTTGTTTCCTTTTGGTTTAAATATCCATGTTGATATAAATGTGTAGGGAGGGTAAAAGTGGCGATGTGCTAATTGTTAGCATTCCATTGAAACAAATTGTGTGTTCATTTTTTCTTCTAACGACCTCGTTAACGCAAGGTTATAGTGGGTTTATTGGCATCTCTTGAAATTTGATCCTCGTTTATTGAATTGACTTTGATAAACAAAAGAAATGCGACTACCCTGTTCTCTCAGCGCTATCAGCGCCTTGTTTGTACTCAGCGTTTTATCTAACGCGGCACATTTGAGGTAATTATGCAAATTTGCTGCAAAGGCCAATGGCTTCTAACTAATTGCGGAAAGTTGATATACAGGATTCGGTCATTTTATGGTGAAATAAATATCTGCGGTCGATAGTTTGAAGGGATTATTAGTAAGTTACACGGATTTGTATCGGACTTCAAACTTTCTACATGGTTTATTGTTATACCATGAAATGACCGAACCCTGCATATTTAATATCCAAAATTATTTACGAGCCGCCTTTACTTCAAAACATACCATGTTATTCCGCATGGTAAACTGATAATTACGCAACATCATAGAGAAATTAGTTCTTTTGTGTTATTATGCTAAAGACAGTTATTGTGACCCGTAAATATTAATTTTTGACACAAAATTGAGTTTTCAACACTTTTACTTAACTTTAGCATACCGGTGTTGTAGAGTTCGATCATTTTACAACATTGAGAGGTTTTCAAAGAAGAGAATCGAATGCTCAGAGAGTAGGCACTATAGTTGTGAATGACTACGTCACACACAATTAAAACTCAAACAAAGACCATCATTTAAGAATGGTATCAAACTTTGACCCTATTATCGTATTAATTATGAACAGACATTGGCGATTCATTAGATTTCAATTATGTTGTTGAGTGTATATATACGTTTGGTGTTGTAAGATTGTGACGTCACAGCCTTAAATGCTTTCTCAATGTGATTTTCAAGGCTAATAGTGACTTGTAAACATGCGTGATTTTTGAAGGAATACATAATATGCTTATGTAAACAACAGACATGTATTTTTGCTAACAGAATTTTATAAAAGTTATATAAACTGTTAAAAAGCCTCTGTCCAAGCAGATGCGTAAAATTTATCAGCTAAAATAGAATAATGTCTTGTGACTTGTTTAAAGTCGTATGAATAGCCTATTTGATTACTACAAAGAAACTAAATTTAAATCCAATATCGCAATGGACAAAGTGAAAGAAATCTTAATTCAGATCCTAAAATCTGAACTTCTGTGTAAAAATGATTTTTCATAATTTAAACGAACCATATATGCAATTATCTTTTCAACTTTGCGTTTTTCGTTGAGTGATCTTTGAGCATCGAACCTCAACAATATTTCGTTCCCAAGAGAAATATTAAAATAATGAATATTTCGTTGTATGTGAACATAACAGATTCTATAGATATTTTTTTTGGTCAGAATTACGTCGTTTTATTTTTTCTTAGCGTTATTAAAGTAAAGACAGGAAAATCAAGAGTAGAAAATAATTTAATACAGGTATAAATCTTTTGCTAATGTCTTAAATCATAAAAAAAGAAATTAAACAAGATCGGCGCAGTAGCTCCGTGTCTATTTTGCGTTTGGGAGGTCTGGGATTCGAATCCCAGCCGGGGCAATTCCTCTGGTGACCGCGTCAGACCAAAGACGTATAAAATTGGTACCAGATGCACCCGTTGCTATGGGAACTCGGAGTACTCAGCACTGATTCTACCCAGGAACTTGTCTCCCGTTTATCGGTGCTATACACCGGACACGTAAAAGAACCAAGGGGTCTATTCGCAAAATGAGCTAGGGTATCGCACCCTGATTCCCTTGTATCCAACTACTGTCTCTTCGATGCCGTCTCTTCATCTAAACACAGGACCCTCACGTGGGAAATCCTTGACCGCAAGGTCTAAAACATGGCCATAATGATCAGAAAATGATTGCTTGCTATTATAAGAAAAGAAGGAAAGAACAAAAGTGTACACAGTCCGTAACAATATTGCAGTTAAGTTGCTAGGTAGTTAAGTTATACGACCGAAAGTCCCAGGAATGTCGCAGTTTTGTATGTAATTTTATTGTACGTAATTTTAATGTACGTAATTATATATTCTTTGTACTTGTCAAACATATTGTTAAGATGTTCTCTTAAAGGCATCGGTTTGACCCGCTTACTTTAAAAAAATATGATGTGCGGAAATTCGTTGTTTTGAAGTCTATTGCGCTGGGACTTTAAGTAATCATTTGAGTGATGACTGAATATAGAGAGCGTTGTACAGGTAACCTTGAGGTCGTTGATTCGATCCCAGGCAGCGACATAACCAAGTCGTTAGAAAGGGTACTTGTATGTCTCCCGTACACGGCGCTAAACATTATAAGGGTAGCTCGGACTAGCTCCAGAACAGATTGGGCAGTGGCAAGATGTGTG
>CM037781.1:42420244-42470244 GCA_021229015.1 Solen grandis | reverse complement strand
CTGTTACGATCAGTCGTCATATGATTACCTTGAGCTATTGTTTTGCTGTTCCCAGAATTAGTTCAAATAGTTCAACATAATTTTCTCCCTTTGGGAAATTGGCCATTTATATTAAAACAGCACGCGATGTGCAACTTTGAAATAAACTAGACACATCGCCTGATTTTCAAACCTTATATGTATTCTCAAATTTCGGTTTTCCGTAGTATAACCGTTGTTTGTGATTTGTCCTATTTCCGTCGGTGCTGCATAGAAAAAATATTTTCGAAAGATCTTTATTCTAGTTCACAAACCGTTCTGCTATAGTCTACAATTTTTATGAAGCTTACCAGATCTGCTTATTTTTTGTCAGGATTCATTCATAGAATCGCCATCGCTTGGTAGCACGGTAAGCATTATTGAGCACTTATTTAGTATACATTTTTTCATATGATTGCTGTAAAGGCAGATATATTTAATAAATCGATAAGACATAACTACGCAGACGGACGGGATTTGCACCCAGCCTCCATATTTGTCCCCATTACGTAGAACGGTAAACCCACAAACGAACTGTTAGCTGAACTTAAACTTTTTTTCCAAGACGCACCGTGTTGTTCTACGACATGTGGATAGGCTACAGCCGTGTTAGAACCATCCATAATAATTACACACGTCATAATGGATTCCGGAAGAATTTGATAAGACTCAAGACTATGAAATTCAATATACTGACGGTCGATCATAGGAACTGAGCTGTCATTTGGCTTCCATATATAGAATACATGGTGAGTTATTACACGATTGGCATTGCTTTATAACCGTTGCACACATATCTTGAACCGCTTTGAGGATGGATAGGAAGCATGTTAAAAGCTTAATGTATACGTGTATAAGGAACACATTCATATCATTAATCCATAATGATAGCGTGTTTATTATAATTACAATTACCTCTGGGTTTAAGCATTGATTTGTAAGTTGCATGAGCAATTATCATCTTGTCATTCAGTAGATATTCATTTATATCTTTTTTTCTTTTTATGTGTAATGCAACTTATTGAATTGGCTTAAAATATGTCTTGTTTAAAGTAGTCTATACAAAAAGATATCAAACATACCCGTGAATATACGCAGTAACAAAGGCCGATCCTCGAGGTCAAAGCTAAACTAAAAAATGGATGATGTGCTCACCTCACTCCCGGAATTTGTAATGAAAGCTGTAAATAGTACTGATTTAATGCTGTTTCAAACTCAGTATATGGGGAGATTCAAAGATTTGATCGCCCTTTATAGAGAAAATGGGACAATGGGAATGTAACTAAAAATAGTAAGCTATATAGAGCACAATATTATGCCATAGCATTAAGGAATACATAAAGAAATGGTATTCTTCATTCGTTAGGTTTCTGATATTAAAACACACAAATTACACCAAAAGTTCGTATAATTATAAGCTAGTATTTTCTCCACCCACGCACTTAATGACATACAAGACGTTTACATGACGTATAAGCGGGGTGTTCCCTGTGTGTGTCTGGGGTGATTTAATGGGTTTTCAAACCCTCCTGTCTAGGAAGTTCTCGCATGGTTTAGAACAATATTTCTTACTCATTCTGTTCTGAAAGGCGCCAGGGACCCGTTTCGTACGATCAAATGTAATCTTAGTTGTAAATATTTTATTCTATATCGTGCCTACTAATGCATTTGTTCAATAAAACATACAGAAAGGTAACTCATTTCATTGCAATATAGAACCAAATAGTTTTCTGTAAATATAATTTTACAAGAATAATGCTATCATTTCACGTAAAGGATATTTTTTCGTACGAAATTTTGTGAAACGGGCCCTTGATCCTACTTGGAAATTGTGAATCAGCGAAAACATACTATCGGCTTGCTGTGATTTTCAAGCCTAGTTTATCAAATTAATAAATCACTCTTCCCACTGAATGTATTCTAATATAGGATAAAGTTGGAGGTTTCAAAGTCAAGAATGACCAATATAGACATTGCTGACATGTTTTGTCAAGTGTTATGCATAACAGAATACAGTTAACTTCAGTTATGATACCGTATAAAGTTAGCAAATGAAATGTGTATTAATTTACATATTCATTAGATTATAACAGAATTGTGCGTGCGTTTATGTGCAGCAGTCCGATGTGCAGAGAATACCTGCATTATCTCTACTCGTATTATATTAAACATGTATTTGTCTCACAAATTTAATAATCCAAAACTGACTGCAAGGTATATTGTGCTATGGAAAGACATGTTAAATAATATTACTAGTTAAAATTCCGATCGGTAAAATTTAAGAACATATTTTATATAAGAACTTAAGGATTTTAGACCAAATTGAAAATACATTAACATTAATATCTAAGAACAGCAACAGCAGTAATGATGAAGATAGTAGTATAAGTGAGGTATTGACAGTAATAACTGCAGCAAACTTTATTGCAATTACTGCATGCAGGGCAGCTGATACCGTAAAACCACGACTAATGTTAGCTAACACAATCGTGGAATTTGGTGTTTAAGCCTTATACTTTCCAATCATGCTATTGAATAACTCAGTAGGAGATAAAAACATACGTATTGCAACGTTATTTATTACAAAAGGATTTTTAAATTCGCACAAAAATTGCTCCTAGTAACAAATTCCATATTTTAATGGACTAAATGACAGACAAAACAGTCGTGACAAAATTGAAGCATAGCTACAACTATAGAATAAAGTGAATGAAAACTAGAAATTTTTTTTAATTATTTTTATTATTATTGATGTCAGTTATCGTGAACGTTAATTCGTTAGCTTCGTTTTATTCAGTAGTAAGACTCATTATGGCTTACAATACACTGTGGCTAAATATGTCACGACCTTGATAAACTCAACCGTAGCCTCATTATCGCAAAGTTAAACTCAGAATCTATTGAGGTCAAGGTCTTGAGGTTAAAGGTCTTGATCAGAGACATCCTGCATTGAAAGTTGAAAAAGTGTGAGCCTTTTATCTGTTATTTCCAACATAATACAGAATGTATGTTTGATTTCGCCGTTTGGTGATGGAGGTATGTGTTAAGATTTCTAATTGAAGAATGTTAATGGAAGGAATATCTCGTTGATTTTTCAACAACACAGTACCCAAATACTAACAAATATAAATTTTATCTTATTTTTGAATTTTAATTTATAATGATACAGATAAGATTATTTTGCCGTATTTTATTGTAAAACCAATGAATAAAATCAGATAAAAGATTAAGCAACATTCTTAAAACATTATCAATTGTTCCTTTATTTAATTCTGCCAAATTTCTAGCACAGCTTGTAATTATTGTCGATGCCTAATCATGACAAATCACATATATTCTAAACAGTATCAATAAATTCCCTATTACCAATTTACATTTGTTTCTGCCTTTATCAAACCTTAAGTTATATCTAAAAGGAAACATTGCCTGCCGCCAGGTATCTATGTAACGGTGTAGTCCAATATTCAGATTCATCGAATTGCTTTACTCAGTTCTGAGACATGTATTTAATCACCGTTGATGTGTTTTCTCAATTTTGTAATAAGATTAATCTTGTTCTAGTTTCTGATTTTAATTAGTCTGCAACACGTTGACTAATAACATACAGGCTTGTCACAGTTAAGTAATTGCAGAGTATAGAAGAAAACAAAATTTGTCGGAAAAAGAGTTGATCACAATTAGGATGAACTTTCCAGAGATATTTAATGTTTATTTACGCTAACTCTAAATAAAAAAAAATATTTTCAATTCTAAACCTGTAGTTTTTTAACAGAAAATCAAATATATTTGATATATATTTCATGATTAAATGACATCCATCTGATGCATTGTTTTATGCATGCAATATTTTCAACACATGTTATATTTTATAATATGGGTGTTCACCTGTTAAAAGAATAGCTGCCACGTAACTTTGACTAAGGGTTTTGATATGCGAGGCGTGGACATGAAATTGTGGTTGTAATTCATCGGGTGAAAAGAAATGTTTGTCAGGAGGTTCTGTTAAGCGACGAAATATGTCCCGTTATATGTGTCATCGTGTTGAAAGATATCTGTATCACCAGTGATTTGCATTGGTCAATATTTTTAAGGTTCCGATAAAAATCCGTCGCAGATTATCTTGTATAGCAAAAACGCAATACCCGATGTATGGACATTAAATCTGATAAGAAGAATATATGTACATTTTTTCCCGATTTCCAACACAGCTAGTGTTTATGAAATGATAAAAAACAACTGTAACGTTTAATTTTTTCAAAAGACTGGAAATATTGAGATTAAGTTTATATTTGATACGTTTTTAAACAGAGTTTAAATCTACCGGATATTCATTCCTGTTATATTTAAATTTTCATTTAGAGAAAGAACGGCGGTTTAAACATATATCTATTTAACTAAACACTAAATTAAGCAAATACTAAACGTTTTATGCAATTAACAGACTCAAATTTTACAGAAAGCGTGTGTTTTTACAGCATAAAAGGAAATGTTTTTTATTAAGACATTGACCTCTATAGATTCTTGGGTTGAGTTACGAGGTAATGACCTGGGTTATCAACGTCTTAACTTATATATGCACTGACAGCAATAAGTCATCAGGGGTTCATGAAACCAACGATTTCACGTCCACGAGCAATGATATTTCACTGTAAAAAAAAACT
Organism: Solen grandis; assembly: GCA_021229015.1. Taxonomy (NCBI): domain Eukaryota; kingdom Metazoa; phylum Mollusca; class Bivalvia; order Adapedonta; family Solenidae; genus Solen; species Solen grandis. The sequence continues at coordinate 42,465,565 of CM037781.1, read as the reverse complement.
GATAATGAAAAAAAAGTCCATATGTTGTTCCCTTGATATCGTACTACCTGATTCCTAGCTATGTTTCAATTTATTACCGCTGCATCTCTCTTACCAAGTTACTAGCAACCTTAAAGCATCCTTAAGTAATATACACAGAATGCCACCAGTACTATCAATCAGAATGTCAGTATAAAATCAGTATGCTCTCAGCTATCAAAGTGCTCCGAATAAGGTCTCTAAATATTTTAAAAGTAAACGATATTCTTAAAGGCCAGAGAGATAACAACATTTTTATAAATGCCCATTCCGGTGACAGTTTTCATTTCATTTTGCATTTCCATGTTCCTTGACGAATTATCCTGACACAGGACCGACAGGTCCATTTTTTTTAAAACATTTTTTGCTTAGTGTAAAACAAGGTTTCAATAGGCAAGTTCATGAAACTGTGGTTACAGTACGTACGATATTTGCCTTCTGCTACTGAATAATTAATCAAGGCACTATACGCAAAGTAAAAGCGAAAGGCACTATACTTCACTATTCTGTTCGATGATATTGGTTAATGGTTTTCAGTCTCAACTGTGCTTTATGCAATAATCAAAGTAAAATGCCATGCTTTTGCTCTTATTATAAGAATGTGTCAACGTAACTTAAAAGCTTCAATGTGATAAAGAATACATATGACTATTATTACTACAGTTACATCTACTATTATTGTTATTATTTAAAGTGTTGTTTTTCGGTGTAAGCTATTTTTGAATCATTTTTATCTGGGTTAACAACTGAAGAGTTCGGAAAAGCACTCGTTTCATTGGTTGCATAAATTATTTTAGGATAGTCCATCATAAAATGGGAGTTCTAGGGTGCATATCTTTCTGCATGACTGTCAATTGGCAAATTACATTTTAATCTACCTATTTAAACATAAAATTATCCAGTTGAAATATTCAAACAAAAAACAACCAAGTTGAGAAAATAAACACTTGTGAGTCTTTAGAAAACGTACTTAACCTTGATAGTGGACTCGTCCCTCTAAGTCACAAAAACTCTCATCGAATAAGTTAGCTAACATAAGCAATATATTTCCTCATCGTCTACAAAACCAAGGGCCTCGAGATTCGAATCCCACTGACGGAACTTTTTTTCTCTTTTTTTTTCTTTATTTATTTTTATTATTAAGTTTCACTTATATTACATTTTCTTCCGTTCTTTCTTTTTTTATTGGCTTGTATATTCAATTTGCATTTCCTAAATTTAGCATCAAATACGTTTTCTAGCATTATTTTAAAATCAATGATCATTTAAATCTTGCCAGCATAATTATATTAAATATATGGTAACACTTTTTCTTTCTTTAAATTTCATATCTTTGTTGTTGCTTTTTTCAGACCCCAAATATCTTTTTTAAAGATATTTCTTGTTATTTATTGTAAGTATACGTCTTATTGTTAATTTTGATCGATAATTCTGAATACATGTACTCCATTGATTTACTTATGTTACGGGTAAGTACAGAACGGTTATATTGACTGTGTCTGTCGGAATATACAAGTATCGCGGTTCTTTTACTATCAAATTTACAATGGAGCCAACAATTGATTTAACCCTTTCCCTCATATAGACTCATTTTGACGCACTCAATAGGTATCACATAAAGCCTGATCTACAGAAAACCACAGTTAAACCTTACCAAATTTAATTACAAAATCCTCATTTTCAGACCACTTAGGAGCAGCGAACAGCATAAAACCTGATCAGCGTGCGAGTTACTCGCAGGCTGATCTGGTTTTATGTTGTTCGCATAGGTCTTTTCATGGTGTCCTCTATGAGGGAAATGGTTAAAAAAAATGGAATAAAAATCATAATTTGATCCCTACATTCGATCATTGTACTTGGAATCCATGCGATAAAATATTTCAGCTTACATAAGCATAAATCAATGCTTATACATGAACCCAGAAACAATAAAAAAATGATTAGATCTCCTTATGCATTAATGGTAGCAATTTGTTCACTAAAAGCAAATGAAAAATAAGCCTTAAAATGTTTCCTGTCTTCCAAGAGGTTCAAGATATGTGTGTATTTATTATATATCTGTGTCAATCATGCAATTACTCACTCTATCGGCCATATTTGGCAGGCAAATGACAGCTCAGTTCCTATGGTCGGAAACCTCTAATCGACCGTCAGAATATTGAATTTCATAGTCTTGAATCTTATTAAATTCTTCCGGAATCCATTATGACGTGTGTAATTATTATGGAGGCTCATGATACGGTTGTAGCCTATTCACGTGTCGCAGAACAATACATTACATCATAGGATAGCTGGTTCCGCTGCGGAATCTACCGTTATAGGGAAAAATATACGACCAGTCCGCCTGCAAATTGTTATCGTAAGACCTGACTTAATATAATCATGGTTATCAGTGTTTAAATTATTGCAATATCTCAAGATTGTTCCTTTTACCGTTATTTAAAATGTCTTTCACTGAGACGATTTTGAACAAACCCCGTGTTTAATACTGGCAGCTGTGCTCCCTAGCGATGGTGGAGCTATTTAAAAAAATGACCAAATATAAGCAGATTTTGTTAACTCCTTTAGAATAAAATGCTATTCCTAGCAGAGTACGTAGCTTGAGGATTAGAGTAAAAGTTCTTTCAAAATTTTATTTTTACAGCACCGACCGAGTTTAAAAGACTGAGATGGGTCAAATCGTAAACAACGCGTACTCCATTGAAATAATTACATATAGCGAGTTTGAAAGATAATTCTAAATGAGAATGTGTACATTGGATATATTGGTTTACTCGCGCGCTTTGTATATAAACAAGGGAGAAAAATATGTAAAATTGAACTAAATCTGGTGGCAACAAAACCGTAATTCAACATGACCTTTGTTCATAACAGAAAGATACAGATGCAATGGAAAAGTCAATACATCGATCGGTGATTCAAAAAGACAAATGTATTATTTTTTCTGTCTACATGAAGACATTTGCTCCGTTGAAAAGTATTCTTTCGCAGGCCAAGATCAGCAGCAAGAAGACACAATGCTGATGGCAGAATCAATTAAATATTAATAAAGAGTTGAGTAATGTTAAACCCTTCCTCTGTCGTTTTTTATTATTGAAAAAGACGGCATTATCACAATAAAGCTTCCGAGCCGTTCGCTGAGCGATCCTATCGGGGAAAGAAAATAGTAAGAACTATGTTACAAACGAAGCATAGACAATCTTGGGAAGAACTGGGTCATTATGTGTGCGGTTTTGTGACCTTTTTGTGGCATTTATTTATTTATTTATTTATTTATTTATTTAATAGTCTGTCACTTCATGGGAAGGCTGAAATATACACAAAATAATGCATACAATATTATCATTCTTACTATAACTACAACAACCATTAGTTATTAATGACAAGATAAAAAAGCTATATTTATCATTATTGCCATTGTTATACCTGTTTATTTGGGGATTCCACAGCGCCGCTGATATTGAAAGGGTTCACTTAAAATTCCTAAAGCAAATTCTAAGAGTAAGGCAACAGACTACACATAATATGGTACTTGGTGAATTTTGCCGATTTCCTTTTACTGTTATGAGAGAAATAAGAATAATTAAGTATTGGTTTAAAAAAAAAATCTATAAACTATATGGAATGAAGGACAGTAATGGGAATTTAATTAACGCGTGGAGTATTTACGTGAAACAAATGCTTTGTGACTTATGTTTTGTCTTTTTATAGGACAATAATAATGTTACAGCATTACAAGTTAATATTGTAATAAATCGCATAATCGATCAATATCTTCAGTCATGGTATAGTAGTATAATTTTTTTTCTAAGACTGAATACTATAAATGTTTTAAAAGAGATTTCAAAGCTGAAGCATACTTGAATTGTATTAATCATTCCAAATATAGATGTTCCCTATCTAGATTTCGCTGTTCGGTTCATAAATAAGCCATAGAGAAGGGGAGACATAGAAATATTTAGAGAAGTCAGAGATAATGTGTTAGATGTAATATGCAAGTTATAGAATCGGAATTACATTTTTTATTTGTCTATATTATACTGAATTAAGAAAAATATACCTTCATAGATATTATTTTACTTGGCCTAGCCTGATAAAATTCAAGTGCATAATGCAAAATACTAACAAGAAAGTCCTTATTAATCTTTCAAAATATGTATATTTTGCAATGGAAAAAGGGAAGGGAATAGTTTATAAAGTAAATATACCATATACTGTTCATATATATTCAACAGTTTAATTAATATGCTCCCACGGCATTTTTTTCTTCTTACTTTTTAACTTTATAAATAATAATTAATTTGATTACTATTTATTTAGTAGTGGTATAGAGAGATATATTTTTTTCTTAACCTTTGCTTAATTAACTTCAAATATTTTCAGCATGAAGGTATTATGTGTATAATGTGTGTATGTATGTATATGTATGTATTTTTTTGTATTGGGGTTTACCGTCGCTGCGATAGTATTTCAATCAGCGACGTCCAGCTAATTACAGGTGGAGGAAGACCCCGAGTACACAGAGGTAGCCGGGTAGAACCACCGACCTACCGCAAGCCAGCTGGAAGGCTTCCTCACATGAAAAATCCGAAGTCCCCACCGGGATTCGAAACCACAGCAGTGAGGGGCTGAGAGATTTGTAGTCCACGACTGTAATCGCTCGGCCACGGCGGCCCCTGTATGTATATATATATATGTTGTGAGTATATATGTATTTGTGTATATATATGTGTGTATGCATATGTATATATATATGTGTGTGTATATATATATAAAATATATTCCTACCTACTACCTACTATTGGAGTAAAAAGCTATTTGATTTATTTGTATTTCTGCTTTTCAATGATACTTGTAATAGTGATATTACATGACACAAGTATTTAAAAATGACGGTTACATGATAAATATCAATACTGAAATTATTTCATTTTTTCTTTATCTTTATCCTTTTATATCTTGTTAATCAGTTGTAACACTTTTCCATATAATTCCAACCGTCAAGGATTCACTATGTTTGGTTTTGCCGATGTGCATAACTTGTATTTGGCGATAAAATATTTGACATTACTTCCATTGTTATCATTTCAGTTTGGTCATTACAGTAGTAGTAGCTGTTGTTGTTTTTGTCTACAAAACTAATCATAATCCAGAAGTGATTGTCGCTTTATCCCATATTAAACAGAACAATTCCTCATACAGTGCTCAGTGAGGCTATACCACGTGGTATATTACGTCATTTAAACTTTCAAAAGCAGCATATTTTGCCTCGATTCGGAAAGAAAACTACTTTGAATATCTTACCTCTTCACCAATATCAATAGGTTATAGCTCAAACGAAGCGGAAAATTGTGCTCTACACAAAGGCTCTAATGAATATTGTGTCAGATTTACTGTTATTTCAAATCTTCGAGAAAATATATCTGTGACGTGCTTTTCCTAATAACAAAAAAAAAATGCTCACGAACTCTGAAAGTTTTGAACCCTAAATGACCCTCGCTATGTGATGAAGGTGTGCCAATGGTGTACATTTCTTAAAAAGACTCAATTTTTTGACTGCAACAGAATATTTGAGGTATATACTAACTCTTCCTTTAAGGTAGTTTTTTGTAACCTGGTATGTGTCACATCATGAGTACATGTAAGTACAACCCCTTTCCACTGATCCATCAACTATGATCCTAAACAACTAAAGGGGGTTGATGGTGGAGCCCGTGCCAAACATGATGCACGCACCACAATCTATGAGAATGAATATTACATGCTCAGCATTAATGACTTGTAAAAGCAATTCATTCCCGTTCAAAAGTTGATATTGCTGCTGCAACTTTCAAATATTGATAAAAGACAACACCCAATTTGTTCAGTTCTTATATCTATTTATGCAGACAAATTTATGCAACTTGCTGTATGCGACCATGGTGATTTTGTCTTTCGGAAAGCTGAGGCTCTTGGATCTAATAACTGTTTGAATGAGTAACTTAAATGTTTAACTTTAAATAACATAAAGACAGAATGCAATTATTTCGTCATTCCAGCGGAAAACTAGTCTACGTTCAAAAGTCCGACACGAATGTCAGTACAAGTATAGCAAGAGAGACCGGGGCTAAAGCCCAAAAGCTTAGAAGGATATGTGACAGACCTGTCTGCATTTCATCAATTTTCAAACAACATTCCCTCTAAAAATATCAAAACGCATAGATATAGAAGGCATTTTAACATATATGCATATAATAAAGTTTAAGATGTGTTTATAAAGAACTCGCGGGGTTCTGTTTACACTGTAGAAGCACGCTGAATGTCTACATACTTATTTATTTATATTTTAATCATGCTACCAATACAGCTGCCAACATGTTTAGTTCGACAATCTTTCTAGATAGTTCTAACTTTCCTAAAACGTCATCCCAAGTTTAAATGGAGATGTTATAACTTTGAACTTATCGGATTCGCCTTGACGGTTGTTTCATTCGAGGTCATCGTCCACCTGTTTTTAAGGTAAAGTCCCTGTAATGGTTCCGCTACATTTCGGACCTCATGACCTTTCACGGAACAGAACAGAACAGAACAGAAATTTTATTGATATAATTTGAACATATACGGTTCATCGTTACATATAAAATAAACAATATATATACAGTGCGCAAAGACATAACAATGCGAGTGTGTAATAAATAGATTACATATCCTTATAAATTATAATTATGTAGATCTTTCAAAATAATTACAAATCTGTAAAAATAAAGTATTGCCGTCACAACTTAAAAGCATATTTACAGAATAAGGTTAATTTCTTAACAACATTTTCATTACCAGAATTTAGAAGTTGAACAAATTTTACCATACTCGGTCTAATATAGAAATGTCTTTTTATATATTTCTTCCTTAAGTTTTTAAATAATGAATATATAAGCACAAAATGAAATTATTCCTTTACATCGTTCTTATTACATGAAGTACATTTTCTTTCATTTTTTTTTTTTTTTTTTTAATTTATAACCAAGGCTTTAATTTATTAGGGAACTTGGTTATCTTGATAAATGTTGAGTGGTTCAAGACGCAGCGGAACCTTGACGTCTCTATATGGCAGCAACAACAAAAAACTGCTTAATATGTAAAACAGTACGTTAACTCTTTATTATTATGTTTCACTATGGAGTTTAGACGATGGTCTTATTAAAGATGTGATCTGATTGTAGCACTAAACACCATAGTCAATAGTGAAATAAAAAGAATAATAGGGTGGTTTTATTGAAGTGGTTTTACTGTGGGTGTTGCTTTACGGTGCATATGGCCTTATGATTGAGGTGACCTTGCTAAAAGGCGTGTCTGTGTTTGACGTTTTACTGTACAGGTAATGAAATGTGGTACTCTTTTCTCATATTTTGCCAGCTGGACATCGCATTGTAGACATAAACAACATCATTCTGTACATATCAGTTTCCAGTTTTACTTTCGAATATCAGCTTGTTTATTCTTCATAGTGCGAACTAATTATAAAGTGGGTGTAAGAAAGTGTTCAGTTTTGATTGATTCTTGCGTTGATTAGACGATAAGTTTGACATAACCTTTAAGGAAATAGGCCATGTAGTTTAAAGTTATTTTACGTTGATTGGGAGAAACATTCTTATAGCTTATATTTATCCTATTATTGAAAGGTTCCTGGGTTGGACCAGTACTTGGAATCCTTATTTTCAATCTAATTCGAACCCACAGCTTTCGGATTCGGAGTCAAATACATTTACTATATCGCCACGTCGCCCTCAAGCCATGTACTAAATATACCTCTGTGTAACGGTAAAAAATTGTATACTTTATTTAAAAAAATATTTTACATTATATCCATTTATTGTATTATTCAGCCTTTGCATGAAAACATTGTTAAACGACTTTGAATGTGTGTTCGATCTCAGCATAGGCTATTTCTTTTCCCAGTTTTAATGTATTCCACCAAGGCATGCGATTCAAAATTTCAATAATTAAGTCGCCAAAAACACATTAATGTGCATCTCTAGCGAGAACAAACAATAAGACGATAATACCTGGTTTTCTTATTTGCCAGTTGTACTAAGCGACCGCGTGTTTCTACACCGGACAATTAGTCTTCCCATACCAACAATTTATATTAGATCCGGTAATTTCGGTATATTTGCGCTCTTTTAGTCACGAAATGATAAAAATGGAAAACATTAGAATATAAATGGCTCCAAATCATGGAATTGTTATGCACATGAACTGCACACTGCTATTGTGAGTCTATGTTCATTATATAGATTTACATCGATAATCATCATAAAATGCTGGCGAAGACCGACTATTATGCAGGCACATCGTGCAATTATACACAATTAAATGCGCCCCACTTGATGAAAATCGTTAGAGCCGCTAGATTTATCTGCAACCATACAGAGTATTACGGACATCATCTGTCTACTCACTTGAATGTGTTTCATTTATATTTCTCCCTTCTCTCTTTTTTTAAGTGTTGCAAGAAATATATAATATTCAGTTCTCCTTTTTCAGAGTCTGTCTAGGATTGGTTAATTTTATTCTAATGAATATGTATTCAGTGACACTGTATTATATTAGTCTGTATTTGTCTTTGAAATAGCTTTGTGAGAAAATTCGGAAATGGATCTACATCGATCTTACCTTCTTTAACTTGAGAGCGTCCAAAGATATACCTATATGATCAGTCTGAAACCAAATGTACCAGTATTCCACCAAACATACTTAGCGCTTTGTAAAACTTAAATATTAGAAAGGAAAATCATAATTTTTGTATCTCTAATAAAAATACCCATATAATTAATGTTTTGGCAGAAACAAATATTTTTAATTATTAACGTAATATTGTATGACAATTTTGTCATATACTTGAATATCCCGTATTAAATATTTGGGTATCTTTATTAGAGAAACAAAAATGATGGAACTCATCCCTAAGTATTTAGGTATTACTAGTGCAAAGTAATGTTGGTGGAACTCGAGACTGGTATTACTGAGTGGTAGAGACTAAAGTCGGCCGGTCCCGAGGTTGGGAACGAGTCGTTATTCGGAAGTCGTTTAAAGTGGTACTGGTATGGTATATTTCACTCACTTAACGTTCAGCACATAAAGTTTTGTATACTTTATTTGTAAAAAGTGTTGCCGCATTGGTCGGACGACCTGATGACATATTGAATAAAACTTGTGTGAATAATAACTTGTGTGGTATGATGTCTTTTGCAAACGGCTTGATCTCGCAGAGATGCTATATCTGTCTCATTAACCCTTTCCCTTATAGAGGACACCATGAAAAGACCTATGCGAACAACATAAAACCAGATCGCAGGCTGATCAGGTTTTATGCTCTTCGCTGCTCCTCAGTGGTCTGGAAATGAGGATTTTGTAATTAAATTTGGTAAGGTTTAACTGTGGTTTTCTGCAGATCAGGCTTTATGTGGTACCTATTGAGTGCGTCAAAATGAGTATTTATGAGGGAAAGAGTTAAGACAACGTCCCGAGATGACTAAATACTTCTAGAGGGAAAAAGCTGAATGGGGGATCCCTGGGTTAAAAACGATGACCGGATTGCCGGCTAGTTGCGTTTCCTGAAATATCCAAATCTTAATTTAAAAACAAATATAATAAATCTTCTTAAGTCAGACCAAATTTGAAATTCTTAGGAGACAAATGACCTTATTCAGTTAGAGAGTGCTAGTAATATCTCCTGCTTTTCTGTCCCCGTGTCAACACTCAATAAGTAAGAAAATTCTAGAGTTTTAGTATCTGGAATGAAGGAAAGTCTGAATATGAGATCTTTTGTGAAACGTTGGCCAGAAGATTACAAATAACATATCTAACAGGACACCCGTGAAAAAATCTGAATTGAGACGGAAATATATCTCAAGCGCATATAAATGTTCCTGTCAGAATTATTGATGTTGTCCGAGACTCTCGCAAACGTTCATTCTTCAAAATCATAGTCAAGTCAAATAAATTATTCAATTCATTTCTTAATCTTGGAAATGTTCTTGTTCTGACAGTGTCTATCCATATTGGACAAAAGTGCCAACTGTAGGTGCACGGGACATTTGCAACTGGCAGGTCACTGATCAACGAAAGTGAAACAGACAAGGAGACACACTGCGTCTTATAAATCACAGCACTTTAATATCTGTGAGAGACTGCCGTCATATAACAAACATTGACCCTGGGACACATGGAAATATTACATATACACACTTATATCTAAAATGTAAGTGTATTTTACCAGAGATTTATATTTATTTTACCTTACTGCATTAGGAATAAAAACAAAAAAACAAAAAATGCTAGTGCATAATTACGATACAATGGTGTACATGAAAGTCCCCGGTGTTTGCATTCGCTCACACAAATTCTTTATGTCTCTATTTAGATTGTAAAAAGTATAATTAATTGATATAAAAACAAGTGATATTTTCGCTAAAACGTCAAATTTTCTATTTTTTTTTATTTACGTTTAAAAAAAGTCTTAAGAATATGCATCGTGTATTGCTTATCCTGATATGGCAAATTGCGACACAATTCAAGGGAAGAAAGAAGTGCAGTCAGATTCCCTATAGTTTAAGAACGGTTATTCGCCCTGCACTGATAATTTAAAGAACTATGCAGATTTGCAATATGAATGTTCTGCTGAAATAGAAACCTTGAAAATCCGTTTTGACCAAATTTGCGTATGTCTTCTTTATGATGTCAAAAAAGTGTAATTAGTCACGTAAAATACTTGACACCGGTCCAGGAGGCCGAGTGGTTAGAGCGTCCGCCCCGGAATCGGGAGGTCGTGGGTTCGAACACCGGCCGCGACATACCAAAGTCGTAAAAAATGATACTGTTATTATGGAGGCTATTCGTTGCCAAAAATCCAGCCTTGTTGATCTGAGTTGAACAGTTTATTTTCCGACAAAATACACAATTCATTTGAATTTCTTAGTATTTAAACTCCAGAGATACATTCTTGGACTGAATTTGCCGATGCAACATTGTAAATACGTATTTCAACAAAATGCATTTTGATAAACTACAAAACGCCTTCTTACTTTAACGCTCGCAACTTTACATTGTCCGACCATCATGATTCGGCTCAGCTTAATCCAGATTTACACGTTTGCAATGTTGATAAATAAGCTCCGCCCATTTCCCCGCTCACTACTTCATCGTAAATAAACGTAATTGTCCGCTCACTTTCGGTATTTTCCGACAACGACTGGCAAATCTCCACGCAGTTACCTCCCATGTACGAATTAGGGAAATGTTGCAGCGTGTAGGTCTACACATTCAAGGTAAATGCATTAAGAGAATTAAACAGTATCACAATTATTTACTAAGCACCATGTGTTTCAGTTGCATGAGTGCCATTGCAGGTATTGAATCAACATCAGAAGATATAAAAAAGATTAGTTTTTGAAACGTACCCCACCTACATTGTAAAGCCAGCAATATAAGCGCAGCAAGGCGTAAATTTATATTTAGATTTTTATATCCCTGGCTAGGATTTTAACTTTGATGTTTTTTTAGTCGAGCCACCAAAGCCACATGATATGAGAACCTACTTCACCACAATTGAGCTTTTTTCCAAATTTAATATCTAGCCACTGCCATTACTGGTGTTGTGAATTCGCGCTCAATGACACTTTCATAAAAAAAAGTCGATTTTTTTATTCACAATTTTCAGAAAAACAATGCATAATTTTCACAAACAGAGCTGAGGTGTACCGGACTCAATTTTTTAATAACAATTCAAGAACACATCCAAAATTAAGGTGCCTTAAGTAGTCAATATTGACTTTTGGCAGTATAAAGTTCAAGTTGAATCTTTAATCAGGAGATGTTCTGTAAAGATATAAGATACCTCCTGCTTTAATAAAGATTGATCCTTTGCTTGTCACCTAGTATATTAATGTTTTAAATGCAAAAAAAGTGTCTGACTTCCAATATTATTTTGAATCTCTGTGTTTGTTCATATACATACCTGCAGATTGGTTAATTTCTTTAAGAAAATACACAAAAGTTACATGCCATCAACTGTCTGTGTCTTAATCCAACTCTTAATGGTTTTTTTCCAGACAGTAAAAATTACTGCTTGACTATAAATCAAGATTTTTTATGCAAAACAAATATATTTATAGAAGGAATAAGTCAAATTGATATTTAAGGTTCAGTTAAGTTGCTGCTTTACTATTGTCCAATTTTCAAGTCAAAACATATGGAAGATTTGCTACAGATAGATCTATACAATAATTTTTACAGGCCAAATTCTGGCTGCTGCCTTTCCCAGTAGTATTAAGTAACATTTAATTACTATATCAGAAATATAACCTTAATACTAGGGTATGACTGGATAAGAAAAAAAAAAAAAGAGTTTCTAATGTAAAGCTTTCATTTCTTAATATTCACTTGTAACGTTAGTAAAATTAAAACCAAAAGTATGAAGTTTAAATGTCTGTACATAGCAACTTCCCTTTCATAGATCTACATAACATTTTTTCAACCAAATTTTTTTTTCGTTTTCATTTTACCATGTATATATTAAAAGAGTCCAAAGATAAGTATAATGATTAACAATTGATGTATATAAAATTATTGTATCTACAAAGTATCATTTTCAGACTCAGGTAAATACGAAATCTTTCTGTACTTACCGATTTATCATGGTGTAAGAGTTACCTCTCTTTATTTTCCGCTCGTGAAATTTGGCTCCGCCTTTAAATCTTCGCCTATTTCCGTGATACTGCCATATATGGAAGTTGCAAAATCGTCTACAAATGTTAATCGCGTAGAAATGTAAAAGTCAAGTATGCAGTTGTAAACCTGAGAGTGTTATCTGATGCGGCTCCATTCTCGAACGTCGTGATGTACGGCGTAAAACGTGTCGTGTATGTCGTTGTACATTTCGTAAATTTGAGTTTAAAAAATTATAAATATTATTTGCATTTTATCTTAGCTGCATGTTACCAAATTACATTCTAGAAGTAAAAACGTTACTAGTTAAATCGAGATAATCAAAACGCACAATACGAGCACAATATGTACCTCTCGGATAAACGTTTATACTTTTACAAATCTGTTTAGTTGAACCGAAGTATAAATTGTCATGATTACAAGGCTGGATTTTTGGCAACGAATAGCCTCCATATGTTATAGCTCCCTTGCATGGCGCTCAGCATATAAGTTAGTTCTAGGACTGATTGGCCCGGTGTCAGGATAATGTGACTGGATGTGGTATCATGCCACGTGTCTACGGCGTGATAATGCAGTGTGGCAGCACTATACCTGTCAAAAGTAGACATCGTCTCCAAATGACTGAAATACTGTCGATGGGACGTTAAATCCAATGAACAATTTAAAATACTTAACCTGTGTAAGGCGTGCGTTTTTAAGTTGATCACTTAAGGGAAGACCCTGTGAATCGTGGAAACCTTTTAACATAAAAATACTGTGGTACTAGACCTAGAATCGACTCCAACGCAGGAATATTCTAATTCCTTCCAGGGCGCAAAGTACTGGTACAACCCAAGAAATGTGGAGAGTAATAAGTGCAAGTTGTAAAATAAAAAAAACGTATTTCCCAAATGACGTTAATGATATAACTGCATTCCCATACACTACCATAAAAAAGTCGGTAAGTAAAAATATCTTTTAAATCTTGTAACATATAGTTATAAATAGAACGAAACAAATGAGCACACCTGTGCAAGGACAAACAGCAATTTAACAGACTGTAGCCTTACGAACCTCAGTACACATTTACCCCGTTTCAAGACAAACCGAGATAGGTTTACGTGTGAATTAAACACGTATGCAACATTTAATGGTTTTAGCTACATGTCAAGGTCGTTTCAAATATCAAAAACAAATGTCAACATGATATTCAGTTTGCTAAGGTTTGCAATTTGTGGATAATTAATGTACAAAACAGTAGCGTTTCGTGCAATAGTTATAAAATACGCGATGTGTTGGTAGTACATGGATATTTCTATTGGTATTCCATATTCCTAAAATTTAAATTTAAATGAGGTTAAGATAAGACGTACAGGTCATGCAAGCGCCCCATACCGGAAACTTAACACCCACCCCGCTCCCTTAAATTGTATGTTTCTTTGTTGGGAAAGTTTATATCTTATATATTATAAATTCTACTTAAATGTGTCGATAGCACATAAGTGTATCTTCCTAAACTTATTTCATATGATGTTTAAAGGGGAACGTTTTCAAATCCATCGGGGATAAGATGTAGATTCCCGGGTAGGACATTTGAAGATGAGGTGGTGAGGGTCTCAATACGTTTTCAATATGCCCCACCCGGGAATATACAACCTTTCAAATTGGGGGGGGGGGGGGGGCATAAATCGAGGGCCACTTAAACATTTTCATCCTTCGAATTTAAAAACGTGTTCACGTTACTCGGGGGGGGGGGGGGGGGTGCAAACACTGGGCATTTAAGATGGTGGAGGAATCTCAAAACGTTTCCATTATGCCCTACCGAAAAAAAAAATTTCAAATGCTCTTGGGAATATATAAAAGTTTTTTCATGTTACCGGTGGGAATTTGGGGGTGACTTGAGATCGCTACACCAGTCCGTCTGTGGCAGAGTGCTTTAGGAGGTTCTGTCCCGTAATCGGGAGGTCTTGGGTTCTCTCACATGCCAACGTCGTTAGAAATGATCTTGCTGGGCGATCGGCATGAAAGGGTAGTTCCTGGACTGGTTGAGTGTCATGCCACCTGTCTATGATGTTGTATCGCATTGAGGCATCACTGTAACTAATTCACGTAGACAAAACTTCCAAAATGACAAAATGATTGAAATATTGTCAGTGAGACGTTCAACCAATCACATCAAAAAGTTGTGTGTTAAGGCTATCCCAGTAATACCCTGATACCCAACTCATTTTAAGGCTGGCGAAGATCCCAGGCACAAATGGTATAAGTATACTTTCTAAAACACCAAGGGCACCTTGGTAGAACCTAAAACTTTTCTTTTTCATTTATTTTTGGTAAGTCCACTTCAATTACATTTCAGCATAATTTGTAAAACGTTACCATGAATACAAAGGTTCAGTATAATGCAATTTTTATAAAACAAGGGAACCAAGATGGTACCAATTCTTTCAACCGAGATACATTGCTTTCATTGCCTATTATAGTGTAACTTAATACGTTCAAGCTGCGGGTTTAAGTAAACGTAACCTAAATATATATAAATATAACTTACCTTACATAAATTTCTTGTGGCCGGCATAGCCAATTGCTTATCTAACAAAGAAATGTGAGACAGTAATATATTCAGAGCTCACTAAAAATGATTACACCAAAACCTGATCTAAAGTCATTTACATGAAGAAGAATCAAGCTTGAATAACGTTCAAATTTACTAGATATATATAAATAACAATACAACTACCCCATGGTAGGGTAACAATCAGGGTCTAAAAATGATGAACCGGTACAGGTATTGTCACAAGCAATGATATATACCAAAATGTTTGCTAAAGTGACGGCATAGGTTGGCATAAATGGTGGCGTTCCGAGAAATCTAAGATGGCCGCCAAATGAAAAATAGAACTAAGATATATAAACATTTGGCTCATTACTCATTCTTAATGCTTGAAAAAAATATAAATAAGTAAAATTTCTTTGAGGAAATGTATTTTAAGAAAAGTAGTTCTTTCATTAGGGCCAAGATAGTATTCAAGGCCTATTTCAAGGTCAAAGGTCAAACTTTGAGGAACATACCATTCTGGGTATTTTTTTAAAAATCTTGATGACAATTATTTATAGAAATTGATTTCAAAGGAACCGTTTTTCTTTTTTTGTATATCAAATTGTTTTATAGGATTTATAGTTTGTGAAACCACTTTCCTAAATTGGCATACTTGGTGATATCTCATAAATCCAAGATGGTCGCCAAAATGAAAAAAAATGAAGGTAATAGTCGATATTGTCTTAGTACACAATTTTATATTTACTAAGATAAATATAAATATGCAAAAATTTCTTGAAGAAAGCTTTATTTCAAGATTACGTATGTTTATTTTCATAGAGGCCATGGTCATATTTAATGTCAAATGTCAAAACCGCGAGGAAAGAGCAATTTTGACATCATTTGTAAGAAAATAAACATTTTCATAATATTAATTCAATAAAATAATACTAAATACATTTAATGGATGCTTCAAATACTACGTAGTTTGATAGTAAGACAAAATAAATGTATATGCACAGAAATATCACCAATAGTAAAAATCATTATGAATAATGATATATCGCAAATAGAACAATTACTTTTTTTAACATTTTCTTAAAGCATTGATATGCGTATCTTGAATACCATGATATATCATTTAAACAAGAGTCAAGGTCAAATAGTATACCTTTAGTGTAATATTTAGGTAATAAGCTTGCTGAATAACATATTTCATATTTGCTAACCTCTAGAGGATTTATGTTGTGAACAAATTTGTACAGGTGCTGCCTTAAAGAATCCCTTTACACTTGTTTTCACACGTATAATCATTGGTGTGGCACATGCCAAAATAAGAGAAAATCAGATCATTCAAAAGTTCAATGTGTTTGGTACATGTACTACGAAACACAGTGTAAATGTTTTGGTTGCAATGTATTATTGGGAAGTATCAGGGGAATTTAAAAGAAAATCCCCTGTTTGTTGCCTAAAAACTGATCTTTCGATCATGATAATACACACGCATTTCATATAATTAATTATCAAAATCAGTATCGCTTAAAATACATTATTTAATGTGTTGTTAGCTCCACCTTTCGAAGAAAAAAATGTGGAGCTATGGTCATGACCCTCCTGTCGGCGTCGGTGTAGAATAAGATTCAGGTTTTCATTCATGTCCATTTCTCTAAAACCGTCAAACATATTCTATGCAAACTTAGAATACTTGCTCACTATAAACAAGAGCACCGTATGCGAGTGCCAACGCTCGTCTGTTTTTGCCCATAGTCTGACACCTCTTATCTGGAATTTCCGCGACAGGTAACAGTATATGCAACAGTTGGCCCATCGGTGCAGTGGGTAAAACAGTCAGGTTGTTTTTCATTCAAACGGCATTGAAAAGGGGTGTGTGTTCGAGTCCCAGCCGGAGAACAATTTATATCATCTTTTTTTTCTTTCTTTTATTTTTTTTAACGCAGTCTTGATCTCCAGAACCTGATAACTTAGATTTTTCAGTATACATGCTCCCTTTGAAATAAGCCAAATTGTTTCTTTTGTTTCTATAGAACATCATGAGTTATTCGTATCTTTCTCGATATCGTATCGATTCCAGAAAGTGTTGTATTTTAACCATATATTATGGTAATAACACGTACCAGTATGATAAAATGATATTTCATTCTGGTTCTTGTTCGCGAAGTATTATAGTCTACGGCTATATGTACGGACCCGTGAAAGATTTTTAGATCAACACTTACGTATCTTAAAATGTTGTAACGAAAATATTGGCGCTAACTTGAATACAATAAGCATAAATGGTCGAAATTGCATTGGTGTTCAATAACGACTTTAAATATCGTGTCCGCGTCGGTACCCTTTTGGACCGGGCGCCGTCCCAATAGATATACTGCATATTCCATCGCTTTCTTTATCATTCAACCAGGGACGGTCGACATATCAGAATCTACGACATTTTTCTCTGGTAAATAATGTGATCACAGTGACGAATTTAACATGCTTATTATATTTCATGTCTTTGTGTCTCAGGATAGAGCGAATTTGCTTTATATATTCTGCGCATACAATTTCAAAAAGTAGTTCGTAAAGGCTAACCTACATATCAACCCTGCAGCTGGCTAAATTTTAATACCGAAAACTAAATCCAGAGATATGAAAACCTAGATTACCTTTAATGTACCTCCGTGCTAAATCTTAATCATGACAGTATCTTATAAGAGCGTTATACAGTATCTGTTCTGAAAGATTTCTTTAAATTATTACATTTCTATGAGTAAAACTCGCATGAGTTGCCTTGAACAAACTTATAAGCTATATGATGTAGCAGTATTTTTCAATTGGCAGCTCTCCTGACTATTGGTCCTTTGATTTACTTTTGCAATTTGTAAGATATATATATATGTGTGTGTGTGTGTGTGTGTGTGTGTGTGTTATATTGAATGTCATTGATTAACCTATATTAAGTACATGTGTATATAAAATATCTGAATGAAAAGAAAATACACAAATTAAATAATGAAATTTGAATTGTTGTTTTAGATTTGCATCCACATTTTCATATAATTTTATAAACTGCAGGCAAGAGAAATGGAGATGTTAAGAGTGGCGATATGCTTATTGTTAGCAATCCATTGAAATAATTGATGTGTTAATTTTTTTGGTTGAAAATTTGATCCTCTTTTTAATTTTTTTAAAAAAAAACAAACAGACAAAAATGCGACATCATCACATTAAAAACCCTGTTCTCGCAGCGCTATGTATCAGCCCTTTGATTTCAAGTGGCAAAGACTAACTTTAACTTATTTGGACTTCTTCTTGGTGTCAAACATTATTTGAATTATCCTTTAATTATGTATATAAGAGGTTTTATTTTATTGTACTTGATCAAAGCAATGTGCCACCTTTTCATCTGTCATAATGCTTCGCGTACAGTATCGACAGATAGATAGATCAGTAATCTACACGTACTCCCCTGAAATATCCTTCACTCGACGGTATTTGTGCTTTGGTTATAATTATGGATCCACATTTTAGAAAACACTGTCGGTTCACATATATTTTACAATTACTATCGACCTCTCTGTTAAGTATTTGTATTCTTTCCAAACTGCTTCCGTTCAGACCTATATTTACGCATTTCGGTACATTGGTATCCTTGGCTTTCATTTTGCCAGATTTCCTAATAAAACCCACGTGACACACCCCTGTGACGTCACGGTCGAACACTGTACCGGTCCAGTAGAGTAAGGAACTCAGAAATGTCTATGTTTCGGCGGTCCTTGTTTAAGTTGGCACAAAACCAACAGGTAAGACATCATCTAAATGTTTACAATTATTTTATCATTTCGAAACGCAAACTTTAATTTGAAATTATAGGTATACAAGGGCAAGGACGAAGCATGAAGAAAAAAGTGGGTGGGGTGAAATCAGTCTGAATTAGATCGAACTCACCGGTACCTCACACGAAGAATGAATTAAATAGGATATGTAAAGTTTCTGATAACAAGAAGATTATAAAACATAGATACTGCTAAACTTAGCTAACTGTCACAAATGTTAATGTGTTTTTCTATCCAGTTATCTGAAGCTGACTGCAAGGTCAAAGCAGTCCAAAGACCAGCGTTGCTATGTAAATTGAATTGAAGTGCTTTAATTCAATATGTGGTTTTATTTTCTTTATCACAGGTGCTGTTAGTCACCAATGCCAGATATGCATCATCATCAAGTGCAGTAAGTACTTTTTTAATGCTTATCACAAAATAAATTTATAAGCCATTGGCATAGATTTAGTGAAAAGGGAAGGTGACTTTAGTTCTGACTCTTGGAAAGAAACATCAAATATCCTCGAGTGCCCAAACTGCATCCTCTAAGATTACATTAGGAAATGCAACATAAAAAAAAACATAGAATAAAAACTGTTCACATACCAATGAATTGTATCAAATTCACATTGAAACCCCTAAATAATTCTTTTATAAATAATTATTCACTCGGAAATAGCATTTAATACATTACCAGTCAAATATTTTGCCATCATTTTGTATGGTCCTAACTCCGCCCCCTAGGTGACATCATAGCAGTTGCGAATTGTACACATTTGACTTCCATCTATAAATGTGTAAACACAGCAGATGGAATTTCCGAGATACTTTTATTTTAAAAAATTGAGTTTAAAAGGGCCATTCTGCATGGCAATCATTTTGTATTAAGAAAAACGCATAAAAAGAGTGGTGCGAGATAAAATTTGCAATATTTATCTGTCTGAATCAAAATTTCATACAAAAATCATCTGAGTTTATTTACAGAAACATTTAAAAAAAAAACTCACAGTCGCATACACGTGTGATTAAATCTAGCAAGACTACGATATAAAAAAGGAAGGTGGCGGAGTTAGGACAAGGGCGCAGTTAGGACCTCCGACGATATAGCAAATATTTCAGATGAGACATACCTACTTAAAATGAGTAACTTCTGTACAAGCCCCTGTAGCTGATTGGTAAAAGCATTCTTTTCTATTTTTGAATTGTGACCATGGCTTCAAACCTATTATCTTACCAGGTTTTGTGATGCTTGCATCATCATTCTTGTAACTTTTTGGATATGTTGCATTTGGTAGATAGCAAAGATTTTGTAGTTAAAATCATTGTGGAAAGGAAAAAAAAACTGGCTGTCAAGTGCTTAGTGAAGGCAACTATAAGCTAACAATTGCAATTAGGAACCCTGCTTACTTACTGTACTGCATTGTGATAAAACAAGGGTGCATTAACTCACAATAGCGACTGTCATTTTCATGAACAGGCTACAAAAACTTGGGAGGCTAAAGTTGCATGGGATAAACCATGACACATTTTGCAAGAGTTGATGATTTTGTATAAGAAAAACTGACCGACCAAAAAAAAAAAAAAAGATTATAACATTAATAACAATTTAACTAATTAATTGATTGATGAGGCTTGGATTAAGATATTTTTTTTGAAATGACCAAAAAAACTAAATGAGAGCTGTATAAATCTGTTATATTTACCCAGAACTTGAAAGATGTGCTGTCCAGTAAAATCCCAGAGAAGCAGAATGAAGTGAAAGAATTTAGAAAGCAGTATGGTCAAACAAAGGTTGGAGAAGTTACAGTTGACATGGTAAGACCACTTATCTTCCTCATAATGAACATAAGATTTGTCATTAAAATGCATTTCTGGGAAAGAAAATCAACAATATCCTGTTTTTGTGTGTGTGTGTGTGTGTTTTTTTTTTTTTTTTTGAGGTGACATATATCTTGAGTTGCATGTAACTTTTAATTCATTTTGGGGGAAAATATATACATTGTAAGTTTTGTTGTTGGATTTGTTAAAAATGTGTCGATGATGTGCAGAAAAAAAATCCTATAGCAAGACAGAGCGTCAAGGTATTTGCCTATCATATATGAAGAAGGGGTAATTCTGTCTCATAAAATTGTCAGAAAATAAAGCTCATTGGGCAAAAATAAGTAAGAACTTGTCCCTGCTAAGTGACAGATTTAAGTTTCGTGTATGACATGTTCATTTTTTATCTCGTGTAACAGATTTCAGCTAGATATAAAGCAAAACAGAGCAAATCTCTCCAAATCTCACCTCAATGATCCCTGATAAAAATACAACTTGTATTTATTACATTCAAAAATTCAACATTGATATAAAAAAAATTTCTCTTCAGATGTACGGAGGTATGAGAGGTATCCGTGGTCTGGTCACAGAGACCTCTGTCCTTGACCCTGAAGAGGGTATCCGATTCCGTGGATACAGTATCCCAGAGTGTCAGGAAGTCTTACCAAAGGGTATATATTTTGTTGTATACAATACATTGCTTAATATTATAAAGTAAGAAAAGATTTTTGAAGTGCTAAATACCCCTCTAATTTTTTTTTTAGTGTCTGTCAAAGAGGAGAGTTGGAACTTTATGTCTAGAGTGCCAATTTTATTGAATATGTAAGGAAACCTCCTTTCTATACTGCATTTTGGAGTTAGATGTTTCAACTAACAAATGTATTGAATTCATATTTTAATAGTTCTTATAAATGCTTGCACATCATGGAAAAGATTGTGCCATTTTTTAAAGCAAATTGATATGTTGTCAATATCTTTCTCTTGATAGATTAAATAATAAAATATTGTCAATATGCAATAATGAGGATATATGACAGCTGTAATATTTCTATGGCAATCCAGATATATATCCACCATTGTAATTTGTCGAAGACTGGCCCTTTTTTTAGAATACAAAATTTTGCACACGACTGGAAAAATTTTGAAAAAAAATATATTGAGGTCCTGTGTAACCTATTAGCCGCTGGTGGGAAGGAGCCGCTG
Source organism: Solen grandis (assembly GCA_021229015.1). Lineage (NCBI taxonomy): Eukaryota > Metazoa > Mollusca > Bivalvia > Adapedonta > Solenidae > Solen > Solen grandis. The sequence goes on along the minus strand of CM037781.1, from coordinate 42,443,485 downwards.
CCCGAGGGCATCTTCTGGCTGCTGTGTACGGGCGATGTCCCCACCCAGGAACAGGTGGCTAGCCTCAGCCAGGAGTGGAACGAACGAGCTGCCATCCCCAACCATGTCATCCAGATGCTGAACAACTTCCCCGCCAACCTCCACCCCATGTCACAGTTCAGTGCTGCCATCACTGCCATGAACAGCGAGAGCAAGTACGCCAAGGCTTACTCCGAGGGCATCAAGAAAACACAATACTGGGAAGTAAGTAACATTTTGGTAAATTATAGGACCAAGAGTTAAATACCCTTAAAATGCTTGCCAGATTCTGTTTTTTTTTTTGTTGTTTTTTTATCATTAAAATATGAGCATGATGACCCGTCAATAAACACAATGTTAATGCTGATTATTACTTTTATGATGATAAATATCACAAAACATAGTTTAACAATGACATATATAAAAATTACATTTTTCTAATTAATGTAAATGGTGCTTTCTATTCAAGTTCTAAAAGGGCCAGCTGTCTCAATTTTTTTATTGCTACCTTGGTTACAGTACGTGTATGAGGACTCAATGGATTTGATTGCCAAACTCCCAACTGTGGCAGCCATTATCTATCGCAACCTGTACCGTGACGGAACATCAGTGGGCGCCATTGACCCACAGAAGGACTGGAGCTGGAACTTTGCTAACATGCTTGGTTATGAGAATGCTGACTTTGTGGAACTGATGAGGATGTACCTGACCATTCACAGGTATGACAGTCATTGTGGAGGAAAGAGTTTTCAAGATTATCTTTCAGTTTTCATTAATATCCGACTGCTGATCGAAATAATCAGTTAAAATCTCATAAAAATCTTTTCTTTTTTCTTTTTTTTAATCTTGTATGCCTAAAATTACTCTTGATTTCTGGCCAAATCTGTTGCTTCTATACCCCTTCTTCTCAAAGTAAATTGGTGGCTAAATTGGTCACTAATTTTAATTCATACAACACACCATAGTTATTGCAAGAACCATAACTCTATATTGCTTTTTGCAAGAATCATGGTCATTTAACACTTAAAAAATACTGGACTTCTTGGTTTAAAAGTATTTTATGTCAGCTTTTATCTATAACTATCAAAGCCATATCTCTGTAATCATATTCATACTTCCGAAATGATCAAGTCACCTAACTCTTATATGAATTTTAATTGTGGGCCTTTTTCAACTTGGAAAATAGTTTTTCATGAAAGTACTATCAAAGTCAATTATCTCGGTATCTCAGTATCCATTGCATGTATTAACTCTAATTAAATCTTATTGGTTCTTATATCAACATAAAGGAAGGATATGGGTGTTTTGATACCCACCCCTCATGCCACATACCTATGGCGTGATACTGTAATGTGGCAGCACTATTTTTTCTCAAGTAGACATTGTCTCCAAATGGCTGAAATACTGCTGGTTGGACGTTAAACCCAATAAATAGACAAGCACTTAGAGATCAATTTTCCATCTTCTGTATATCTGTCTGTCCATCGCACTTCAGCAGGTGACACGCATGTTCCAGAGAACACTCTTGTAATTTCTTTTTCTCTTACCTTAATCAGTTAAAGAAGCATTGTTTATAGCTATTTCAAACACTGGATTAACAGTCTGTTCCACTCAAAGACAGGTTTGTTTTTTGAAACAATGTATTTGAAAGAAATATCGTTAATTTAAGTGTCCAGTTTATACATGTATAACCTTTACAAGGAGATGGGTAAAAGAAAATCATTAATTTAAGTGTCCAAGTGATTAAAAAAATCAGAAGAGCGTCTGCACATGTTGGTGGTGCTCTTGTTTTATATTTATATTATGTTATTTCCTGTCTTTTTCACAAAATTTATATAATTTTTTTTAATGTAATGAGGCGTATCTCAGCATTATTATGTTATTATTTGATTAATAAAGAAGATACAAAGTAAATGGAGGTGTAAACCTGTGACGAAAACAGCAAAATGATTTAAAATATTATAGTTGTATAAATGAGGTGTTTTTAAGTCCTTAAGTATAGATTATCAAGTTACAATATTTAGACTGACTTGGAGTTTGACTGTTGTGTTCCAGTGACCATGAGGGAGGTAATGTGAGTGCTCACGCCACACACTTGGTGGGCAGCGCCCTCTCGGATCCCTACCTGAGCTTCTGCTGCAGGCATGAACGGACTGGCGGGTCCACTCCATGGTCTGGCAAACCAGGTACAGCCTCACTTGGTCACGTGTTACAGTGCCATTGTCACATTGGCCTACCATGGAATAAATATCCATAAATGTCACAACAATTCAATTTTTCTTTAGGACAGTTGGTTGAGTTATAAACTTTAATAGATTTTACATTTAATTGAGTAACAACAGTGTTCCCATTCACGCACAAATGTACGTGAATCACGTACAGAATGTTGAAAAAACGTACAACATATCAGAATACTAGTCTTCTCTACGTGACCGGAACGTACACAAAATGCCTACAGTTTTACTTTTCTTTTCTTCATTTTTTTTTTATATTTACACGAACCTGAATACCTACACGTACGTCGTAGCCTTGTGTTTTATGGCACGAAAATCGATAAATGATGCTTCGGAAATTCCTTGCTCTAAAAATAGCACAATTATGGGAAGTAACTCTTGAGGGTACGTACGATAAGGTTCGAGTGTTCCAAATTTGTTTACGAATGTGCGTCTGCATAAAATGTCGGGGGGAAAAACAGTCTACGCTAACCGGCCTGTGGAAAATAACTTCCCCAGCACCCGCAGCCGATTCCGATAATGTTCAGCAACAAGATGACAGTCCAAGTGATGTAAAAGATTACAGATTAAAAAGAGGCCAAAAATAAAAACATTCCAAAAACATTGGTTGACATAATTTCTGTGGCTTCGTTTCGATGATGTTAATAAAATTATGTATTGCTACGACGTAGAAAAGAAGGAATGCAGACATTGTATTCAGTAACAAAGCATTTTTTATGTTGGTACCCCCAATTTTCACACGGAACCCCCAGAACTGAAAATTGTGGCTCACAAGGGGTTCCATGAACCCCTTGATTAGAAAAGGCATGGGAACACTGAACAAGCAGAATTATTATACAGTGTTTAAAGCATCTCATTAACAGTTGATCTGTTGAAAAAAAAATCTACTGTCACTCATTCATGTTAGTGAAGTCTTTTGTTTTCTGACAATAAACTTGGCTTGTGTAGGTTTCATTGTACTGAATATCTTCGGGAATTCACGTTAAATATAGAATATGATATCCCCGAAACTGGTACTTGCTGAAGTATGTGACTCAGTCCTCAACACTGTAATACAGTTGAAGAGTTGTAAATTACAGTCAGTCAGTTAAGTGATTTTTAGCTCTTCTATTCGAAGAAAGCTATTGTAGTCGCCCTGGTGTCGGCATTGGCGTTGCAGCTTTTGGTTAAAGTTATGCATGCAAGTTACTATCAACCTTATATCTCAATAACCATTTATGGTATTGACTTGAAAGTTTATAAATATGTTTAGGGGCATCAGACAACCAAAGTAGATAACTCTTGACTATATTTAATATGAATTATGGCCCCTTTTTAACTAAGAAATTTTGGTTAAAAGTTTTGCATGCAGTAGAAAATTTGGTTAAAGTTTTGAGTGCAAGCTACTATCTAGTTTGTATCTCAATAACCATTCATTGTATTGACTCGAAAGTTGAATATGTTAAGGGGCATTGGACAACCAAATAAGATAACTCTTGACGGAATATATAACAAATTATGGCCCCTTTTTAACTTGGAAATTTTGGTTAAAGTTTTGCATGCAAGATACTACTTTCATGGTAGACAACCCTTGATTGAATTTGTTACAAATTATTGCCCTTTTTAACTTAGAAATTTTGGTTAAAGTTTTGCATGCAAGTTACTTTCATGCTAATATATCAGTATTCAGGCATGCGATTAATTTCATCTTTGATATGTTTAGGGGTATTTTACTATAAAGGAAGATAACACTTTATGGAATATATTAAAAAATTATGACCCCCTTTTAACTTAGAATTCTAGTTAAATTTTTGCAATCAAACTACTATCCAGCTTATATCTCAGAAATTTCTTGTGGAATTGACTAGAAAGTTAAGGAGTGTCTTCTGGGGCATCAGAAAACTAAGGAGGATAACTTTTGGACTGAATTTTTTGCAAATTATGACCCTTTTCTAACTTGGATTTTTGGTTAAAGTTTTGCATGACAGTGTTATTGTGCTTATGTCTCAGTAACTAGGCATGAGATTGATTTTAGACATCATAAAAATATAAAGGGGTTTCAGACTATCAAGGTATATCATTTTTGGCTATTATTTTGTACAGGGTATGTGAAGGGCAAGAATTGAAATAGATTTCATTTGATTTACCAACAAGCATTTTGAAAAGTCGAGCGTGCTGTCCTCTGACAGCTCTTGTCTATTTTGTTGAGGTTGTGACTCGTTTGTTTAGCAAAGAATCTTTTGAGTTACTCATTTCCTTCTGTTTTAGTTATCTGCCCTGAGGTATATGCTATGATCTTTAGGCAATATGGTACAAAGATTTGTAGATGAATTTGAAAAATATGACATCACTAATCCATCAGAATTCAACAGTTCAGCAGCATTTAACATAGCGTTCTTATATTGTTAATGCTACTGATTGCACTGATAGAAAAATCTATTACTTGATAGGATCAGTATTTGTTTTGAGGTAGTTATGAAACCTGGTCCTAACTTGATATTTATTGCTTTTCAAATTGATGAACTGTCAGAAACTCTTGGCAAGGGACATAACTGTGACTGTACTGATGTGTGTTACAGGAAGTACTGGTGTGGTTAACGCAGGTGCATGAACAGTTGGGCGAGAACGTGAGCAAAGAGCAGCTGAAGGACTTTGTTTGGAACACATTGAAGAGCGGCCAGGTCAGTATTGACAATCTATTTCATTAATTCCTTCATTAAACGGAACTGACCTTCAAGAGTTTTCTCAAACTGAACTTTCTCCTCAACTTAAATTTTGTTATGTTTCTAAGAACTACCATACGTAAAGACTTTAAAAAGATAAGTGTTTACAAACATTTAATGATATCCCAGCTTCATGGAAGTGGGGGCTATAGAAGAATCTTGCTCTTTGTGTCGCATCTTATTGTGTCCTGGCATTACACGATGGGATGCTTGGGATTAAAATAACCTTTTACTTTGTGATGCTATTGAAACACAGGCTGGATGGTACTGGCTTAAATTACAACTTTTGTATGATTTTTTGCTCCCCCTGATTTATTCAACAGGTCCCTGGTTTCAAAAAACTTCACAAACTTCCATGAGTCATTCACTTTATGTCTCCATCCATTATATTAATTAGGGGCCTCCATGGCCAAGAGGGTAAAATCGCTGACTTTAACACTTACTCAGCCCCTCCGCGTGGGTTTGAATCCCGGCAGGGTCATTCGGATTTTCATGTGAGGAAGCCTTCCAGCTGCCTTGCGGTAGGTCAAGGTTCTATAATGGGTAGATGTGCATGAAGTGGCGATTTTCCGGTTCATTGATTGTTACAAGATTTGTGTCTCTTGAAACCTAGTCTCTGTAGCTGATTGATATTGCAGCCTTGTGAAAGCAACTCCTCCTACGTTTCTGAATGAATCTTTTCAAAACTTGGTCAGTGTCATAACTATAATGGGTAAGTGTGCATGAAGTGGCGATTTTCCGGTTCATTGATTGTTACAAGATTTGTGTCTCTTGAAACTTAGTCTCTGTAGCTGATTGATATTGCAGCCTTATGAACACAGCTCCTCCTACGTTTCTGAATAATATTTTCAAAACTTGATCTGTGGCATTACTATAATGGGTAGATGTGCATGAAGTGGCGATTTTCTGGTTCATTAGATTATGCAAAATTTTTGTCCCTTGAAGTCTCTGTAGCTGATTGATATTTCAGCCATGTGAATGCAATTCCTTGTATGTATCTCACCTAATCTTTTCAAAACTTGGGCAATGTCATTACTATAATGGGTAGATATGCACAAAGCAGGGAGTTTGATGTTCATCAATATTTGCAATAGTTATGCCTTTCTAAACATGGTCTCTTGAAAACACAACTCGAGTTTCTAAACAGGTAAAAGTGCATAAAGCAGGAATTTTCTGGTACAGTGACTTTTGCAAGATTTATGCGGAGAAAGAAAAAAGGATTCATATTAATGCTACTATTTGACCTACTTTTATATTGGAAGCCTTTTTAGGGTTCTGTCTCTGTATATAGGTATCCTATTTTCTTCCTGACTGAAATATTTTGTTAAATGGGACATTAAGCTCCAAATATCCAATCCAACACTCTGCTGTTTTTTTTCCATTTAATGAGTTTTACCATTCTGTAATTATAATGGTAGTTTTGTGATTTTTTTTTATCAAAATTACCATTTGTAGTTTGGTAGTTTAAATAGAGATTCCAATGGTAGTTTTGTGATTTTTTCCATGAAATTACCATTTTTAGGTTTGGCCATTTTGATAGAGACTCAAGTGGTAATTCTATGATTTTTTTCTCCATGAAATTACCACAATCTCAGGCCCCTGTCTTTTCATCATCTTTAGTGATTGCCTCACTTTGAGAAAAGTATATGTGCGAATATACATGTACTGCTCTTTCAGCTAAATTAATTGGTCTCACAGACTTCATTATGAGGTTATGCTTACATAAATGTTAAAAGCAATAATTAAAAGGACCCTCTTGGTCTTTATATTTTGTGGCAGCACTAGCACTCCTGTTTGCCAGAGGCATTACAAAAAGAAACATATATTGTAAAGGAAATGACTGAAATAGTGTTGGCTGGATGTCAAACCAAATGAAAAACAAATAAAATGTTTTTCAGTGTTAACATTTTGTGTAAAGGTTCAAGACCTTTGACAGAAATTTATTCACTTACAGGGGTTTAAAAAAAAAATTTAGGTCACTTGTACTGTTGGATGAGTAGGTGAAAAATCTTACCCGTTCCTATACAAAGTTTGCTTGTCCTTGCACAATTTTAACAATGGGAACTTCTGGTAATATCTTGACTAAGGTTTGTAATAATATGAAATTGTTTTTTTTACTGAAGCATTTCTATCTCAGCTGCGGAAAATCAATCATCTGGTCAGACTAGTGTTAAGGGAAGTCATGCTCGTCCGACAATGAAATTCACTCCTAAGTTTGAGCGCACAAGTGGATTTCCACACCCCTGACTTAATATATTTATCAATATGTTTCATGATTTTAAAAATTCATATATTTACTTCTAAATTACTAATTATACCCCCGATATGAAGTATATTGGGACTATATTGGAGTCATGTCCGTCCGTCTGTTGGGCAGTCTGTCTGTAGCTGAGATTTGTTTGCACTATTTCTTGGCTTCTTTTTGGTCAGATTTTAATGAAACTGAACTAGACTGATAAGTACCCAGCCTAGATGCGCATATTGTTGGCATGTCCTGATTTGCTTGATTTTGTCTGACATGACAACAGTAAATGTGACATGGCAACTGTAACTGTGGTATCTAGGGGTATTCATCATCGTTAATGATAATTCTTGTAATTAAGTGTTTGGCAATTTTACTTCTATGAGGTGTGAGTACTTAAATTTCACTGACACCTATTAACCTACAATTCAAATTTGTATTATATCTTTAATGCAGGTGATTCCAGGTTATGGACATGCAGTGTTGAGAAAGACTGATCCGCGCTACTCCTGTCAGAGGAAATTTGCACTGGAGAAGCTGCCAAACGACCCAATGTTCAAGTTGTGTGCAGCATTGTACGATGTGGTGCCAGACATTCTGTTAGAACAGGGCAAGGCCCAGAACCCCTGGCCTAATGTGGACGCCCACAGTGGAGTCCTTCTTCAGGTGAGGCTGACTGGTGATTTTTTTCTAGATTTCTACTATCTGTGGCTTTCTTATTGGGAATATAAGCGTTAAAAATAAAAAAAATTGAGAAGCCATAAGAAAAGGAAACAATCAAATCATATAGTTATTGGTGATATTTTCCAAGAAAGTTTCAAATCCACATTTAGATTTTTTAGCTCACCTGAGCAAAGCTGAGGATGAGCTTTTGTTATCACTTGATTGTCCATTGTGCATCAACAATTTCAACAACTTCTCTGAAACTACTATGGATTTTCATCAAATTTTGCCAAAAAATTTTCCCCCATTTTCCCTAGAGTCACATGAAAACACTTGCTAAAAATGTCCAAAGGAAATTTTTTTTTTTTTAAAATAATAGAAAAGTGACTCAAAAATGATTTAGCCAATTCCTGTCATTATTTGCAAAATTCACAAAAGTGTGTGTTTTTTTTTGTGCAAGAAATGGCATTTTATAAATGGAAGTTAAATCTTGTGATCAATACAGAAAAATGACCATGAACAGGCCAACATCGTCACAAATATCCTTAAAAGTATTCCATTTTGAAAACAGAAATATTTGAAGATGAAAGTTCTGAATTTAGCTGACTTTAAATTTTAAGGTGTTTTCTCAAAATTCGCACTTTCTAATTGTGATTAATTCCCAGTATTGAGGATCCGAAAGGCTTATTTCTTGTAACTGGTAGTAAGTTTGGTACATAAACAATACTTCTGCATAAAAGCAAGATTTGTTTTATTGTAAAATTTAATGTAGCATGCATGCCTTTAAAGTCGCTTGTCTAAGCATGCAACTAACGGGGAAAATAGCTGATGGTGCATAGCAAACTTTGAGTAGTATATATAGACCTACAGATTTTATATTTGGTACATAGCATCAGCTCATGTTGCCTCAACATCAGTGCAGAATTTGTGCCCTTGGGATCACAATGGGCCACGCCCAAGAACCACACCAGAATTTTTGAATAGAACTATATGGAGAATTCTTGAAAAGTCTTCACCAAATTGATTTTCACCAAATCTCACTAGAATGATACGTATGTAAGCCTGATGCTAATTCCTAATTTTATTGAATTTCATGAGGAACTTAGGTTGCCAAAGCAACCAGAAGACATAACTTTTGTTGTTGTGCGTTAACAATTCCACCAATCTCCTCCCCTGAAATTACCAAATGGATTTTAATTAAATTTTACCAAAATGATATTTGTGATTGCCTAATGCAAATTCCTAATATTTTTTTTCCACTTTCATGAGAAACTCTGGTTGCTACAGCAACCAGAAGGGATAATCTTTAAAATGCTTTTTCTCAGAAATATGTAGACCTACAGATTTGATATTTGGTACATAGCATCAGCTCATGTTGCCTCAACATCAGTGCAAAATGTGTGCCCCTAGGGTCACAATGGGCCACGCCCATGGCCACACCCGGATTTTTATATAGAACTATACAGGAAATTCTTGAAAAAACTTCTCTTTGTAAACTAGTCCATGGATTGTCACCATAATTTATAAAATGATACTTATAAATATTAGCCTGTGGCTAATTCCTAATTTTTCTTGAATTTTATGAAGAACTTTGGTTGCCATGGCAACCAGAAAGCATAACTTCAAAATATGTTTTCTCAGAAACATAGACCTACAGATTTGATATTCGGTACATAGCATCAGCTTCTGGTGCCTCAACACTATCAACAAATATGTGCATCAGGGTTTACATGAGGACACTCCCGGTGTAACAGTCAAGTTTTTCCCCAGTCAGTTTCTTCCCCATTAAAATTCCATTTGGGTGGGGGGGGGGGCTATTTTTAAAAATTGAAAAATGTAGTAATTTTGGGCAAAATGTCATTATTTGGTAGGGAAACAACCTGTAAAAAGTAGAAAATTATCCCTCTCCCCCTAAATTTTTTTTTTTTTAAATCTATTCATACTGACAGGAAAAAAGAAATGTAATGAAAAAAAATATTTGACTAAAATGAGAACTTTCATGCATGTTCAGTGAGAGGTTTGAGTCCTATTTATTCACTAGTTTGAATTTTTACAAGGATTTTTTTCTCTTATGTAGCAGGTTTGAATGAGATTTTCAGCATAAAATAGAGGAAATCTCTCAAAATCTCATTTCTGGATGATCCCCGATATGTAGATACATAAGAACATTCTGTATATGTGCCAATATAGTTGTGAAAATATGGAACCCAAATATTTGATTTGTTAATTGTTGTAATTAATTTTCAACAGTCCTGCTAAATGTCATACTCAGCAAGCAATTTGCATTTGAGATCTTACTGTAGTAAGTTTTTTAGCTCACCTGAGCCAGAGGCTCAAGGTGAGCTATTGTGACCGGTCTTCGTCCGTCCGTCGTCCGTCCGTCCGTACCCTCGTCCGTCAATTTTGCTTCAAACGACTCTCTCCTTAACCGCTTGTCAATTTTGATAAAACTTTACAGGATGTTCCTTGGGTGGTCCTTTCAAAGTTGTTCAAAGAATTGAATTCCATATGGAATTCTGTTGCATGCAACGGAAAGAAAAACTTAAAATGTCTTCTTCTCCAACACCAACTGAATTCAAAATGTTTTTGGCACAGATGTTCCTTGGTAAGTGTCTACCAAATTGTTCAATTATTTGGATCCGTAAAAACATGGCCGCCAGGGCGTGGCTAGTTTTCTTAGATCCTATACTCAAATCTTAAAAATCTTCTCCTCCAAAACTGCTGGCTGATTTTCAAATGTTTGGCACAGATACTCCTTGAGTAAGTGTCTACCAGATTGTTCAATTATTTGGATCCAAAAATACGTTGGCGCCAGGGGCGGGGCTAGTTTTCCTTATGTCTATAGTGTAAAACTAAAAAATCTCTTATCCAAAACTACTGCTTGATTTCAAATTTTTTGGCACAGATTTCCTTATTAAATGTCTATCAAGACTGTTCAAATTATTTGGATCCATAAAAAACATGGCCGCCTGGGCGGGCTAGTTTTCCTTATATGTCTATATGGGAAATTGAAAAACTTCTTCTCCAAAACCACTGGCGTTATTTCAATTGTTTGGCACAGAATGTTCCTTTATTAAATGTCTTCCAAGATTGTTAAAATTATTTGGATCCGAAAAAATCATGGCCGCCAGGGTCGTGGCTAGTTTTCCTTATATGCTAAGTCAAATCTTAAAGAATTTCTCTCAAAACTGCTGCTGATTCAAATGTTGGCACAGATGTTCCTGTGAGTAAGTGTCTACCAAGATTGTTCAAATTATTTGGATCATAAAAAAAAATGACTGCCTGTATGGGAATTTTCCCTATATGTCTTAAGTGAAAACTTAAAAACAACTTTTCTCCAAAACCACTGGCTGAATTCAAAATGGTTGGCACAGATGTACCTAGATTGTTCAAACTATTTCGATCTGTTAAAGACATGACTGCCAGGTGGGCTAATTTCTCTATATTTAAATTTGAATGTACTTTATCAACTATGCAGCAGTAGATGTCCATTAGAGCTCAGGTACTTTAGAAAACCAGCCAGATCTGCCATGCTGACTGGATAATGCCTTGAATATGTCAAGTCATAAATTGAGCTTTCATGTCTACTATATCTTTAATCAACTAGCCTAAGGTGACGATCAGGCCATCATGGCCCTCTTGTTTCTTTTTGTTTTTTCTTTTTTTAGAACACAGGGGTCATTGAGCACAAGCTCGTAAACTTTTATTTTGTTCACTCTCCTTAGTTCCTTGATGAAAATTAACACTGTAAAACCTATCCAGGGTTAAGATTGCATTCAGTTGGATCTTCTTTAGAACTCTGTAAAATGTATATGTAATTCCTAAATGTTTGACACAGAATATATGGTTTATTTCAGTACTACGGTATGACAGAGATGAGTTTCTACACGGTCCTGTTTGGCGTCTCCAGAGCACTTGGTGTTCTCTCCTCCCTTGTCTGGGACCGAGCCCTTGGCCTGCCCATTGAGCGACCAAAATCATTCGACACACCTGGCCTCATGAAGCTTGCAAAGAATGTAAAATAAGCATCATAGTGATAGAGAAGTTTTTAGATGCAACGTTTATCATTATTGAGAATGTTGAGTTATATATCGGTTATTTTGTGATACAGGAGCTGGAGTCTGTTTACAGCCATTTACTTTGGGTTTCTTTTTTCTTTTTACATAGAAAACGTCCTCACATTCTTACTTTCTATGTAAAACTTATTTTTAAAGATTTATGGACAGTATGATTGGTTGAGTATGGTATATTACATGCTCGCAGAATATGTGAGGAACATCAGTGTGCTATATATATGTGTATTTGGTGTCAGTACGTTTCACGATTGTTTAATGTGTATATATAGCTCTGATGGATTTTTAAAATCATTTGTAGATTTTTTTGTCTATCAGATTTGATAAAACGAAATGTTTGAGTATGAAACATTTCAGTGTTTATCATTGACTTGTAGTAGATTGTTTTATAGTTATGGTATACCAATCCCAGGTACATAGATGTATATGCAAAAAAATCTACTGATATTTTTGGACAAGCCAGTAATTATTCTTGTTTCTCAATATTCAACACTACACTAGAGGTGTACCTGTATACAATGCACTAGATGTATTGCTTATTTATATTTTACACCACATTATCTTGATCACCTTGTTCCATTCCATTTAGTTTTTAAAAAAAAAAGAAAAACATGACCTGTTTCCGTTTCCCATTAAATCTTCTTCAGCTGTAATCAAAATGCCTAGAATACTAATAACCACAAAGGCATCCAGTGTAAGGATATATTTTATTTTTCGCAGAGACTGTTATTTATTTATATGAAGATCAGTTTTGTTACGAGGTAAGAGGTGGAAAATGAGTGTGGAATCCAATAACCATCATCCATACTGCAGTGTCCACTCTCTGGTCGGTGCCATTATTGTCCTGATCTGTTGATCTCGGCTACTAAGACTGTGTGCCCGTGGTCTGTAGTCTACCATCTGTTGTGTTAGGAGACCTGTCATCTATTAAAAAGCATTATATACTAAGAAGCTTTCTCAGTTTTATGTGTATCATGTAATTTAGTAATGGAATAAGATTAGTGTCTTTCATGACATCCAAAATACTCTCCCTATCTCTCTTTTTTTCTCTCTCTCTTTCTCTCTAATGGATATATTACCCTTTACCTCGCAGACTCATTTTGAGGCACTTCCAAACAGAGCAGACCCAGATCAGACATCTTCTATAGGAGCTGTCTGATTAGGGTCTCCTCTGTTTGCTCATATATATACAATATTTTAGCTGAAATTTAATGCACGACAAAGAGAAATCTGTTCCTTCATACACCATTGAAAATTCTGTCAATTAATATTCTTGAAGTCATAAATTCATGAGCTAATGGGTTAACAGAGCACAATGTGCTCAAAGTCACCTATTGGGATCACCCTGTACCACAATTGTCAACAATTTGTTATAAAGCATCTCTGAATCTGACAAGAAACTTTGCATGATGATCACTGGGTGGTCTTCCACCAAACTTTGTTTAATGAACTTGATCAGTGCATGGCAACTATAAACTTTTTACGATTTTTCAAAATGGACCATCTCAAATGCCCCCCATCTTAAACTGATACATGGACTTCATTGAATGTTTCACAAATGATCACTTCAATGGTTATTTACCATAATTACTCAAACAAAGCTGTCCCCTTTCAACAATGAGGCTCCCAGTGGCAGCTGGTTTAATATGATATTAAGAAAGATGATTTTATGTATTTTTTATTGATTATAGTAAACATTTTATTAATCACTTCTTGGTCCTGCCAAAATTTCCTTTACAACAGATTGCCCAAAATGCACATTTCCATTTTTTTGTTGAGCCCACATGCAGTGAGCTCAACATAGTCGCCACAATGGCGGTCCTGTGAATGTGCGTGCGTCCAGACTATGCTTATCAGGACCATTACTTTGTCATTATGTGGGGGGGGGGGATTAAAAAATGACAGAAATCTTTGCCATGATGAGAACATTGTGCTTAGCTCAAAGGTGAAGGCCACACTAAGAGTTCAAATGTAAAAAAATGGTATAAAACAGATTGTCTGGACCATTACTCTGTCATTATAGGGGGGACTGACGACAAAAATGATTTTGCCTTTTTGTAAAATGTTTTTGAAGAAAAGAGAAATTTGAATAGCTGCTTTTTCAGTTGTTGGATTTGGATCGCAGGGTTTTCATATAAACTTGCAATTTTGTTACCTCAATGTGACAAAGTGTCATGCGCAAGAGTTGTATCCCTAGCTCATATGTCAAGGTCATACATTGAGGTCAAAGGTCATTTGCTTGTCCGGGCTGAAACCTAGACTTGGATAGCAGGATAGCAACTCGGCAGAAATGTTTACCTAAATGAAGGGCTTACTGTATTCTATAATACATGTAAAAGTCGCCAGTACTGCTCATTAGAATGTAATTTAGCCCAAATAATCCATTTCTATCTAATGATGCAATTTCTGAAACAAAGATAGTCTCATGATATCATCATCGAAGTTAAATGTTTAAAATCTTGTGTTGAATACAAATAGATCTGTATATATTTATCTAGGCTGATGGTATTTACTAAGTTACTAGACGATCTAGAGCCACGATGACTCTTCTATTCTTCAGTGTATAAAAAGACATCCATACAAAACAACATATTGTAATTATATACCATAGCTTCACTTTGTGGACTTGGGACATTATTTTATTCCAGGCCTAGATTTATGTGTCAACTTGACATCTATTTATTGCGCATGCGTGTCCAATATTGTAATGAAAACCTCCGACACATGCGTGTGTTTTAAATAATGAATAAATGTGAAGTGTCTGTCCTTGAGTGACAGGTATAAAATAAAATTAATGCGGTTAAGGGGCGTCAGTTTCACATACACCACCGGTCCCGGCTGATATTATGTTAAAGATGTCTATTTATTTCACGGGGCCTCCGTGTCGCTGTCTTTTACACTAACTCAGCCTCTTACTGCGTGGGTTTGAGTCCCGGTAGGGTACTTTGGATTTTCATGTGAGGAAGCTTGGGGTAGGTCGGTTGTTCCACCCGTATGCCTCCTTGCATTCGGGGTCTTCCTGCACATGTAATTAGAAGGACGTTGCTATATGACTGAAATACTGTCTCAGCGATGGTAAACTAAAAAATCAATCAATTTATTTCACAAGGATTGGACTGACATCGACAGCACTCATGAAAATCTCGTTGCACTGCTGGTGTCATTCGTGTAGCACTTGGTGTTGAATGAAACCCACGTGTCCGAACGGGTGACCCATTTCCCGACACATACAACCTCGGACTTACCAGGACTGAACCCGGGTCACACTTAACCACTGCCCAGACATTCCAGTGTAGAGCGCCCGTATGATCGACTCTGGTTTCCCGCCTGCGTCGCCAAAACATACACTGCTTAATCTTCCTTGATTAATGCAAAGGAGGTCAATGACTTGTTGGCTCGGTGTCTGGATGATGTGACTGGATATGATATGACACCTGTCTACCGTGTGATTATCGTAGCTTGGCAGCTCTAAAATTCTCCTGTAGACAAATCCCCTACTGACAGAAAACTTGGTGCCGCGTTTAACCAAGCCAAACACTTATTTAACTAAGATCCGCAACTCTTGATATAGGTAAGGAGAAAGTAAATAAAAGCTCCCGTTAAGTTACATGTACAATCGTGTGACCTCGAGATAACGTGTGACGTGCAAATTTGCTCATATCAAATTATAAATCTACTGACTTTTCTTTTCAATTTATATAACCGATCAAACCTAATTCGTTTGTTTGTTTGGTTTAACGTCCCACCGACAATATTTCAGTCATTTGGAGACGATGTCTACTTGAGACAGATAAAGTGCTGCCACGCTGTAGTATCACGCCATAGACATGTAGCATGATACCACAGCCAGTCACATTATCCTGATACCGGGCAAAACCAGTCCTTCAACTACCCTTATAGGCTGAGCGTCAAGCAAGGGAGCCATACCAGTACCATTTTTTACGACTTTGGTATGTCGGGGCCGGGGATTGAACCCACGACCTCCCGCTCCCGAGGCGGGCGCTCTAACAATTCGGCCACCGGGGACAGTAAACCTAATTCGTATTTCTCCCATTAGATTGCATCTCTCTCTTATGAGTGCAAGTTGTAAGGGTCTCCTCAGCGAGCTCTCATTGCACACACAAATAGTTCCAATGAGTTACAATGTACTTTTCACTTGAATTGTATGCAACCGAATTTGCAAAACTATATTTCGATGCAGAGAAAGGTGACTCGCGCAGTAACATGGTAAACAAATATGGCCGAAAAAGTTTTTGGATTTCATTTTCGGAATAGATATTGACATTAAATGTGGATATACAAAATGTTTTGTTTCTCCTTTTTGTTTTGATTTATAATATAACATGTCCATATGCCAGTAAAATGAATTAAATGGATTATCTGATAAATCTTGCAGATTGACATTTGTTTCAAATGAAAGATAAAAAAAATGTCTACGTTGGACGCCATTTTGAAACACTTTTGTAGCTATAATAGAGTAAAATCGTTACATGGAGCACGAAGAAAACGAGAATATCTGACGTTGCAACACTGTGAGCTACTGCTTTTTTTTTCTCGTCACGAAAAGAAATAAACGTTGTTTCGGATAGTTTCATATCTCTTATTGCATTAGATCTTTGATTAAGCAATCAAACACCAAAGCATTTTTTTCTTCAAAATTTAAGATTTATTTAACAAAATTAAACAATCAAACTGTGTACAATTGATCTGTTTATATTCATACACACATGTAATACAGCGAGTAATGTACTTTAAAAGGCCCATTATAATATAATAATTGAATTTTTCTGAAAAAGAAAATATGAAATATCATCGACATATTGTATATTGTAGACTAACAGAAATGGTACATGATGTGCAAAAATCTTCTGTAAAATAACAGGTAAACGCATTGAATATGTTTATCACATTGCACATTTAGTATTTTGAATAGATGTCAAAATACTTTCTCATTATTTACAGTTTGCATTAACGGATTTTCCCGAAGACGGACTGTAATCGGAAATAATTTACAATGTAATTTGAAAAACCCTCGTCAAATCACAATCTGTCTACCTGCTACGGCATCAGTTTATGCTCTTGTGATTCGTAAACGTTGATATACGGAATGTCTGGAAAATTGACGAGGATATGCGGAATATGCAAGTTAGTTATTTTTGTAAACAGTTGAATGATCTTTAATAAAAGTTCTTTCTTATCTATGCATTGTAGTAAAGTTGTCGTCAACGAGTATGTACAGATTTAATCTCATAACAAATCTATAGCACACACTTTGTTTTTCTGTCCGAAGAATATACACCGTTTCTGGAAGCATAATGGGCCTTTTAATTTGAATCAGAATTTGCATCATATTTATATCTGTCACAGCCACACTAGTGAAAAGCAAAGGAAAACGACTGATCTTATCATTTTATAATGAATGGAAAAAGAACTGCCTCAGAATTTTAATGCGAATGTAATTTATCTACGTGTATCCTGTTTATACATCGAGCCTAAGACAAATTAAACATATATAGGAAACTCCTGTAAAAGTCAGTGAAAAATCTTGTGCAGGCACTCCTAGGTGATTTAATTTTACAAACTTTCAAAGAAGTATTGAAAAATCACAGAGGTATATTTAATCATATAAAATTATCATTTCTCTCATACGTGGAATTAATTTCAGACGAGTTATTTATTTTTAAATTTCTTTTAAAAGTTGATTTAAATTCAGTCAGTTCTTTTCAGCAGGTACTTTTCTATTTTATATATAACTTTATTACTTGACTTATTTTGATAAGTAAGATACCATTTTGATGGTTATGTAATGTCCTATTGAAAGATACACCTTACTTTCACATACCTTCAATAGAAAAAGGGGGTATTTCAAAACGTGACATTGCGGGAAATGGACAGTTGGTTTCATGCTTTTGTGAAATTTAGACTAGTTGCCAATCTTTGTTTTATAGGTCTCTGATCGAACAATATTAAGTCAAAATTTCTGACTGGCTCAAAATCAGGCATGCCTTTACATTCTAGCACCATAATATAAAACACACATATATATATACATACATATTTTTTTTTTTTTTTTTTTACAAAAATTGTTAACGGACACCCTTGAAAAGCATACAGTTACATGGGCTATGAAGAAATGTTCAGTACATTCCTAATGATCACAAGAAAGTCGTGCACATATATGTGAGAAGTGCTATGACAACCGCCGTTTTACCGGAAGTTACCACGGCGCCATTACAGAAGGTGGTAATGCATGAGCAGAAACCGTAACCGAGGGCGTCCTCACAAGAGTCGATTGCTGCACTGGAGCATCCGCGCTTGATACTCGCCCAAACTGAAACAAGAAAATATGCAATTCATAAATAAATGAATTCATTTAAAGTCACCAAATTGACTATATTAATTATTTCTTTTGTTTAGATGACAGTGCATATACAAGTGTGACTGGCGCAGGAAATACTTGGTACTTAACATTACAATACCAAACCTCGCATGACCTTGTTTAACCCTTTCCCTCATATAGACTCATTTTGACGCACTCAATAGGTATCACATAAAGCCTAATCTGCAGAAAGCTAAACTCAAACCTTACCAAATTTAATTGTAAAATCCTCATTACCAGACCACTGAGGAGCAGCGAACAGCATAAAACCTGATCAGCCTGCGAGTTGATCTGGTTTTATGCTGTTCGCATAGGTCTTTTCATGGTTTCCTCTATGAGGGAAAGGGTTAAAGCTAAGGTTTATCATGTTGTGTGTATGCAACTAGAAACTTAAAAGTTTGCGTTGTTGAATAAAATATTTTGAATGATGAATCTATATAATTTCATAAACACTAACAATAAATACGTTATGAAAAGTATACAATGGGACTCACTCGTTCCAAGGGCTGAGAACTCTTTCGTGCAGGCCGCACAACCCGACTCGACAAACCCGCTGGCTTTAAGAGAGCTCTCATCGATATCCTCTCCACATGCAGACACTGACGAGGAAGAGCACGTGTAGCAGTCTATGGCACGTGCTGGACAAGTAAAGAAATGTTATACTAGTACCTATCCAGTATTTTGTTGATATAAATTGGTGTTATGTTATATACTGCTTTTCACCATCTTCGGCAAATGACTGATTCATATTGTTGGATATATTAATTGTATGTTGGTGGGGCGTCAAGTTAATTTGCCGAGATCGTTTGAACGAAGAGCAACCGGCATATACAAGTTCTGTGTATTTTTTTTTTTTTTTTTAAATTCTTAGTTTACCGCTAGTGACAGTCATATAGATACGGCCCGGTATTTAAAGGTGGAGAAAGACCTCGGGGGCATACAAGCACAATGGAAACCCGATTCGAACCATCGACCTGTCGCAGTCAGGCATCCTTGGTTGGAAGATCTAAGTTCGAATTCCCAGCGGCGAGGGTTAAACTGAAGTCAGCGACTAACGCGAAAATCATTAATTTTCGTTGTTTTCGTAGTTTTATAGACGATACTAATCCCCACGAAAACCGTTCATTTCAAATACCACAGAATAAATAAAGCAAGAATCACACGAATAAATGTACCCACGAAATTCCCTTATGTACATAATACAATATCAACGAACATTAATGATTTTACAGTACTAGGGCCACGGGTTGTTAAGAAATTTTATATTTAAATGAAATCTGAATGCACTATGAAACGAAAGTCTACGTGTATGAAATCTTCGCATATCAATTTCCAACATATATTATTCATTTCAATATTACAGATCTGATATTCGTGAAAATGAATGCCGTTACTATAGTACCGAATGAGAATCTAAAGTGTCCATAGGAGTGGAAAGCACTATTCATTCATAAGAAAAATGAACGATACTGATAATCATAAATAAATTATATTGTTCACTTACTTGCTGAAAAGAAAGAGAAAGTGACCACCAAACAAATCCCAACTGTTTTGTACAACATTGTTATGTACCCAACTGGTTCTGACTCTAAATCGCACCACCGAAAGACGCGCGTTCCCTTTATACAACAACGAACGTAAACTTTAACATGAATTTAAATGAATAGTTTATCTATCAATAGATCCATACCGAATATCGATCTCTGTTTATAATAAAACATGCGCCTCCGTTAATTTCGCCAGGTTTATTGTGTTGCTGTCCAAGTGACAATATATTAAATCAATATAAAAAATGAATACACTACCTCGGATTTCAAATCAAGTATAATGATAAATTGGACTGAGCTCGAAGTTGAGGAATTAAATATCAAACATATATGTAACCTTATCTCTCTCTCTCTCTCTCTCTCTCTCTCTCTCTCTCTCTCTCTCTCTTAAGTTATATAGCCTTCCAGACTGGGATTGAAATGCCAATCTCGGTGTCATTCTTTATCGATAAAATAAATAGCATTAATTTATATTATGAGTAAAGTGCTCTAAAAATATGGTGTAAAAATATAATGAGTAAAGTGCTCTAAAGATATGGTATAAAAATATTACTGTAGTGTAAAAATGCTGTATATGTATATAAAAGTTATGAAATTATCGGAATTTTTCAAACATTTCAATATTGATTTCTACATAGAAATAAAACTTCTTCAGGAAATACCTGAAAGAAATGTTGAATACACGCTTTCTTTGTATTCATTTATTGTTAAACCGAATAACGATTCATGCGATTTCGGGAATTTTGTGCTCCTCATAGCGTAAAATTTATGATGAACTCAGTAACAATGTGTAAAGGTTTGAATATGCTAAAGACATCAAAAAAAATCATATTAATCAAAGGACCGATAGTCCTGAGAGCTGCAAGTTGAAAACTACTGCTACAACATCCTAGCTTATTAGTTGGTGCAAGGCAATTTACGGGCTATTGAAATCATAGATACGTAATAATTTAATGGAATAAAATCTTACAGAACAGATACTATAACGCTCTGCTAAGATACTCTCATGATTAAGATTTTTTTCGGTATTAAAGTTTAGACCGGAACATTGTTGATATGTAGGTCAACCTTTACGAACTACTATCTGAATTTATATGAACAAACAATCACAATATCGCTCTATTCGGAGTTACAAAGACAAAATATCATAAACATGCTAAAATCAATCTGATTACATCACTTACCCGAGCAAAATGTATTAGAATGTGATATATGCATTAGCTATTGGGACGGCGGCCTGTCCAAAAGTGAACAGACGCGTTTACGATATTTAAAGTCGTTATTTTCGATTTTTGATGCTCTGTATCTTATGAATATCTATGCAATGTCGACCATTTATGCTTATTGTATTCAATTTGCGTCAATATTTTCCTATAGCGTTTTAAGATACGTATATGTGTTGATCTAAAATGTTCACGGGTCCGTACATATAGTCGTAGACTATAATATAACATCTACGAGTATGAACCAGAATGAAAAATTTCTCTACTGTAGGTGTTATGACCATA
Source organism: Solen grandis (assembly GCA_021229015.1). Classification (NCBI taxonomy): domain Eukaryota; kingdom Metazoa; phylum Mollusca; class Bivalvia; order Adapedonta; family Solenidae; genus Solen; species Solen grandis. Next base: position 42,422,119 of record CM037781.1, on the reverse strand, counting down.
AAATAGGGTTCAAAACAGTTACTTATACGAGAAAGATACGAATAACTCACGATATTACATATCATATTTATAGAAACAATCTGGACTATTTCATAGGGAGCACGTATACTGAAATCTGAATTAAGTTATCAGGTTCCGGAGACCGATATCATAGCAATGAGACTGCAGCTCAAAAATGCTAGTTACAGTGGAATATTATTTCTAATTCATTCTCCTCACTCAATGAATATAAAAATCATTTCCACTGAAGCCAACAATTATCCTCTATATAATGAATGTGGTATAATGATATATATTGGGTACTTAACGTAATGATGACAGTAATCTATAGTGTTTCAGATTAATGAGACTGTGTGTTGCGAAACTATGTCTTGCTCAAGAATGCAGAGTCACAAAAGTAATAGAAAGATCAATTCATAAAACGCAACATGTAGTTTTGTAAATAGCAATCTACAAAATTATCATTATGTATGAGTATATTTAGATACTCAATAGTAATCTTACAAATAAATATTCAAATATAGACCCACAAAGCACGTGTTATACATAATTTTGTCTGGTATCCGCTGTTGTGAAAGGGAAAGAAACATCAGACAAGACATAATTGTGTGTATATATTGGTCATCACAGCCTACCTGTTCAAAGGGCATTCATAGGATTCTCAAACTGTCACGTTATGATTCATTTGGCTTCCATTTAGTGGCTACCTAAACACAGCGACCACTTTGTTATGTTCCCTTTTCTGAGTCCGAACCACTGAAATATATGAAGTTCTTGCTGTTGGACAAATCTGCCCGTGAGCCGTTCCACGATTCAAAATGTGAAAATTAATGAGAGAGACGAGGGGAGAGAGAGAGAGAGAGATACTAAAAATGAATGTCAGAATGAAAAGATAATACTGATTTATATCACCAGACAAAATGCAAAGGCATGGGAAGTTAAAATATCACTTCAAATAATGTTTATAACAAACGCATGACAAAAATACCTTTAAAGATATAGTCTAAGATCTAAAATAGAAATAGTAGCAAATATAATTCATCACTGAAGAAAAATATACATAAATTAGTAATTATAACATAGAATAATCTTAAAATTCAGGTTTGTGCAGATAATCACATTCCACCGGATGAAAGGGTTTCATGGCCGAGTTCTTATAGTCGCTAGCTTATATCTGTCCCTCACCGATGTTGGTTCAGCCCCGACTGGGCCACTCGGATTTTAATTATTTGACATAAACATTTTTTCTTAAAAATCCTATATGTATTCTAAACAGAAACAGAACTTAGAAGAAAAAACACGTTTGTTCATTTTATTTTAAACACTGATAGTATCTTTTTCAATACTATTCATAAACATACTGAATCTTTATAAGCGTACTGTCTGTAACATAAGTACACTCATGGGACTCGCTTAAAAATGCAGTAATGTATTCATTGTTGAGTCAATATGTAATAAAAAGATATGATTTTTTACACGGTGCAGATAGTAAAACAGATATCAAACGTGGTTTTACTTAGGTACTTAAATACCTATCCAATTTATACAAAAATCAAATAGAAATGATTTATTAATATAAGCATGCGTTTGGTAACAATACTTGGCAGTTTGATGGATATGGACAGATTAACATGGGTCAGAAATCTGCTTTCTAATAGTATTTTTCAAGATATGGTGACTTTTTTGGTGAAGCTGCCCATGAGGTGTTCCAAATTATAAAGAACGTAAAAATGATAGTGAGAAAATCAATCAGTCATAACAGACTGACATAAAAAATAACTTTAGCAATAAAAAGTGGTATATATATGCCAGTTTCACGTTCCTATGATGTCCACATGCTTCCTTTAAATTAACATCTTAAGGGGCTAAAATGCT
>CM037781.1:42408751-42420144 GCA_021229015.1 Solen grandis | reverse complement strand
TCCTCATTTGATAATGGACAGTATTACTGATGAATTACGGACACATGAAAAAAGTCCATAACGGCCATATTTTGTATAAGGATATATATTTATATACTGGAGCGTCGTATCCAATAAAAGTCCAAATAAAAAATAAATTTTGAAATTATAATTTTATTTCTTATTTATGTCTTATCCAGCCGCTTCTCAAGACAGCAGAACATCTTCAAGTTACCCTAAATATATGTCAAATCTTAAGCTCTGAAAATTCAAATTTATCCTCGATTTATTTCAAATTTTCTATCTCAAAAGTACAAAATAAAACTATGATTCAAGTGCGCATGTGCAACAAACCCCGCCTTCAGGGCGTAGCTTTTTGATGACATAAAAACTAACTCGGTTCTGTTCAACCGTTTGTTTGAACTGCATATCTGATTTTTTTCTTTTCGGCCAAAATAATATTACAATTGTAATCATATATGGATAAGCAAAATCCAGGCTAATGATAATATTTTTCCTTTCCTCTTGTCTTTCACACTTCTCTCTCTTTCTCCCTCTCTCTCCTTTCAAGTAACTCGCATATTTTCTTTCATGCGCATCCATTTTTATTCTGTTTCTTTCTCCCATCATCATTTTAGCTGACAGACATTGTGAAAGATACGGATACGAATCTCGCCTCCAACGAGATTCGAGCCCACAACCCCTGGTTCAGTGACCCGGCGTTTTACCACTGCAAGTCGCTTTTTTATGTTCACTTGAATTAGGAACAAAAAAAAGTTGAAAATGACACCAATCGCGTCGCACTATCTACGGTTTGCTAAGTAGCATAAGTAAATTCCACGTTAAATTATTTACGTTGAAATATCTTGATCAAATCGACACTAAATATTTATTAAAATTTGCTGCCATCAATCCTCACTTGTTTGTGTCCAAGTTGTGAAACTTACATTTAAGTTTGGTATATTATATCGATTAAAATTGAACACACATGTGTTGATGTAACATGAAACCCCTCTAATTATCTGCACAGAATGAAACCACCATTTCGATGTTTCACATCTCATTTTCCCGCCGCCGCCCAGTCGAGAAACATTTGCTTGACAGAGAATAGGGTAATATGAATATTGTGTCCCGGCTTCAGTGCAATAGGTTTAACTTGAGCCGGGAAACTTCTAAGTAACGACATTTCTTCAGACAATAGAAGTCTACGCTCGCTTCGGTCTTCTATTGTCTGTAGAAATGTCTTAATATACTCTATTCTATACTTGATATTGAGTATACACATTATTTCAAATCACCCTTATGTTCACAAATAGATGTAGAATAAAATCTAAACACATTTAAAACTAATAAGATTATACTTTGGCCTAAAACGGTAAGTGTCCATGAAAGAGAAAGTCAGCAATAAACAATAATAAAGGCTCATTATGCTTCCAAAAGCAGTATATATAATACTAGATTTGCATACTGCAAATGCAACGGTTTTCGTCATGATCAACAGTTTCAAACCTGATCAGCCAAGTTAAAATACCAGAAAAACAACAAAATGCAAAATGCTTTATATGTGACCAAAACTTAAAGGCATCTCGAAAGGAATGTGATGTCCCACTGAGCCAGGCCCCCATCTGCTGTGATCAGACCTGCTAATTGCTGGTCATCACTGCAGGGAGTCTTTAGCCAATATAGTACCTATATGTTACGGTAAAACCTCTGATGGGTTGATGCATAACTAAATTATCTGCTACAATGGAAGTGAGATAGTAGGCTAGTTTTACACAAAGCAATAAACATATAATGACTTGACTATTTGAGTTTACCGTCGCTTCGACAGTATTTCAGTCATATAGCGACGTCCAGCTAATTACAGGTGGAGGAAGGACACGAATGCACGGAGACATCCGGGTAGAACCACCGACCTACCGCAAGCCAGCTGGAAGGCCTCCTCACATGAAAATCCGAATGACCCTGCCGGGATTCAAACCCACGCGGTGAGGGGCAGAGTGAGTGTTAAAGTCAGCGACTTAACCCTCTCGGCCACGGAGGCCCCAAACATATAATGAATGATAGTGATAATATGTGGGTTGTTTAGTTTATTTATCCCTTACATAATTATTCTTTATTACATTTATTACTTGGAGTCAATTTTGTAACTGCATGATTATAGGATCATACGGCATTTATTTCAGAATTAAAGTTTTGATATTGAAAATATAGAGATACGCATTTTTGTAGTAATTAAAATGAGCCTGAAGGACATAATTCTGACAATGCAAGATCTTTTTGTTTTTTATTTGCTTTTGCTAGAGACATTTTGTTACATTTTATTCAACAGAATTTCTCCTATTGAATAAACAAGTAATAAAATTTGTGTTGATTTCCGACATATAAACATGTGTTGAGGGAAGAAATGAGAGAATGAAAGTAATGAGTGATACATAACTTATTTAAAAAATTAATGTCCCTTTTTATGATAATTTTACAACTTAAATAAAATAAGAAAGAAAGAACAAAATAAATGAAAAAATGAAAGAAAGAAAGAACAAAATAAAGTAGACAAAATAAATCAACAGAGAAAGAAAGAAAGAAAAGGAAGATTTATATTTGCTCGAATAAAAAAAAAAAAAGAATAATAGAGAACTTTTAGGATCATTTCTGGTATTTGGTATGTTCACAACTTTTTTACAAACTGTGAATGACTACATACAACCCCATGTAGCAACATATGCACTCTTGAACAATACCTGTGACAGACTGTGGCAGCCTGCCTAATCAAAAACAGATGCCCACACAACGGCGGGTGGGTGAATTTTTGCTTGATGATATATATTATTATACTCAATACCATAATTAATTGAAAACAACCGCCATAACCAATATATTTTGTTACTATATGCTTTGTCCAATGTTATTTACTATGTAAATCTTGGAAATAAACTATTGAATTGAATTGAATAAATGGGGGGTGGGGGTCACTTATATAAGGGTTTTGAGATGCCTTTAAGCATCCATATATTGGCAATGAGCCAATATGATCTAAGTGTGGCACATTGAACGATTTGATTAATGTTGATCATCACTGTGCGCTCAAAAATGTCTTCCAAAGTGTCCCACTTTTTATACTAAACAGTTAAAAATCAGGTGAGACAGTTGGGAATCCTGCTTATTATTATAAGAACAATAGTTTTCAGTAGTATAAATGATTTACAATTTATTTGTTATCAAAAATTTTGGTAACGTAACAAGCCATTTGGTTAAACATATATCAGCTTTCACTCTATGCCTCAAAGTTCAGTAATGCACTAGAAGGAACTTTTGGTAAGCTAAAACTTGTTTAAAAGGTGGATGTTTGTACATGTACTTAGTTGTTTTGCTATCCAATTCAATAGTGAGTGTGTGGGAGGAATAATAATACATGTAGAATAAAGACACAATTCATCCCCTCTCTCTCCCTCTCTCTCTCTTACCCATGATTCTTTGAGCGCTTTTACACAGGTCATTCAGACCAGTGTTGACACATTGCTCTCATAGTTACACATACACTGTACATTGACCTGTTGCAAGCCAGCTAGCAGAGCTGCATCTAATTATAGAACATAGGTAACTTCTGTCAAATTTTCTCTGTTTTTATTCTGGGTTATGTATTGAAATTCTCTATAAATTCATCAATTCTTGACAGATTTTCAAAATTCTTTTTTTGTTGACGAGGTAAGACATTCTTTTTTCCAATGATGACAAAATATATCACACATTTAAACTTTAAAGGCTTTAAAATCAATTCAAAGTTTGACCAAACTTCATACTGCCACCAAACAACCAAATCAATCCCGATCTGAAAAAACTAAAATTCTTCAAAAAGTACTTTTTAGAGGCTTTTGATTTTACCCATATTCTTTCGATAAAATATTTTTAGATTTTGAGATATTTAAGGTCAAAGAAAAAACCAATAATCACAATATGACCTTGACCTTTGCATTTTTTGAAAATTTGAAACTGTGAAGTCCCTGGAAACAACAAACAATACAATCTGTGAAAATTTCATAAAGATTGCTTCAAAAATAATGACAGAATCCTCCAAAAACTAAAAAAAATGCCTATTCTCGAAAATTTGTTTCCTCCATATTTTAGTGCACTTTGACCGCTTATTGAAAGCCATTTTATGCATTTTCTGAAATCGCCACCCCATATATTTTGTGCGCAAAGATCTTCGGAATCAATTTCAAAAAACAGAATGAGCGTATCTAATCTCTAACAAAAATGGGCATGTTTTTCGTGGACACACCCTAATTTGCCAGATTTTTTCAAAGATTCAAACATTCAACCTCTTCTAGCTCAAAAGTTTCAAAGATATGGATATTGCCACTCATCATATTTTAACGGGCAGTTGACAGAGAACAGAATGCAAAAAACTGCATACAAATAAAATGTCAAATGACAGAGTTATCGGCAATTATATGTTTTGATGCTAAACGCCACCTAGCGGCAAAACTTAGTACTAAAATGAAAAACAAACTTAGTGGTGCACAACTTCAGATACATGTGAGTATGCATGGAAATTTTCATATTTGTAGCACTTCTAATCATGTCGCAACAGCGGCCACAAAAAAAGTGCAAAGAATAATAATAATGGAAAAAAAAAAAAGGGAAAAAGAAACACAAGAAGAACAGTAGGTTTTCGCGGCTGCGTTGCAGTCCACGAAAACCTAATAATATTCTTCGGACAGAAAAGCAAAGTGTGTGCTACGGATTTGTTACGAGATGCAATCTGTACATACTCTTTGACGACAACGTTACTACAATGCATAAATAAGAAAGAACCTTTTACTAAAGATCATTCAATTGTTTACAAAAATAAACTCTATATGCATACTCCGCATATTCTCGTCAATTTTCCATGCACATCCCAAAAGTCTCAGTTAACGAATCACGAATACATACATTGGTGACGTATCAGATAAACAAATTGTGAGTTCAAATTCAAATTATTTTCGTGAAACAACAGATTGTCTTTATCTGAATGCCAAGAAAACCTAATATATTGCACATCAAAAAGGGTAATCGTTCTTGATGGCTCGATATTAAAATCACCTTGATTGTCAACGGTGCTGTTATGGTTGCACGCCGGATTCAAGTTACATCAATTTATTTAATGCATTGAAGTACTTTGTTCTATCGGTTGAATATATTTGATATCGTCACCGCACGTGTAGTGGGTTCAATATTTTCTATAACCACTGTCACCGGTCTGCTGTGGTGACAGAAAATTGGCTATATTAATTTTAAGCGAAATCACAATATACGTACAATGGTCACGCGATTCCTCGAAGTCGGACGGGATCTGCTAAAAAACTCGAAGAATCGCCGTATTCGAGGAATCATTTATATGTCAAAGTTCAATACATTTACATTTGTTGATACCTTAACGTCGTCTTTTCATTAATTATTTTGTTAAGTTTAGCCTTTAATAATGTTTTATAAACATAAAATATGTTTAAAAATACAGACATAATATGATAATAACATTCATTGTGAGAATTAAGTCAGAAATAAGTTCTTTTTTACCGATAATTTGATTGAAACCCTTTATTTTAGTTTGTGTATATGGCGGTGTTGCGTATTTTTTACATTCTTGTAAGAAACACTTAAAATTACACCGTGGTTCTTAAAATTAATGATTACAGAGAAAAGGAACAACACACAAACAAACAAAATCCGCTCCTTTAATGACAAATGATTAATCATGCAGACCCGTCACAGTTTGTTACATGATCAGTAGGTGTAAAAATACTTTCTACATGGCCGTGTTGATATAACGACTCACCAATGTACTCTCATGAAAACCATCTCGACCAAGGTGTTAATTACAGGGACAGGTAGTATGGTTGTCAATAATATCTACTTCGAGGAATCGCATAGAAATCATATAGGTTATACTATCTAGGGACCAAGGACGGATCTCGAGAAATCCAAAATCGCATGTTTGAAGAATCGCCCATAAATTTATATAGAATAAGAAGGGCTAAATCAGGGGACCGGGCTTGTAGCTCGAGTCATCGCCGGTATTCAATGAATCGCCACATTGAGGAATCGCGTGACCACTGTATTTGTATTCATTTTTTTTTTGTTGTTGTTGTTGTTGAAATAAGATCGTTGACTTGGTATATGACCAGTATTGTATCGACTGCACTCAGGACTTTTCGGGCAATTTGCATCGAGAGTGCCTCGTCTCCTTTCTGCAGCGGCAATCTGCAGCATGCGCTCTTCTCTTTTGCGTGTCGAGAGAAGAGAGATTGTCCTCTTTTCGGCAATTTCGGGCAACTCTTGGAGCTCGTATTGTGGGGCTTCCTTCCCGATGGCGGAACACCTCTTTGTACGCCAGACCCAGTGCACGATTGTCGATGGCGGCAGAAGAACATCGGGTGGCGGAGAATCTCCTGTGTGTACCTGTGCTGGTCTCCGTGCGCGTGCAAGGACCGTATGCGCCTCGGCATCCTTTGTGTAGCATCGCATTGGGGCGAACTCGATGGTCGTATCTGTGGTGTCCAGGATGTCGATGCGAAATATCGGACAGGCACGGAGGCCAAAGTCCGCCATGGCCCATCGAACGGCCTTCTCCCATCGCTTGTCCTCCTGCACCACTTCCTGCGTTGGGGCGACGCGTTCGGAGAAAGAGCTTTTCGCACGAAAGCAGGTCCCACAACCAATCGATTTGCTCTCTGGCGGTTTTTCGGGACAGGTGGGTCGCCCCGCACAGCAAGATCTCGATTCTCGTACATTCCCGACCCTACACGTCGGGTTTGTGGAAAGTCTCCCGCAGGTGGGAGTTGCTGCTGTCTGCGTAGTCGGCCAGGTGCCCGCCAAACTGCTCCCGATCTCTCCCGCCTCGAAGTTTGCGATGACCTTGTTGTAAAGCTACGTGCGAATGCAGTCGCCCTCTGGCGTTCGAGAGATCCATGTGCAGACGTGGTCTCCGACCGAATCGGTATTTTCGAGGATATCGACTTTGTCTTGCAGAAAGGAGACGAGGCGCTCTCGATGCAAGGTGCCCGAAAAGTCGTGCGAGCAGTCGATACAATACAGGCTATATCCGTGCGCAAACAAGAGCTGGTGGAACGTGGGTAGCTGCTCCTCGAGTCGGTCGAGTGGAATGTCGGAGGCGACCATCTTGGCCACGAACACGGCGTGGGGGTTTGCCCCATTGTGGCACTCTTTTCCATTTCGCCAAGGTCTCTTCTCCTCCCGCTCTTTCGATGTCCGAGATCGTGGTCCGTATCTTGCCCGTGCTCTCGACCGAAATCGAGAAACAGATGGCGATACTGGCGTGTGGTGCGCCCTCGAAGGCTTCTTTCGCGGTGTATATCCATGCGGACGCAATTGTCCAAATGGAAGTTGTTTTTGTGCGACCGCTCGACTGCCCTGCCCGCCTGATGTGGCGTCTTGTGTATGCTTGGTTATGGTGCCTGCCGACTCGACTGTGGTTGTGGTGCCTGCCCCGCAAAAAAGGTAGCATCAATTGATGTGGCCATTAAACAATTTTCGCTCTCGATTAAAAAAAGAGTAGAGATATTTTTTTTCCAAAAAAATAATCCGGTTTTACAGGACATATGCTTGGGGGTTAAATCATTGGTTGAGGGACCCGCCGGGGGATGGGGCTGGCCCTGGCAGCCGACATTTGCGGTAGCTCCGGCAAAAATACGCTATAGTAAGCCTTAAAAAGATCTTTTATATCAAAGTGTTCCAGAATCCCCAGTCTTCTTACTACTTCTTAAATCATTAGACTTTGTTGAAAATCCTGAATGAACTGATACCTGAAAAAGGGTAGAGGTCAATCTAAAACCCCTAACCTCCAGGTTACTATCTTGGCATGTTTGGATGAGTGTAACTTCATGATCATACATTAACAGAAATAGAAGAAAGGTCCTGTAAGAAATCCAACATATATCAAAAATGAATTAATTCCAAAATTGGGTGCACGGAAAGATAAATGGGCCAAAAACACGGAGACAGGACATTACTTAGAATAGAATAATACCAACAGTAACCGCCTTGGAGGCCTCAATTGATTCATTACCGTAATGTTATAAATATATATTGGTCGGTGTGTGTGTGTGTGTGTGTGTGTGTGTGTGTGTGTGTTTAAAGAATACATATAAAGACAAAATGAGACTGCAATAAACTATTCGAGAAAATAGCAGGAACTAAACAAACTCGATCTTTTTTGCGCGCTTAGAATATAAAGGAATACAGATCCTCTTATTTAATGAAAAACAATGCACTACATACTGAGAATGAATTTGTTATCATATTCTAAAAGCGTTATTTTATTGATCATAACAGCATTGAAAATAAGTAGTATTAATTAACATATTCTTTAAATGTCTCCTAAACTCCTATATTCTGTATTCAAATTGCAATTGCCATAGATTGTTTTCATGTATGGAACCTCACAAAACAAAACATAAACAACAACAACAAAAAATTTATTGGCAAACATAAAAGGAGTTGAAAATAAGTATTAAATCAAGACATAGATATTTAAAATGAATATACGTGAGATAAAGGGTTATACAAATTAAAATAAAGGTCCCTGGCCATTATTGAACTGTTATATTTATATTTTGTTATATTTATATTTATGTTATATGCATGATAATAAATCAAGGTAGGATATAATTATTTCATTTCCAAATGTAAAAAAAAAAAAAAAAAAAAAAAAAAAAAAAAAAAAAAACGCATATGCCTTAAAAAACTTGATTTTGCACAAAATGTTCATACTATACACATATAGATATATCATGATTAAGGCCAAATGAAAAGCTGTTTTTTATCTAATTATAGAATGTAACATGTTCGCTATCTATCTAGTTCAAACTAGTTGTATTGTTCACGTACATGTACTAGGTCTGCAATACAGTGGCTAGAACGAGACAATTGAGCGTCTCGATACACTAAACACATGCATACACGTACACACACGCGCACGCATATCCAGTCACATTACATTAGTTCAACCAGCTCTGGAATTCCTTTATATGCTATGCGCCATTCATAATGAAGATATACCAGAACCATTTAAAACGCTTGGGTTTTCTTCACTCTATTATCTTTTTTTTTTTTCAAATTGATACTTTATTCCGAAAGAAAGAAACCCTTATCTGAGTTAAAATGTCCATGCGAAACATCCGATTAGGCACAAAATGAAAGAAAGGACAACAAAAATGTTATTTTAGGATATCACTGACACTCCCTATTCTGCAAAAAAGCCAATTGAAGCTAACTTGACTTTTTTTCTTATCTGTCTGTAACATATCTTCACTCGGCGATGTCAAGTATCATTTAATGAAATTGGGAATAGAGGGGAAGATTATCCTTATCAGAAATTTCGAAATTTCACAGTAATATTAATTGCTAATGTGTATCGCATGTGCCTTAAGAAAAAATATATTTGGATATTAATATGAATATCACATAGATAACATTTTAGATAAATGCAGAAGTACTCAGTTTTATTGTATATGTAATGACACGTGCAAATGTTGCTAATTTTAGCGTATATATTTGTTATGGAGATAAATGCACAATATTTTCCAGAAATCTTGGGAACTTTGCAGAACCTAATTAAAGAAAAGATTTATTTCACGAACTTATTTTCATGTTAACAAATTATATTTTGATGGTATTTAAAAACAACCATTCAGTACCTCAAAAGACTGAATTGAAGGGTTATTTTCTTCCTCCTCTTTTTCAATTAAAGCTAATCAGTGAAATTTCTTATTATTATTTCGTGTAAATTGTAATTAATACTTATTAACAAAATGTTTAGTCACATGGATAATCTAATACTATACAAAATAGTCCACTTTGATACAATTTAATTTATTAGGAGAGGGCCGGCCGCTAATGTTATAACTTGTGGCCTGATCCTTTTGCAATTCAATATAAATACAATCTTTTCATCTACATAACGTATTATTAGTTAAATCTTTAATGTCATGTAAACAATGACTATGTATGTATGTATGTATGTATGTATGTATGATTGCAATGAAATGTGATTAAACTAGAATTGAAGGGTGTAAAATAGTATAAGCTGTGCTGAAATATTCAATTTTGCTCAAACATAGAAGCGCTCAATGGTTTATTTGTGCCTTTGATATTTTCTCCGAAATCTAAGAAACTTTCGAGAGAGCACGTTCAAATGACTTTATAAGCTTTAATCAGTAGATGGACTTAATGATGAAAAAGAAAACACTATAAAATCAAGAAATCAAAGCGTATTCTCGTGTTTAAAAGATAAAGTAATATCCGTACATTGGATGTTTTGATACTGGAACAACATGAAACTCGTCCGTGGAGTAGTTATGACCGAAATGTATATTGTAAATCTTAACAGAATGATCCGATAATGCGAAGATTAAATGCTCATTGAGTTAGTGTACATCCTCTCTCTCTCTCTCTCTCTATTCCTCCCCCTGTCTTTGCCCTGCTTAGACTCGCTTTAGCATTCGTGTTTAACCTCTGCACTAAATCGAACGAGGTTTATTTACATATGTTTTCCACAGGATAAACAGAGAAAAAATGAAAAATAATTACTGTACATTCTGTCTTTATTCTGTCGTAAATTGAACATGTTTCTCGTTTCAGCATGGTTACGAGATCCAAGAGCCAGTTCTCTCCGAAAGAGCAAAATGACATGGTTGCACACTGCCATTTCATGATTTAGTCTACATACACCCAATCGTTCTTAAATCTTGACCTCTATGATGTTTATCATGTGAAAATAAGAATTAAATGCTTTTGCAAATTAAGAATGTTTAGCATGCAATATTCCTCATGTTTTACTAGCAATATTTCGTGGTGTTGCTAACATGATTGGCATATGTTTGTCATTAATATATAATGTTTGTTGTAGTAATAATACAAATAATCATACAAGTATTATGTTTGTGTATGTCTTCCAAACGCCCCGTCAAAAAGTCAGACCAATGAATAACTAAATAAATACGATATGAGATTACAACACATAAAAACCGCACACATAATGATCCAGTTCATCCCGAGACTATCTATGTCTCGTCCTGGAGACATTTCGTACATTTTTCTTCCCTTCGATAAGATCACTCAACTGGATATATCATGTGGAGAACGACTCGAAAGGTTTATTGCGACAATGTCGCCTATTCTAGCAATAAAGAATGGCAGAGAAAGTGTTTTAATAGGGATCACATATAACTAGACTCGGTTTTTATATTACTATCAGTAGTATAGCTTCTTGCTGAAGATCTTAACAAGGAAATGAATGCATTTCAGGGGAGCAAATGTCATTATGTAGAGGGGGAAAAGATTATTCGCCTTTATCTTGGTTCTTTATGAATCAGCTATGTACTGGCTTTTTTTTCGATTTCATCTATATCTTT
>CM037781.1:42358651-42408651 GCA_021229015.1 Solen grandis | reverse complement strand
TTCTTCAGTGATGAATTATATTTGCTACTATTTCTACTCTTGTACTAGATCTTAGACTATATCTTTAAAGGTATTTTTGTCATGCGTTTGTTAATAACATTATTTGAAGTGATATTTTAACTTCCCATGCCTTTGCATTTTGTCTGGTGATATAAATCAGTATTATCTTCTCATTCTGACATTCATTTTAGTCTCTCTCTCTCTCTCTCTCTCTCTCTCATTAATTTTCACATTTTGAATCGTGGAACGGCTCACGGGCAGATTTGTCCAACAGCAAGAACTTCATATATTTCAGTGGTTCGGACTCAGAAAAGGGAACATAACAAAGTGGTCGCTGTGTTTAGGTAGCCATTAAATAGAAGCCAAATGAATCATAACGTGACAGTTTGAGAATTCTATGAATGACCCTTTGAACAGGTAGGCTGTGATGACCAATATATACACACAATTATGTATTGTCTGATGTTTCTTTCCTTTTCACAACAGCGGATACCAGACAAAATTATGTATAACACGTGCTTTATGGGTCTATATTTGAATATTTATTTGTAAGATTACTATTGAGTATCTTAATATACTCATACATAATGATAATTTTATAGATTGCTATTTACAAAACTACATGTTGCGTTTTATGAATTGATATTTCTATAATATTACTTTTGTGACTCTGCATTCTTGAGCAAGACATAGTTTCGCAACACACAGTCTCATTAATCTAATACACTATAGATTACTGTCATCAATACGTTAAGTACCCAATATATATCATTATACCACATTCATTGTATAGAGGATAATTGTTGGCTTCAGTGGGATATGATTTTTAATTCATTGAGTGAGGAGGAGATGAATTAAAAATAATATTCACAGAAACAGAATTATATGAACAAGTGCATATGCATGGATACACATGTACACCAACACATACGCATACGCACGCATATATACGCACGCACACACTGGAATAGTTCATTACGCGGTGTGTGTGTGTGTGTGTGTGTGTGTATGTGTGTGTGTGTGTGTGACATATACCATAAAAGTAGAATTGTATCTCATTTAGAAGTGAACACATTTTGTATCCCGTAGCTCAGTACATTCAGTATTCACGCTTAATGCTGAAATCCGCCATTTAATTAACTTACATATTTTACTTGTAATAGTTATTTTCATTATATATTCACCAATGTTCTTCTTGCACCATATAAGTTAATTTATTTTGCAAAAGGTGACATATAGGCCCGTTGGGCCGGGTGTATTTTGTATTTGTACATGAAATGTGTTGATATTTATATATATGTACACATGTCACTATAATAAAAGATTATCTTATCTTATCTTATATTCCACTGTAACTAGCATTTTTGAGCTGCAGTCTCATTGCTATGATATCGGTCTCCGGAACCTGATAACTCAGATTTCAGTATACGTGCTCCCTATGAAATAGTCCAGATTGTTTCTATAAATAAGATATGTAATATCGTGAGTTATTCGTATCTTTCTCGTATAAGTAACTGTTTTGAACCCTATTTTATGGTCATAACACCTACTAGTACGAGAAATTACTGTTTCATTCTGGTTCATATTCGTATATGTTATATTATAGTCTACGACTATATGTACGGACCCGTGAACATTTTAAATCAACACATATACGTATCTTAAAACGCTATAGGAAAATATTGACGCAAATTGAATACAATAAGCATAAATGGTCGACATTGCAGAGATATTCATAAGATACAGAGCATCAAAAATCGAAAATAACGACTTGAAATATCGTAAACGCGTCTGTTCACTTTTGGACAGGCCGCCGACCCAATAGCTAATGCATATATCACATTCTAATACATTTTGCTCGGGTAAGTGATGTAATCAGATTGATTTTAGCATGTTTATGATATTTTGTCTTTGTTACTCCGAATAGAGCGATATTGTGATTGTTTGTTCATATAAATTCAGATATTAGTTCGTAAAGGTTGACCTACATATCAACAATGTCCCGGTCTAAACTTTAATACCGAAAAAAATCTTAATCATGAGAGTATCTTAGCAGAGCGTTATAGTATCTGTTCTGTAAGATTTTATTCCATTAAATTATTGCGTGTCTATGATTTCAATAGCCCGTAAATTGCCTTGCACCAACTAATAAGCTAGGATGTTGTAGCAGTAGTTTTCAACTTGCAGCTCTCAGGACTATCGGTCCTTTGATTAATATGATTTTTATTTGATGTCTTTCTGTGACGCTTTACACATTGTTACTGAGTTCATCATAAATTTTACGCTATGAGGAGCACAAAATTCCCGAAATCGCATGAATCGTTATTCGGTTTAACAATAAATGAATACAAAGAAAGCGTGTATTCAACATTTCTTTCAGGTATTTCCTGAAGAAGTTTTATTTCTATGTAGAAATCAATATTGAAATGTTTGAAGAATGTTCGATAGTCTTTTAGTAGTCCCATTATAAAACAGTGAACATTATAAAAATGGTAATATTCACTGTTTCACAGAAATACCAGTTTCAATTCACTCGTATATCCCTTTTATCCACCCAAAAACATTAATTATAACACATTTATTTTATCACATTCATATATCACTTTTATATACCACATTTATTATACAGCATTTTTACACTACAGTAATATTTTTATACCATATCTTTAGAGCACTTTACTCATTATATTTTTACACCATATTTTTAGAGCACTTTACTCATAATATAAATAATGCTATTTATTTTATCGATAAAGAATGACACCGAGATTGGCATTTCAATCCCAGTCTGGAAGGCTATATAACTTAAGAGAGAAAGAGAGAGAGAGAGAGAAGGTTGCATATATGTTTGATATTTAATTCCTCAACTGCGCGCTCGGTCCAATTTATCATTATACTTGATTTGAAATCCGAGGTAGTGTATTCATTTTTTATATTGATTTAATATATTGTCACTTGGACAGCAACACAATAAACCTGGCGAAATTAACGGAGGCGCATGTTTTATTATAAACAGAGATCGATATTCGGTATGGATCTATTGATAGATAAACTATTCATTTAAATTCATGTTAAAGTTTACGTTCGTTGTTGTATAAAGGGAACGCGCGTCTTTCGGTGGTGCGATTTAGAGTCAGAACCAGTTGGGTACATAACAATGTTGTACAAAACAGTTGGGATTTGTTTGGTGGTCACTTTCTCTTTCTTTTCAGCAAGTAAGTGAACAATATAATTTATTTATGATTATCAGTATCGTTCATTTTTATTATGAATGAATAGTGCTTTCCACTCCTATGAACACTTTAGATTCTCAGATTCTCATTCGGTACTATAGTAACGGCATTCATTTTCACGAATATCAGATCTGTAATATTGAAATGAATAATATATGTTGGAAATTGATATGCGAAGATTTCATACACGTAGACTTTCGTTTCATAGTGCATTCAGATTTCATTTAAATATAAAATTTCTTAACAACCCGTGGCCTAGTACTGTAAAATCATTAATGTTCGTTGATATTGTATTATGTACATAAGGGAATTTCGTGGGTTACATTTATTCGTGTGATTCTTGCTTTATTTATCCTGTGGTATTTGAAATGAACGGTTTTCGTGGGGATTAGTATCGTCTATAAAACTACGAAAACAACGAAAATTTTCGCGTTAGTCGCTGACTTCAGTTTAACCCTCGCCGCTGGGAATTCGAACTTAGATCTTCCAACCAAGGATGCCTGACTGCGACAGGTCGATGGTTCGACTCGGGTTTCCATTGTGCTTGTATGCCCCCGAGGTCTTTCTCCACCTTTAAATACCGGGTCGTATCTATATGACTGTCACTAGCGGTAAACTAAGAATTAAAAAAAAAAAAAAAAAATCTTCAAAAATGATCCCCCCCCCTCTCTCTCTCTCACACACATATACACAGAACTTGTATTTGCCGGTTGCTCTTCGTTCAAACGATCTCGGCAAATTAACTTGACGCCCCACCAACATACAATTAATATATCCAACAATATGAATCAGTCATTTGCCGAAGATGGTGAAAAGCAGTATATAACATAACACCCAATTTATATCAACAAAATACTGGATAGGTACTAGTATAACATTTCTTTACTTGTCCAGCACGTGCTATAGACTGCTACAAGTGCTCTTCCTCGTCAGTGTCTGCATGTGGAGAGGATATCGATGAGAGCTCTCTTAAAGCCAGCGGGTTTGTCGAGTCGGGTTGTGCGGCCTGCACGAAAGAGTTCTCAGCCCTTGGAACGAGTGAGTCCCATCGTATACTTTTTATAACGTATTTATTGTTAGTGTTTATGAAATTATATAGATTCATCATTCAAAATATTTTATTCAACAACGCAAACTTATAAGTTTCTAGTTGCATACACACAACATGATAAACCTTAGCTTTAACCCTTTCCCTCATAGAGGAAACTATGAAAAGACCTATGCGAACAGCATAAAACCAGACCAGCCTGCGAGTAACTCGCAGGCTGATCAGGTTTTATGCTGTTCGCTGCTCCTCAGTGGTCTGGTAATGAGGATTTTACAATTAAATTTGGTAAGGTTTGAGTTTGGCTTTCTGCAGATCAGGCTTTATGTGATACCTATTGAGTGCGTCAAAATGAGTCTATATGAGGGAAAGGGTTAAACAAGGTCATGCGAGGTTTGGTATTGTAATGTTAAGTACCAAGTATTTCCTGCGCCAGTCACACTTGTATATGCACTGTCATCTAAACAAAAGAAATAATTAATATAGTCAATTTGGTGACTTTAAATGAATTCATTTATTTTTGAATTGCATATTTTCTTGTTTCAGTTTGGGCAAGTATCAAGCGCGGATGCTCCAGTGCAGCAATCGACTCTTGTGAGGACGCCCTTGGTTACGGTTTCTGCTCATGTACTACCACCTTCTGTAATGGCGCCGTGGTAACTTCCGGTAAAACGGCGGTTGTCATAGCACTTCTCACATATATGTGCACGACTTTCTTGTGATCATTAGGAATGTACTGAACTTTTCTTCATAGCCCATGTAACTGTATGCTTTTCAAGGGTGTCCGTTAACAATTTTTGTAAAAAAAAAAAAAAAAAAAAATATGTATGTATATATATATGTGTGTTTTATATTATGGTGCTAGAATGTAAAGGCATGCCTGATTTTGAGCCAGTCAGAAATTTTGACTTAATATTGTTAGATCAGAGACCTATAAAACAAAGATTGGCAACTAGTCTAAATTTCACAAAAGCATGAAACCAACTGTCCATTTCCCGCAATGTCACGTTTTGAAATACCCCTTTTTCTATTGAAGGTATGTGAAAGTAAGGTGTATCTTTCAATAGGACATTACATAACCATCAAAATGGTATCTTACTTATCAAAATAAGTCAAGTAATAAAGTTATATGTAAAATAGAAAAGTACCTGCTGAAAAGAACTGACTGAATTTAAATCAACTTTTAAAAGAAATTTAAAAATAAATAACTCGTCTGAAATTAATTCCACGTATGAGAGAAATGATAATTTTATATG
Source organism: Solen grandis (assembly GCA_021229015.1). Lineage (NCBI taxonomy): Eukaryota > Metazoa > Mollusca > Bivalvia > Adapedonta > Solenidae > Solen > Solen grandis. The sequence continues at coordinate 42,403,117 of CM037781.1, read as the reverse complement.
ATTAAATATACCTCTGTGATTTTTCAATACTTCTTTGAAAGTTTGTAAAATTAAATCACCTAGGAGTGCCTGCACAAGATTTTTCACTGACTTTTACAGGAGTTTCCTATATATGTTTAATTTGTCTTAGGCTCGATGTATAAACAGGATACACGTAGATAAATTACATTCGCATTAAAATTCTGAGGCAGTTCTTTTTCCATTCATTATAAAAAATCATCGTTTTCCTTTGCTTTTTGGTGTGGCTGTGATAGATATAAATATGATGCAAATTCTGTATCAAATTAAAAGGCCCATTATGCTTCCAGAAACGGTGTATATTCTTCGGACAGAAAAACAAAGTGGGTGCTACAGATTTGTTATGAGATAAAATCTGTACATACTCGTTGACGACAACTTTACTACAATGCATAGATAAGAAAGAACTTTTATTAAAGATCATTCAACTGTTTACAAAAATAACTAATTTGCATATTCCGCATATCCTCGTCAATTTTCCAGACATTCCGTATGTCAACGTTTACGAATCACAAGAGCATAAACTGATGCCGTAGCAGGTAGAAAAATTGTGATTTGACGAGGGATTTTCAAATTACATTGTAAATTATTTCCGATTACAGTCCGTCTTCGGGAAAATCCGTTAATGCAAACTGTAAATAATGAAAGTATTTTGACATCTATTCAAAACACTAAATGTGTAATGTGATAAACATATTCAATGCGTTTACCTGTTATTTTACAGAAGATTTTTGCACATTATGTACCATTTCTGTTAGTCTACAATATACAATATGCCGATGATATTTCATATTTTCTTTTTCAGAAAAATTCAATTATTATATTATAATGGGCCTTTTAAAGTACATTACTCGCTGTATTACATGTGTGTATGAATATAAACAGATCAATTGTACACAGTTTGTTTAATTTTGTTAAATAAATCTTAAATTTTGAAGAAAAAAATGCTTTGGTGTTTGATTGCTTGATCAAAGATCTAATGCAATAATAGATATGAAACTAACCGAAACAACGTTTTTTATTTCTTTTCGTGACGAAAAAAAAAAGCAGTAGCTCAGTGTTGCAACGTCAGATATTCTCGTTTTCTTCGTGCTCCATGTAACGATTTTACTCTATTATAGCTACAAAAGTGTTTTCAAAATGGCGTCTAACGTTGACATTTTTTTTTATCTTCCATTTGAAACAAATGTCAATCTGCAACATTTATCAGATAATCCATTTAATTCATTTTACTGGCATTTAGACATGTTATATTATAAATCAAAACAAAAAGGAGAAACAAAACATTTTGTATTTCCAAATTTAATATCAATATCTATTTCGAAAATGAAATCCAAAAACTTTGTCGGCCATATTTGTTTACCATATTACTGCGCGAGTCACCTTTCTCTGCATCGAAATATAGTTTTGCAAATTCGGTTGTATACAATTCAAGTGAAAAGTACATTGTAACTCAATGGAACTATTTGTGTGTGCAATGAGAGCTCGCTGAGACCCTTGCACTCATAAGAGAGAGATGCAATCTAATGGGAGAAATATGAATTAGGTTTACTCTCCCCGATGGCCGAATTGTTAGAGCGCCCTCCTCGGGAGCGGGAGGTCGTGGGTTCAAACCCCGGCCGCGACATACCAAAGTCGTAAAAAATGGTACTGGTATGGCTCCCTTGCTTGACGCTCAGCCTATAAGGGTAGTTGAAGGACTGGTTTTGCCCGGTATCACGATAATGTGACTGGCTGTGGTATCATGCTACATGTCTATGGCGTGATACTGCAGTGTGGCAGCACTATATCTGTCTCAAGTTGACATCGTCTCCAGATGACTGAAATATTGTCGGTGGGACGTTAAACCAAACAAACAAACGAATTAGGTTTGATCGGTTATATAAATTGAAAAGAAAAGTCAGTAGATTTATAATTTGATATGAGCAAATTTACACGTCACACGTTATCTCGAGGTCACACGATTGTACATGTAACTTAACGGGAGCTTTTATTTACTTGCTCCTTACCTATATCAAGAGTTGCGGATCTTCGTTAAATAAGTGTTTGGCTTGATTAAACGCGGCATCAAGTTTTCTGTCAGTAGGGGATTTGTCTACAGGAGAATCATAGAGCTGCCAAGCTACGATAATCACACGGTAGACAGGTGTCATATCATATCCAGTCACATCATCCAGACACCGAGCCAACAAGTCATTGACCTCCCTTGCATTAATCAAGGAAGATTAAGCAGTGCATGTTTTGGCGACGCAGGCGGGAAACCAGAGTCGACCATACGGGCGCTCTACACTGGAATGTCTGGGCAGTGGAGTGGTTAAGTGTGACCTGGGTTCAGTCCTGGTAAGTCCGAGGTTGTATGTGTCGGGAAATGGGTCACCCGTTCGGACACGTGGGTTTCATTCAACACCAAGTGCTACACGAATGACACCAGCAGTGCAACGAGATTTTCATGAGCTGTCGATGTAAGTCCAATCCTTGTGAAATAAATTGATTGATTTTTTAGTTTACCATCGCTGAGACAGTATTTCAGTCATATAGCGACGTCCTGCTAATTACAGGTGCAGGAAGACCCCGAATGCACGGAGGCATACGGGTGGAACAACCGACCTACCCCAAGCTTCCTCACATGAAAATCCTAAGGACCCTACCGGGACTCAAACCCACGCAGTAAGAGGCTGAGTGAGTGTTAAAGACAGCGACACGGAGGCCCCGTGAAATAAATAGACATCTTTAACATAATATCAGCCAGGACCGGTTGTGTATGTGCATGTGAAACTGACGCCCCTTAACCGCATTAATTTTATTTTATACCTGTCACTCAAGAACAGACACTTCACATTTATTCATCATTTAAAATACACGCATGTGTCGGAGGTTTTCATTATAATATTGGACACGCATGCGCAATAAACAGATGTCAAGTTGACACATAAATCTAGGCCTGGAATAAAATAATGTCCCAAGTCCACAAAGTGAAGCTATGGTATATATTAACAATATGTTGTTTTGTATGGATGTCTTTTTATACACTGAATAGAAGAGTCATCGTGGCTCTAGATCGTCTAGTAACTTAGTAAATACCATCAGCCTAGATAAATATATACAGATCTATTTGTATTCAACACAAGATTCAAACAACTTCGATGATGATATCATGAGACTATCTTTGTTTCAGAAATTGTATTATTAGATAGAAATGGATTATTTGGGCTAAATTACATTCTAATGAACAGTGCTGGCGACTTTTACATGTATTATAGGATACAGTAAGCCCTTCATTTAGGTAAACATTTCTGCCGAGTTGCTATCCTGCTATCCAAGTCTAGGTTTCAGCCCGGACAAGCAAATGACCTTTGACCTCAATGTATGACCCTGACATATGAGCTAGGGACACAACTCTTGCGCATGACACTTTGTCACATTGAGGTAACATAATTGCAAGTTTATATGAAAACCCTGCGATCCAAATCCAACAATTGAAAAAGCAGCTATTCAAATTTCTCTTTTCTTCAAAAACATTTTACAAAAAGGCAAAATCATTTTTGTCCTCAATCCCCCCTATAATGACAGAGTAATGGTCCAGACAATCTGTTTTATACCATTTTTTTACATTTGAACTCTTAGTGTGGCCTTCACCTTTGAGCTAAGCACAATGTTCTCATCATGGCAAAGATTTCTGTCATTTTTTAATCCCCCCCCCCCCCACATAATGACAAAGTAATGGTCCTGATAAGCATAGTCCGGACGCACGCACATTCACCAGACCGCCATTGTGGCGACTATGTTGAGCTCACTGCATGTGGGCTCAACAAAAAAATGGAAATGTGCATTTTACGGGATCAATTCTGTTGTAAAGGAAATTTTGGCAGGACCAAGAAGTGATTAATAAAATGTTTACTATACATCAATAAAAAATACATAAAATCATCTTTCTTAATATCATATTAAACCAGCTGCACACTGGGAGCCTCATTGTTGAAAGGGGACAGCTTTGTTTGAGTAATTATGGTAAATAACCATTGAAGTGATCATTTGTGAAACATTCAATGAAGTACATGTATCAGTTTAAGATGGGGGGCATTTGAGATGGTCCATTTTGAAAAATCGTAAGAAGTTTTTAGTTGCCATGCATTGATCAAGTTCATTAAACAAAGTTTGGTGGAAGACCACCCAGTGATCATCATGCAAAGTTTCTTTCAGATTCAGAGATGCTTTATAACAAATTGTTGACAATTGTGGTACAGGGTGATCCCAATAGGTGACTTTGAGCACATTGTGCTCTGTTAACCCATTAGCTCATGAATTTATGACTTCATGAATATTAATTGACAGAACTTTCAATGGTGTATGAAGGAACAGATTTCTCTTTGTCGTGCATTAAATTTCAGCTAAAATATTGTATATATATGAGCAAACAGAGGAGACCCTAATCAGACAGCTCCTATAGAAGATGTCTGATCTGGGTCTGCTCTGTTTGGAAGTGCCTCAAAATGAGTCTATGCGAGGTAAAGGGTAATATATCCATTAGAGAGAAAGAAATAGAGAAAGAGAGAGAGAGATAGGGAGAGTATTTTGGATGTCATGAAAGACACTAATCTTATTCCATTACTAAATTACATGATACACATAAAACTGAGAAAGCTTCTTAGTATATAATGCTTTTTAATAGATGACAGGTCTCCTAACACAACAGATGGTAGACTACAGACCACGGGCACACAGTCTTAGTAGCCGAGATCAACAGATCAGGACAATAATGGCACCGACCAGAGAGTGGACACTGCAGTATGGATGATGGTTATTGGATTCCACACTCATTTTCCACCTCTTACCTCGTAACAAAACTGATCTTCATATAAATAAATAACAGTCTCTGCGAAAAATAAAATATATCCTTACACTGGATGCCTTTGTGGTTATTAGTATTCTAGGCATTTTAATTACAGCTGAAGAAGACTAATTGAGAATCGGAAACAGGTCATGTTTTTCTTTTTTTTTAAAAACTAAATGGAATGGAACAAGGGTGATCAAGATAATGTAGTGTAAAATATAAATAAGCAATACATCTAGTGCATTGTATACAGGTACACCTCTAGTGTAGTGTTGAATATTGAGAAACAAGAATAATTACTGGCTTGTCCAAAATATAGTAGTTTTTTTGGATATAATCTATGTACTGGGATTGGTAACCATTAACAAAAACAATCTTGCAAATCAATGTAAACATAGAAATGTTTATACTCTAACATTTCCTTTTATTTCAATCTGATAGACAAAAAATTAAAAGATTAAAAATCATCAGGCTTAACCCTAACATCGTGAACGTACTGCCACCAAATTCATTATATTATGCCTGATTTCCTCAATATTCTGCGAGCATGTAATACCATTACTCAACAGTATCTGTCCATAAACTTTTAAAATAAGTTTTCAGAAGTAGAATGTGAGAACGTTTTTATGTAAAAGAAATGACAAGTAAATGGCTGTAAACAGACTCCAGCCCTGTATGCACAATACGATATTTTAATCGACATTCTCAATATGAAAAGTTGATCAAAAATTCTCTTCCTGTGATGCATTACTTAATTTGGGCAACTTCTGTGGCCAGTGTTCGAATGATTTTGGTTCGCTCAATGGAGGCAAGGCTCGTCCAGACAGTAGAGACACCAAGTGCCTGGACGCAAACAGGACCGTATGGAATCAATCTCTGTATACGAACTGAAATGAAACCATATTCGGTCAAACATTTGGAATTACAAACATTTACAAGCTCTAAGAAGATTCATGAATGCAATCTTAACCGGATAGGTTTTACAGGTTAATTCATCAGGAACTAGGAGAGTGAACAAATAAAAGTTTACGAGCTTGTGCTCAATGACCCCTGTGTTCTAAAAAAAGAAAAAACAAAGAAAAAAACTTACTACAGTAAGATCTCAAATGCAAATTGCTTGCTGAGTATGACATTTAGCAGGACTGTTGAAAATTAATTACAACAATTAACAAATCAAATATTTGGGTTCCATATTTTAACAACTATATTGGCACATATAGAGAATGTTTTTATGTATCTACATATCGGGGATCAACCAGAAATGAGATTTTGAGAGATTTCCTCTATTTTATGCTGAAAATCTCATTCAAACCTGCTACATAAGAGAAAAAAATCCTTGTAAAAATGCAAACTAGTGAATAAATAGGACTCAAACCTCTCACTGAACATGCATGAAAGTTCTCATTTTAGTCAAATATTTTTTTTCATTACATTTCTTTTTTCCTGTCAGTATGAATAGATTTTTTAAAAAAAAAATTTAGGGGGAGAGGGATAATTTTCTACCTTTTACAGGTTGTTTTCCTACCAAATAATGACATTTTGCCCAAAATTACTACATTTTTCAATTTTTAAAAATCCCCCCCCCCCCCCCCCAAATGGAATTTTAATGGGGAAGAAACTGACTGGGGGAAAAACTTGACTGTTACACCGGGAGTGTCCTCATGTAAACCCTGATGCACATATTTGTTGATAGTGTTGAGGCACCAGAAGCTGATGCTATGTACCGAATATCAAATCTGTAGGTCTATGTTTCTGAGTAAACATATTTTGAAGTTATGCTTTCTGGTTGCCATGGCAACCAAAGTTCTTCATAAAATTCAAGAAAAATTAGGAATTAGCCACAGGCTAATATAAGTATCATTTTATAAATTATGGTGACAATCCATGGACTAGTTTACAAAGAGAAGTTTTTTCAAGAATTTCCTGTATAGTTCTATATAAAAATCCGGGTGTGGCCATGGGCGTTGCCCATTGCCCATTGTGACCCTAGGGGCACAAATTTTGCACTGATGTTGAGGCAACATGAGCTGATGCTATGTACCAAATATCAAATCTGTAGGTCTACATATTTCTGAGAAAAAGCATTTTAAAGATTATCCCTTCTGGTTGCTGTAGCAACCAGAGTTTCTCATGAAAGTGGAAAAAAAATATTAGGAATTTGCATTAGGCAATCACAAATATCATTTTGGTAAAATTTAATTAAAATCCATTTGGTAATTTCAGGGGAGGAGATTGGTGGAATTGTTAACGCACAACAACACAAGTTATGTCTTCTGGTTGCTTTGGCAACCTAAGTTCCTCATGAAATTCAATAAAATTAGGAATTAGCATCAGGCTTACATAAGTATAATTCTAGTGAAATTTGGTGAAAATATATTTGGTGAAGACTTTTCAAGAATTCTCCATATAGTTCTATTCAAAAATTCTGGTGTGGTCCTTGGGCGTGGCCCATTGTGATCCCAAGGGCACAAATTCTGCACTGATGTTGAGGCAACATGAGCTGATGCTATGTACCAAATATAAAATCTGTAGGTCTATATATACTACTCAAAGTTTGCTATGCACCATCAGCTATTTTCCCCTATAGTTGCATGCTTAGACAAGCGACTTTAAAAGCATGCTACATTAAATTTTACAATAAAACAAATCTTGCTTTTATGCAGAAGTATTGTTTATGTACCAAACTTACTACCAGTTACAAGAATTAAGCCTTTCGGATCCTCAATACTGGGAATTAATCACAATTAGAAAGTGCGAATTTTGAGAAAACACCTTTAAATTTAAAGTCAGCTAAATTCAGAACTTTCATCTTCAAATATTTCTGTTTTCAAAATGGAATACTTTTAAGGATATTTGTGACGATGTTGGCCTGTTCATGGTCATTTTTTTCTGTATTGATCATAAGATTTAACTTCCATTTATAAAATGCCATTTCTTGCACAAAAAAAAACACACTTTTGTGAATTTTGCAAATAATGACAGGAATTGGCTAAATCATTTTTGAGTCACTTTTCTATCATTTTGACAAAAACTATGCGTAAAATTGATTGTCAGCTAATGCTTTCCTTTCAGGTACATAGCATTACATTCAGCAAGTGTTTTCATGTGACTCTATGGGAAAATAGCGGGTGGTGCTTAGCAAACTTTGAGTAGTATATTTCTGAGAAAAGGAATTTTAAAGATTTGGCAACCACGCTTTTTCATGGAATTGAAGAAAAAAAATAGGAATTAGGATAAGGCTATCATAAGTATCATTTTGGCAAAATTTGATGAAAATCCATCTAGTAGTTTCAGAGAAGATTGTTGAAATTGTTGATGCACAATGGACAATCAAGTGATCACAAAAGCTCACCCTGAGTTTTGCTCAGGTGAGCTAAAAAATCTAAATGTGGATTTGAAACTTTCTTGGAAAATATCACCAATAACTATATGATTTGATTGTTTCCTTTTCTTATGGCTTCTCAATTTTTTTTATTTTTAACGCTTATATTCCCAATAAGAAAGCCACAGATAGTAGAAATCTAGAAAAAAAATCACCAGTCAGCCTCACCTGAAGAAGGACTCCACTGTGGGCGTCCACATTAGGCCAGGGGTTCTGGGCCTTGCCCTGTTCTAACAGAATGTCTGGCACCACATCGTACAATGCTGCACACAACTTGAACATTGGGTCGTTTGGCAGCTTCTCCAGTGCAAATTTCCTCTGACAGGAGTAGCGTGGATCAGTCTTTCTCAACACTGCATGTCCATAACCTGGAATCACCTGCATTAAAGATATAATACAAATTTGAACTGTAGGTTAAATAGGTGTCAGTGAAATTAAAGTATTCACTCCTCATAGAAGTTAAATTGCCAAAACACTTAATTACAAGAATTATCATTAATGATGATGAATACCCCTAGATACCACAGTTACAGTTGCCATGTCACAGTTACTGTTGTCATGTCAGACAAAATCAAGCAAATCAGGACATGCCAACAATATGCGCATCTAGGCTGGGTACTTATCAGTCTAGTTAAGTTTCATTAAAATCTGACCAAAAGAAGCCAAGAAATAGTGCAAACAAATCTCAGCTACTTCATATCGGGGGGTATAATTAGTAATTTAGAAGTAAATATACGAATTTTTAAAATCATGAAACATATTAATAAATATATTAAGTCAGGGGTGTGGAAATCCACTTGTGCGCTCAAACTTAGGAGTGAATTTCATGGTCTGATGAGCATGACTTCCCTTAACACTAGTCTGACCAGATGATTGATTTTCCGCAGCTGAGATAGAAATGCTTCAGTAAAAAAACTAATTTCATAATGTTACGAACCTTAGTCAAGATATTACCAGAAGTTAGCATTGTTAAAATTGTGTAAGGACAAGCAAACTTTGTATTGGAATGGGTAAGATTTTTCACTTACTCATCCAACAGTACAAGTGACCTAATTTTTTTTTAAACCCATGTAAGTGAATAAATTTCTGTCAAAGGTCTCGAACCTTTACAAAAAATGTTGACACTGAAAAACATTTTATTTGTTTTTCAATGGGTTTGACATCCAGCCAACACTATTTCAGTCATTTCCTTTACAATATATGTTTATTTTGTAATGCCTCTGGCAAACAGGAGTGCCAGTGCTGCCACAAAATATAAAGACCAAGAGGGTCCTTTTAATTATTGCTTTTAACATTTATGTAAGCATAACCTCATAATGAAGTCTGTGAGACCAATTAATTTAGCTGAAAGAGCAGTACATGTATATTCGCACATATACTTTTCTCAAAGTGAGGCAATCATTAAAGATGATGAAAAGACAGGGGCCTGAGATTGTGGTAATTTCATGGAGAAAAAAATCATAGAAATACCACTTGAGTCTCTTTCAAAATGGCCGAACCTAAAAATGGTAATTTCATGGAAAAAATCACAAAACTACCATTGGAATCTCTAATAAAACTACCAAACTACAAATGGTAATTTTGATAAAAAAAAATCACAAAACTACCATTATAATTACGAATAGTAAAACTCATTAAATGGAAAAGAAACAGCAGAGTGTTGGATTGGATATTTGGAGCTTAATGTTCCATTAATCAAAATATTTCAGTCAGTAAGAAAATAGGATACCTATAAACAGAGACAGAACCCTAAAAAGGCTTCCAATATAAAAGTAGGTCAAATAGTAGCATTAATATGAATCCTATTTTCTTTCTCCACATAACTCTTGCAAAAATCACTGTACCAGAAAATCCCTACTTTATGCACTTTTACCTGTTTAGAAACTTGAGTTGTGTTTTCAAGAGACCATGTTTAGAAAGGCATAACTATTGCAAATATTGATGAACATCAAACTCCCTGCTTTGTGCATATCTACCCATTATAGTAATGACATTGCCCAAGTTTTGAAAAGATTAGGTCAGAAACATACAAGGAATTGCATTCACATGGCTGAAATATCAATCAGCTACAGAGACTTCAAGGAACAAAAATTTTGCATAATCTAATGAACCAGAAAATCGCCACTTCATGCACATCTACCCATTATAGTAATGCCACAGATCAAGTTTTGAAAATATTGTTCAGAAACGTAGGAGGAGTTGTGTTCATAAGGCTGCAATATCAATCAGCTACAGAGACTAAGTTTCAAGAGACACAAATCTTGAAACAATCAATGAATCAGAAAATCGCCACTTCATGCACACTTACCCATTATAGTTATGACAGACCAAGTTTTGAAAAATTTTCAGAAACGTAGGAGGAGTTGTTTCAAAGGCTGCAATATCAATCAGCTACAGAGACTAGGTTTCAAGAGACACAAATCTTGTAACAATCAATGAACCGGAAAATCGCCACTTCATGCACATCTACCCATTATAGAACCTTGACCTACCGCAAGCCAGCTGGAAGGCTTCCTCACATGAAAATCCGAATGACCCTGCCGGGATTTGAACCCACGCGGAGGGGCTGAGTAAGTGTTAAAGTCAGCGACTTTACCCTCTTGGCCATGGAGGCCCCTAATTAATATAATGGATGGAGACATAAAATGAATGACTCATGGAAGTTTGTGAAGTTTTTTGAAACCAGGGACCTGTTGAATAAATCAGGGGGAGCAAAAAATCATACAAAAGTTGTAATTTAAGCCAGTACCATCCAGCCTGTGTTTCAATAATATCACAAAGTAAAAGGTTATTTTAATCCCAAGCATCCCATCGTGTAATGCCAGGACACAATAAGATGCGACACAAAGAGCAGGATTCTTCTATAGCCCCCACTTCCATGAAGCAGGGATATCATTAAATGTTTGTAAACACTTTTCTTTTTAAAGTCTTTACGTATGGTAGTTCTTAGAAACATAACAAAATTTAAGTTGAGGAGAAAGTTCAGTTTGAGAAAACTCTTGAAGGTCAGTTCCGTTTAATGAAGGAATTAATGAAATAGATTGTCAATACTGACCTGGCCGCTCTTCAATGTGTTCCAAACAAAGTCCTTCAGCTGCTCTTTGCTCACGTTCTCGCCCAACTGTTCATGCACCTGCGTTAACCACACCAGTACTTCCTGTAACACACATCAGTACAGTCACAGTTATGTCCCTTGCCAAGAGTTTCTGACAGTTCATCAATTTGAAAAGCAATAAATATCAAGTTAGGACCAGGTTTCATAACTACCTCAAAACAAATACTGATCCTATCAAGTAATAGATTTTTCTATCAGTGCAATCAGTAGCATTAACAATATAAGAACGCTATGTTAAATGCTGCTGAACTGTTGAATTCTGATGGATTAGTGATGTCATATTTTTCAAATTCATCTACAAATCTTTGTACCATATTGCCTAAAGATCATAGCATATACCTCAGGGCAGATAACTAAAACAGAAGGAAATGAGTAACTCAAAAGATTCTTTGCTAAACAAACGAGTCACAACCTCAACAAAATAGACAAGAGCTGTCAGAGGACAGCACGCTCGACTTTTCAAAATGCTTGTTGGTAAATCAAATGAAATCTATTTCAATTCTTGCCCTTCACATACCCTGTACAAAATAATAGCCAAAAATGATATACCTTGATAGTCTGAAACCCCTTTATATTTTTATGATGTCTAAAATCAATCTCATGCCTAGTTACTGAGACATAAGCACAATAACACTGTCATGCAAAACTTTAACCAAAAATCCAAGTTAGAAAAGGGTCATAATTTGCAAAAAATTCAGTCCAAAAGTTATCCTCCTTAGTTTTCTGATGCCCCAGAAGACACTCCTTAACTTTCTAGTCAATTCCACAAGAAATTTCTGAGATATAAGCTGGATAGTAGTTTGATTGCAAAAATTTAACTAGAATTCTAAGTTAAAAGGGGGTCATAATTTTTTAATATATTCCATAAAGTGTTATCTTCCTTTATAGTAAAATACCCCTAAACATATCAAAGATGTTTCAAATCAATCCCATGCCTGGACTCTGAGATATAAGCATGAAAGTACCTTGCATGCAAAACTTTTACCAAAATTTCTAAGTTAAAAAAGGGGCCATAACTTGTAATATATTCCTTCAAAAGTTATCTACCTTGATAGTATGATACTCCTAAACATATTTAAGATGAAATTAATCGCATGCCTGAATACTGATATATTAGCATGAAAGTAACTTGCATGCAAAACTTTAACCAAAATTTCTAAGTTAAAAAGGGCAATAATTTGTAACAAATTCAATCAAGGGTTGTCTACCATGAAAGTATGATACCCCTTAACATATTAATGATGTTTCAAATCAATCACATGCCTGGACTCTGAGATATAAGCATGAAAGTACCTTGCATGCAAAATTTTTACCAAAATTTCTAAGTTAAAACGGCCATAATTTGTAACATATTCTATCAAGAGTTATCTACCATGAAAGTATGAGAGTATCTTGCATGCAAAACTTTAACCAAAATTTCCAAGTTAAAAAGGGGCCATAATTTGTTATATATTCCGTCAAGAGTTATCTTATTTGGTTGTCCAATGCCCCTTAACATATTCAACTTTCGAGTCAATACAATGAATGGTTATTGAGATACAAACTAGATAGTAGCTTGCACTCAAAACTTTAACCAAATTTTCTACTGCATGCAAAACTTTAACCAAAATTTCTTAGTTAAAAAGGGGCCATAATTCATATTAAATATAGTCAAGAGTTATCTACTTTGGTTGTCTGATGCCCCTAAACATATTTATAAACTTTCAAGTCAATACCATAAATGGTTATTGAGATATAAGGTTGATAGTAACTTGCATGCATAACTTTAACCAAAAGCTGCAACGCCAATGCCGACACCAGGGCGACTACAATAGCTTTCTTCGAATAGAAGAGCTAAAAATCACTTAACTGACTGACTGTAATTTACAACTCTTCAACTGTATTACAGTGTTGAGGACTGAGTCACATACTTCAGCAAGTACCAGTTTCGGGGATATCATATTCTATATTTAACGTGAATTCCCGAAGATATTCAGTACAATGAAACCTACACAAGCCAAGTTTATTGTCAGAAAACAAAAGACTTCACTAACATGAATGAGTGACAGTAGATTTTTTTTTCAACAGATCAACTGTTAATGAGATGCTTTAAACACTGTATAATAATTCTGCTTGTTCAGTGTTCCCATGCCTTTTCTAATCAAGGGGTTCATGGAACCCCTTGTGAGCCACAATTTTCAGTTCTGGGGGTTCCGTGTGAAAATTGGGGGTACCAACGTAAAAAATGCTTTGTTACTGAATACAATGTCTGCATTCCTTCTTTTCTACGTCGTAGCAATACATAATTTTATTAACATCATCGAAACGAAGCCACAGAAATTATGTCAACCAATGTTTTTGGAATGTTTTTATTTTTGGCCTCTTTTTAATCTGTAATCTTTTACATCACTTGGACTGTCATCTTGTTGCTGAACATTATCGGAATCGGCTGCGGGTGCTGGGGAAGTTATTTTCCACAGGCCGGTTAGCGTAGACTGTTTTTCCCCCCGACATTTTATGCAGACACACATTCGTAAACAAATTTGGAACACTCGAACCTTATCGTACGTACCCTCAAGAGTTACTTCCCATAATTGTGCTATTTTTAGAGCAAGGAATTTCCGAAGCATCATTTATCGATTTTCGTGCCATAAAACACAAGGCTACGACGTACGTGTAGGTATTCAGGTTCGTGTAAATATAAAAAAAAAATGAAGAAAAGAAAAGTAAAACTGTAGGCATTTTGTGTACGTTCCGGTCACGTAGAGAAGACTAGTATTCTGATATGTTGTACGTTTTTTCAACATTCTGTACGTGATTCACGTACATTTGTGCGTGAATGGGAACACTGTTGTTACTCAATTAAATGTAAAATCTATTAAAGTTTATAACTCAACCAACTGTCCTAAAGAAAAATTGAATTGTTGTGACATTTATGGATATTTATTCCATGGTAGGCCAATGTGACAATGGCACTGTAACACGTGACCAAGTGAGGCTGTACCTGGTTTGCCAGACCATGGAGTGGACCCGCCAGTCCGTTCATGCCTGCAGCGAAGCTCAGGTAGGGATCCGAGAGGGCGCTGCCCACCAAGTGTGTGGCGTGAGCACTCACATTACCTCCCTCATGGTCACTGGAACACAACAGTCAAACTCCAAGTCAGTCTAAATATTGTAACTTGATAATCTATACTTAAGGACTTAAAAACACCTCATTTATACAACTATAATATTTTAAATCATTTTGTGTTTTCGTCACAGGTTTACACCTTTTAAATTTTTTTTTCTAAATTTAAACACCTTTATTATTAATAAGACAGGAAATAACATAATATAAATATAAAACAAGAGCACCACCAACATGTGCAGACGCTCTTCTGATTTTTTTAATCACTTGGACACTTAAATTAATGATTTTCTTTTACCCATCTCCTTGTAAAGGTTATACATGTATAAACTGGACACTTAAATTAACGATATTTCTTTCAAATACATTGTTTCAAAAAACAAACCTGTCTTTGAGTGGAACAGACTGTTAATCCAGTGTTTGAAATAGCTATAAACAATGCTTCTTTAACTGATTAAGGTAAGAGAAAAAGAAATTACAAGAGTGTTCTCTGGAACATGCGTGTCACCTGCTGAAGTGCGATGGACAGACAGATATACAGAAGATGGAAAATTGATCTCTAAGTGCTTGTCTATTTATTGGGTTTAACGTCCAACCAGCAGTATTTCAGCCATTTGGAGACAATGTCTACTTGAGAAAAAATAGTGCTGCCACATTACAGTATCACGCCATAGGTATGTGGCATGAGGGGTGGGTATCAAAACACCCATATCCTTCCTTTATGTTGATATAAGAACCAATAAGATTTAATTAGAGTTAATACATGCAATGGATACTGAGATACCGAGATAATTGACTTTGATAGTACTTTCATGAAAAAACTATTTTCCAAGTTGAAAAAGGCCCACAATTAAAATTCATATAAGAGTTAGGTGACTTGATCATTTCGGAAGTATGAATATGATTACAGAGATATGGCTTTGATAGTTATAGATAAAAGCTGACATAAAATACTTTTAAACCAAGAAGTCCAGTATTTTTTAAGTGTTAAATGACCATGATTCTTGCAAAAAGCAATATAGAGTTATGGTTCTTGCAATAACTATGGTGTGTTGTATGAATTAAAATTAGTGACCAATTTAGCCACCAATTTACTTTGAGAAGAAGGGGTATAGAAGCAACAGATTTGACCAGAAATCAAGAGTAATTTTGGGCATACAAGATTTAAAAAAAAAAAAAAAAAAAAAAAAACCCTGATTTTATGAGATTTTAACTGATGATTTCGATCAGCAGTCGAATATTAACGAAAACCGTAAGATAATCTTGAAAACTCTTTCCTCCACAATGACCGTCATACCTGTGAATGGTCAGGTACATCCTCATCAGTTCCACAAAGTCGGCGTTCTCATAACCAAGCATGTTAGCAAAGTTCCAGCTCCAGTCCTTCTGTGGGTCAATGGCGCCCACTGATGTTCCGTCACGGTACAGGTTGCGATAGATAATGGCTGCCACAGTTGGGAGTTTGGCAATCAAGTCCATTGAGTCCTCATACACGTACTGTAACCAAGGTAGCAATAAAAAAATTGAGACAGCTGGCCCTTTTAGAACTTGAATAGACCCGGATTTAGAAAAAGCACCATTTACATTAATTAGAAAAATGTAATTTTTATATATGTCATTGTTAAACTATGTTTTGTGATATTTATCATCTTAAAAGTAATAATCAGCATTAACATTGTGTTTTTTGACGGGTCATCATGCTCATATTTTAAAGATAAAAAAACAACAACAAAAAAAACAGAATCTGGCAAGCATTTTAAGGGTATTTAACTCTTGGTCCTATAATTTACCAAAATGTTACTTACTTCCCAGTATTGTGTTTTCTTGATGCCCTCGGAGTAAGCCTTGGCGTACTTGCTCTCGCTGTTCATGGCAGTGATGGCAGCACTGAACTGTGACATGGGGTGGAGGTTGGCGGGGAAGTTGTTCAGCATCTGGATGACATGGTTGGGGATGGCAGCTCGTTCGTTCCACTCCTGGCTGAGGCTAGCCACCTGTTCCTGGGTGGGGACATCGCCCGTACACAGCAGCCAGAAGATGCCCTCGGGCAGCGGCTCCTTCCCACCAGCGGCTAATAGGTTACACAGGACCTCAATATATTTTTTTTCAAAATTTTTCCAGTCGTGTGCAAAATTTTGTATTCTAAAAAAAGGGCCAGTCTTCGACAAATTACAATGGTGGATATATATCTGGATTGCCATAGAAATATTACAGCTGTCATATATCCTCATTATTGCATATTGACAATATTTTATTATTTAATCTATCAAGAGAAAGATATTGACAACATATCAATTTGCTTTACAATTTTTCATACTCGATTAATTCATGTTGAAAGCAAAGCAATTTATAGAATATTAAAATATATTTTATAATTTGTTAGTTGAAACATCTAACTCCAAAATGCAGTATAGAAAGGAGGTTTCCTTACACATTCAATAAAATTGGCACTCTAGACATAAAGTTCCAACTCTCCTCTTTGACAGACACTAAAAAAAAAAATTAGAGGGGTATTTAGCACTTCAAAAATCTTTTCTTACTTTATAATATTAAGCAATGTATTGTATACAACAAAATATATACCCTTTGGTAAGACTTCCTGACACTCTGGGATACTGTATCCACGGAATCGGATACCCTCTTCAGGGTCAAGGACAGAGGTCTCTGTGACCAGACCACGGATACCTCTCATACCTCCGTACATCTGAAGAGAATTTTTTTTTATATCAATGTTGAATTTTTGAATGTAATAAATACAAGTTGTATTTTTATCAGGGATCATTGAGGTGAGATTTTGAGAGATTTGCTCTGTTTTGCTTTATATCTAGCTGAAATCTGTTACACGAGATAAAAAATGAACATGTCATACATGAAACTTAAATCTGTCACTTAGCAGGGACAAGTTCTTACTTATTTTTGCCCAATGAGCTTTATTTTCTGACAATTTTATGAGACAGAATTACCCCTTCTTCATATATGATAGGCAAATACCTTGACGCTCTGTCTTGCTATAGGATTTTTTTTCTGCACATCATCGACACATTTTTAACAAATCCAACAACAAAACTTACAATGTATATATTTTCCCCCAAAATGAATTAAAAGTTACATGCAACTCAAGATATATGTCACCTCAAAAAAAAACAAAAAAAAAACAAAAAAAAAACACACACACACAAAAACAGGATATTGTTGATTTTCTTTCCCAGAAATGCATTTTAATGACAAATCTTATGTTCATTATGAGGAAGATAAGTGGTCTTACCATGTCAACTGTAACTTCTCCAACCTTTGTTTGACCATACTGCTTTCTAAATTCTTTCACTTCATTCTGCTTCTCTGGGATTTTACTGGACAGCACATCTTTTAAGTTCTGGGTAAATATAACAGATTTATACAGCTCTCATTTAGTTTTTTTGGTCATTTCAAAAAAAATATCTTAATCCAAGCCTCATCAATCAATTAATTAGTTAAATTGTTATTAATGTTATAATCTTTTTTTTTTTTTTGGTCGGTCAGTTTTTCTTATACAAAATCATCAACTCTTGCAAAATGTGTCATGGTTTATCCCATGCAACTTTAGCCTCCCAAGTTTTTGTAGCCTGTTCATGAAAATGACAGTCGCTATTGTGAGTTAATGCACCCTTGTTTTATCACAATGCAGTACAGTAAGTAAGCAGGGTTCCTAATTGCAATTGTTAGCTTATAGTTGCCTTCACTAAGCACTTGACAGCCAGTTTTTTTTTCCTTTCCACAATGATTTTAACTACAAAATCTTTGCTATCTACCAAATGCAACATATCCAAAAAGTTACAAGAATGATGATGCAAGCATCACAAAACCTGGTAAGATAATAGGTTTGAAGCCATGGTCACAATTCAAAAATAGAAAAGAATGCTTTTACCAATCAGCTACAGGGGCTTGTACAGAATTTACTCATTTTAAGTAGGTATGTCTCATCTGAAATATTTGCTATATCATCGGAGGTCCTAACTGCGCCCTTGTCCTAACTCCGCCACCTTCCTTTTTTATATCGTAGTCTTGCTAGATTTAATCACACGTGTATGCGACTGT
Source organism: Solen grandis (assembly GCA_021229015.1). Lineage (NCBI taxonomy): Eukaryota > Metazoa > Mollusca > Bivalvia > Adapedonta > Solenidae > Solen > Solen grandis. The sequence goes on along the minus strand of CM037781.1, from coordinate 42,384,591 downwards.
GAGTTTTTTTTTTTAAATGTTTCTGTAAATAAACTCAGATGATTTTTGTATGAAATTTTGATTCAGACAGATAAATATTGCAAATTTTATCTCGCACCACTCTTTTTATGCGTTTTTCTTAATACAAAATGATTGCCATGCAGAATGGCCCTTTTAAACTCAATTTTTTAAAATAAAAGTATCTCGGAAATTCCATCTGCTGTGTTTACACATTTATAGATGGAAGTCAAATGTGTACAATTCGCAACTGCTATGATGTCACCTAGGGGGCGGAGTTAGGACCATACAAAATGATGGCAAAATATTTGACTGGTAATGTATTAAATGCTATTTCCGAGTGAATAATTATTTATAAAAGAATTATTTAGGGGGTTTCAATGTGAATTTGATACAATTCATTGGTATGTGAACAGTTTTTATTCTATGTTTTTTATTTATGTTGCATTTCCTAATGTAATCTTAGAGGATGCAGTTTGGGCACTCGAGGATATTTGATGTTTCTTTCCAAGAGTCAGAACTAAAGTCACCTTCCCTTTTCACTAAATCTATGCCAATGGCTTATAAATTTATTTTGTGATAAGCATTAAAAAAGTACTTACTGCACTTGATGATGATGCATATCTGGCATTGGTGACTAACAGCACCTGTGATAAAGAAAATAAAACCACATATTGAATTAAAGCACTTCAATTCAATTTACATAGCAACGCTGGTCTTTGGACTGCTTTGACCTTGCAGTCAGCTTCAGATAACTGGATAGAAAAACACATTAACATTTGTGACAGTTAGCTAAGTTTAGCAGTATCTATGTTTTATAATCTTCTTGTTATCAGAAACTTTACATATCCTATTTAATTCATTCTTCGTGTGAGGTACCGGTGAGTTCGATCTAATTCAGACTGATTTCACCCCACCCACTTTTTTCTTCATGCTTCGTCCTTGCCCTTGTATACCTATAATTTCAAATTAAAGTTTGCGTTTCGAAATGATAAAATAATTGTAAACATTTAGATGATGTCTTACCTGTTGGTTTTGTGCCAACTTAAACAAGGACCGCCGAAACATAGACATTTCTGAGTTCCTTACTCTACTGGACCGGTACAGTGTTCGACCGTGACGTCACAGGGGTGTGTCACGTGGGTTTTATTAGGAAATCTGGCAAAATGAAAGCCAAGGATACCAATGTACCGAAATGCGTAAATATAGGTCTGAACGGAAGCAGTTTGGAAAGAATACAAATACTTAACAGAGAGGTCGATAGTAATTGTAAAATATATGTGAACCGACAGTGTTTTCTAAAATGTGGATCCATAATTATAACCAAAGCACAAATACCGTCGAGTGAAGGATATTTCAGGGGAGTACGTGTAGATTACTGATCTATCTATCTGTCGATACTGTACGCGAAGCATTATGACAGATGAAAAGGTGGCACATTGCTTTGATCAAGTACAATAAAATAAAACCTCTTATATACATAATTAAAGGATAATTCAAATAATGTTTGACACCAAGAAGAAGTCCAAATAAGTTAAAGTTAGTCTTTGCCACTTGAAATCAAAGGGCTGATACATAGCGCTGCGAGAACAGGGTTTTTAATGTGATGATGTCGCATTTTTGTCTGTTTGTTTTATTGTTGATCAAAGTAAAATTAATAAACGAGGATCAAATTTTCAAGCGATGCCAATAAACACAATCTTACAAACCCGTTTTAACCTTGATTGAACACGGTCGTTGAGAAGAAAACACATCAATTATTTCAATGGATTGCTAACAATAAGCATATCGCCACTCTTAACATCTCCATTTCTCTTGCCTGCAGTTTATAAAATTATATGAAAATGTGGATGCAAATCTAAAACAACAATTTAAATTTCATTATTTAATTTGTGTATTTTCTTTTCATTCAGATATTTTATATACACATGTACTTAATATAGGTTAATCAATGACATTCAATATAACACACACACACACACACACACACACATATATATATCTTACAAATTGCAAAAGTAAATCAAAGGACCAATAGTCAGGAGAGCTGCCAATTGAAAAATACTGCTACATCATATAGCTTATAAGTTTGTTCAAGGCAACTCATGCGAGTTTTACTCATAGAAATGTAATAATTTAAAGAAATCTTTCAGAACAGATACTGTATAACGCTCTTATAAGATACTGTCATGATTAAGATTTAGCACGGAGGTACATTAAAGGTAATCTAGGTTTTCATATCTCTGGATTTAGTTTTCGGTATTAAAATTTAGCCAGCGGCAGGGTTGATATGTAGGTTAGCCTTTACGAACTACTTTTTGAAATTGTATGCGCAGAATATATAAAGCAAATTCGCTCTATCCTGAGACACAAAGACATGAAATATAATAAGCATGTTAAATTCGTCACTGTGATCACATTATTTACCAGAGAAAAATGTCGTAGATTCTGATATGTCGACCGTCCCTGGTTGAATGATAAAGAAAGCGATGGAATATGCAGTATATCTATTGGGACGGCGCCCGGTCCAAAAGGGTACCGACGCGGACACGATATTTAAAGTCGTTATTGAACACCAATGCAATTTCGACCATTTATGCTTATTGTATTCAAGTTAGCGCCAATATTTTCGTTACAACATTTTAAGATACGTAAGTGTTGATCTAAAAATCTTTCACGGGTCCGTACATATAGCCGTAGACTATAATACTTCGCGAACAAGAACCAGAATGAAATATCATTTTATCATACTGGTACGTGTTATTACCATAATATATGGTTAAAATACAACACTTTCTGGAATCGATACGATATCGAGAAAGATACGAATAACTCATGATGTTCTATAGAAACAAAAGAAACAATTTGGCTTATTTCAAAGGGAGCATGCATACTGAAAAATCTAAGTTATCAGGTTCTGGAGATCAAGACTGCGTTAAAAAAAAATAAAAGAAAGAAAAAAAAAGATGATATAAATTGTTCTCCGGCTGGGACTCGAACACACACCCCTTTTCAATGCCGTTTGAATGAAAAACAACCTGACTGTTTTACCCACTGCACCGATGGGCCAACTGTTGCATATACTGTTACCTGTCGCGGAAATTCCAGATAAGAGGTATCAGACTATGGGCAAAAACAGACGAGCGTTGACACTCGCATACGGTGCTCTTGTTTATAGTGAGCAAGTATTCTAAGTTTGCATAGAATATGTTTGACGGCTTTAGAGAAATGGACATGAATGAAAACCTGAATCTTATTCTACACCGACGCCGACAGGAGGGTCATGACCATAGCTCCACATTTTTTTTCTTCGAAAGGTGGAGCTAACAACACATTAAATAATGTATTTTAAGCGATACTGATTTTGATAATTAATTATATGAAATGCGTGTGTATTATCATGATCGAAAGATCAGTTTTCAGGCAACAAACAGGGGATTTTCTTTTAAATTCCTCTGATACTTCCCAATAATACATTGCAACCAAAACATTTGCACTGTGTTTCGTAGTACATGTACCAAACACATTGAACTTTTGAATGATCTGATTTTCTCTTGTTTTGGCATGTGCCACTACAATGATTATACGTGTGAAAACAAGTGTAAAGGGATTCTTTAAGGCAGCACCTGTACAAAATTTGTTCACAACATAAATCCTCTAGAGGTTAGCAAATATGAAATATGTTATTCAGCAAGCTTATTACCTAAATATTACACTAAAGGTATACCATTTGACCTTGACTCTTGTTTAAATGATATATCATGGTATTCAAGATACGCATATCAATGCTATAAGAAAATGTTAAAAAAGTAATTGTTCTATTTGCGATATATCATTATTCATAATGATTTTTACTATTGGTGATATTTCTGTGCATATACATTTATTTTGTCTTACTATCAAACTACGTAGCATTTGAAGCATCCATTAAATGTATTTAGTATTATTGAATTAATATTATGAAAATGTTTTTTTTCTTACAAATGATGTCAAAATTGCTCTTTCCTCGCGGTTTTGACATTGGCATTAAATATGACCATGGCCTCTATGAAAATAAACATACGTAATCTTGAAATAAAGCTTTCTTCAAAGAAATTTTTGCATATTTATATTTTTCTTAGTAAACATAAAATTGTGTACTAAGACAATATCGACTATTACCTTCATTTTTTTCATTTTGGCGGCCATCTTGGATTTATGAGATATCACCAAGTATGCCAATTTAGGAAAGTGGTTTCACAAAATATAAATCCTGTAAAACAATTTGATATACAAAAAAAAGAAAAACGGTTCCTTTGAAATCAATTTCTATAAATAATTGTCATCAAGATTAAAAAAAAATAAAAAAATACCCAGAATGGTATGTTCCTCAAAGTTTGACCTTTGACCTTGAAATAGGCTTTGAAAACTATCTTGGCCCTAATGAAAGAACTACTTTTCTTAAAATACATTTCCTCAAAGAAATTTTACTTATTTATATTTTTCAAGCATTAAGAATGAGTAATGAGCCAAATGTTTATATATCTTAGTTCTATTTTTCATTTGGCGGCCATCTTAGATTTCTCGGAACGCCACCATTTATGCCAACCTATGCCGTTACTTTGGCAAACATTTTGGTATATATCAATGCTTGTGACAATACCTGTACCGGTTCATCATTTTTAGACCCTGATTGTTACCCTACCATGGGGTAGTTGTATTGTTATTTATATATATCTAGTAAATTTGAACGTTATTCAAGCTTGATTCTTCTTCATGTAATTGACTTTAGATCAGGTTTTGGTGTAATCATTTTTAGTGAGCTGTGAATATATTACTGTCTCACATTTCTTTGTTAGATAAGCAACTGGCTATGCCGGCCACAAGAAATTTATGTAAGGTAAGTTATATATATATATCTAGGTTACGTTTACTTAAACCCGCAGCTTGAACGTATTAAGCTACACTATAATAGGCAATGAAAGCAATGTATCTCAGTTGAAAGAATTGGTACCATCTTGGTTCCCTTGTTTTATAAAATTGCATTATACTGAACCTTTGTATTCATGGTAACGTTTTGCAAATTATGCTGAAATGTAATTGAAGTGGACTTACCAAAAATAAATGAAAAAGAAAAGTCTTAGGTTCTACCAAGGTGCCCTTAGTGTTTTAGAAAGTATACTTATACCATTTGTGCCCGGGATCTTCGCCAGCCTTAAAATGAGTTGGGTATCAGGGTATTACTGGGATGGCCTTAACACACAACTTTTTGATGTGATTGGTTGAACGTCTCACTGACAATATTTCAATCATTTTGTCATTTTGGAAGTTTTGTCTACGTGAATTAGTTACAGTGATGCCTCAATGCGATACAACATCATAGACAGGTGGCATGACACTCAACCAGTCCAGGAACTACCCTTTCATGCCGATCGCCCAGCAAGATCATTTCTAACGACGTTTGTATGTGACAGAATCCAAGGCCTCCCGATTGCGGGACAGACCCTCCTACAGCACTCTGCCACAGACGGACTGGTGTAGCGATCTCAAGTCACCCCCAAATTCCCACCGGTAACATGAAAAAACTTTTATATATTCCCAAGAGCATTTGAATTTTTTTTTTTCGGTAGGGCATAATGGAAACGTTTTGAGATTCCTCCACCATCTTAAATGCCCAGTGTTTGCCTAAGGCACGTTTTTCCCCCGTACCCCCCCCCCTCCCCCGAGTAACGTGAACACGTTTTTAAATTCGAAGGATGAAATTTTTTAAGTGGCCCTCGATTTATGCCCCCCCCCCCCCCCCCCAATTTGAAAGGTTGTATATTCCCGGGTGGGGCATATTGAAAACGTATTGAGACCCTCACCACCTCATCTTCAAATGTCCTACCCGGGAATCTACATCTTATCCCCGATGGATTTGAAAACGTTCCCCTTTAAACATCATATGAAATAAGTTTAGGAAGATACACTTATGTGCTATCGACACATTTAAGTAGAATTTATAATATATAAGATATAAACTTTCCCAACAAAGAAACATACAATTTAAGGGAGCGGGGTGGGTGTTAAGTTTCCGGTATGGGGCGCTTGCATGACCTGTACGTCTTATCTTAACCTCATTTAAATTTAAATTTTAGGAATATGGAATACCAATAGAAATATCCATGTACTACCAACACATCGCGTATTTTATAACTATTGCACGAAACGCTACTGTTTTGTATTAATTTCCACAAATTAAACCTTAGCAAACTAATATCATGTTGACATTTGTTTTTGAATTTGAAACGACCTTTGTAGCTAAAACCATTAAATGTTGCATACGTGTTTAATTCACACGTAAACCTATCTCGGTTTGTCTTGAAACGAGGTAAATGTGTACTGAGGTTCGTAAGGCTACAGTCTGTTAAATTGCTGTTTGTCCTTGCACAGGTGTGCTCATTTGTTTCGTTCTATTTATAACTATATGTTACAAGATTTAAAAGATATTTTTACTTACCGACTTTTTTATGGTAGTGTATGGGAATGCAGTTATATCATTAACGTCATTTGGGAAATACGTTTTTTTTATTTTACAACTTGCACTTATTACTCTCCACATTTCTTGGGTTGTACCAGTACTTTGCGCCCTGGAAGGAATTAGAATATTCCTGCGTTGGAGTCGATTCTAGGTCTAGTACCACAGTATTTTTCATGTTAAAAGGTCTTCCAGCTGACTTGCAGCAGGGTCACTTGACCCTTATACAAGTGATCAACTTAAAAACGCACGCCTTACACAGGTTAAGTATTTTAAATTGTTCATTGGATTTAACGTCCCATCGACAGTATTTCAGTCATTTGGAGACGATGTCTACTTTTGACAGGTATAGTGCTGCCACACTGCATTATCACGCCGTAGACACGTGGCATGATACCACATCCAGTCACATTATCCTGACACCGGGCCAATCAGTCCTAGAACTAATTTATATGCTGAGCGCCATGCAAGGGAGCTATAACTAATGGAGGCTATTCGTTGCCAAAAATCCAGCCTTGTAATCATGACAATTTATACTTCGGTTCAACTAAACAGATTTGTAAAAGTATAAACGTTTATCCGAGAGGTACATATTGTGCTCGTATTGTGCGTTTTGATTATCTCGATTTAACTAGTAACGTTTTTACTTCTAGAATGTAATTTGGTAACATGCAGCTAAGATAAAATGCAAATAATATTTATAATTTTTTAAACTCAAATTTACGAAATGTACAACGACATACACGACACGTTTTACGCCGTACATCACGACGTTCGAGAATGGAGCCGCATCAGATAACACTCTCATACTTGACTTTTACATTTCTACGCGATTAACATTTGTAGACGATTTTGCAACTTCCATATATGGCAGTATCACGGAAATAGGCGAAGATTTAAAGGCGGAGCCAAATTTCACGAGCGGAAAATAAAGAGAGGTAACTCTTACACCATGATAAATCGGTAAGTACAGAAAGATTTCGTATTTACCTGAGTCTGAAAATGATACTTTGTAGATACAATAATTTTATATACATCAATTGTTAATCATTATACTTATCTTTGGACTCTTTTAATATATACATGGTAAAATGAAAACGAAAAAAAAATATGGTTGAAAAAATGTTATGTAGATCTATGAAAGGGAAGTTGCTATGTACAGACATTTAAACTTCATACTTTTGGTTTAAATTTTACTAACGTTATAAGTGAATATTAAGAAATGAAAGTTTTTAAAGATAATTTTTTCTCTTTTTTCTTTCCAGTCATACCCTAGTATTAAGGTTATATTTCTGATATAGTAATTAAATGTTACTTAATATACTGGGAAAGGCAGCAGCCAGACCAAAAATTATTGTATAGATCTATCTGTAGCAAATCTTCCATTGTTTTGACTTGAAAATTGGACAATAGTAAAGCAGCAACTTAACTGAACCTTAAATATCAATTTGACTTATTCCTTCTATAAATATATTTGTTTTGCATAAAAAATCTTGATTTATAGTCAAGCAGTAATTTTTACTGTCTGGAAAAAAACCATTAAGAGTTGGATTAAGACACAGACAGTTGATGGCATGTAACTTTTGTGTATTTTCTTAAAGAAATTAACCAATCTGCAGGTATGTATATGAACAAACACAGAGATTCAAAATAATATTGGAAGTCAGACACTTTTTTGCATTTAAAACATTAATATACTAGGTGACAAGCAAAGGATCAATCTTTATTAAAGCAGGAGGTATCTTATATCTTTACAGAACATCTCCTGATTAAAGATTCAACTTGAACTTTATACTGCCAAAAGTCAATATTGACTACTTAAGGCACCTTAATTTTGGATGTGTTCTTGAATTGTTACCAAAAAAATTGAGTCCGGTACACCTCAGCTCTGTTTGTGAAAATTATGCATTGTTTTTCTGAAAATTGTGAATAAAAAAATCGACTTTTTTTTATGAAAGTGTCATTGAGCGCGAATTCACAACACCAGTAATGGCAGTGGCTAGATATTAAATTTGGAAAAAAGCTCAATTGTGGTGAAGTAGGTTCTCATATCATGTGGCTTTGGTGGCTCGACTAAAAAAACATCAAAGTTAAAATCCTAGCCAGGGATATAAAAATCTAAATATAAATTTACGCCTTGCTGCGCTTATATTGCTGGCTTTACAATGTAGGTGGGGTACGTTTCAAAAACTAATCTTTTTTATATCTTCTGATGTTGATTCAATACCTGCAATGGCACTCATGCAACTGAAACACATGGTGCTTAGTAAATAATTGTGATACTGTTTAATTCTCTTAATGCATTTACCTTGAATGTGTAGACCTACACGCTGCAACATTTCCCTAATTCGTACATGGGAGGTAACTGCGTGGAGATTTGCCAGTCGTTGTCGGAAAATACCGAAAGTGAGCGGACAATTACGTTTATTTACGATGAAGTAGTGAGCGGGGAAATGGGCGGAGCTTATTTATCAACATTGCAAACGTGTAAATCTGGATTAAGCTGAGCCGAATCATGATGGTCGGACAATGTAAAGTTGCGAGCGTTAAAGTAAGAAGGCGTTTTGTAGTTTATCAAAATGCATTTTGTTGAAATACGTATTTACAATGTTGCATCGGCAAATTCAGTCCAAGAATGTATCTCTGGAGTTTAAATACTAAGAAATTCAAATGAATTGTGTATTTTGTCGGAAAATAAACTGTTCAACTCAGATCAACAAGGCTGGATTTTTGGCAACGAATAGCCTCCATAATAACAGTATCATTTTTTACGACTTTGGTATGTCGCGGCCGGTGTTCGAACCCACGACCTCCCGATTCCGGGGCGGACGCTCTAACCACTCGGCCTCCTGGACCGGTGTCAAGTATTTTACGTGACTAATTACACTTTTTTGACATCATAAAGAAGACATACGCAAATTTGGTCAAAACGGATTTTCAAGGTTTCTATTTCAGCAGAACATTCATATTGCAAATCTGCATAGTTCTTTAAATTATCAGTGCAGGGCGAATAACCGTTCTTAAACTATAGGGAATCTGACTGCACTTCTTTCTTCCCTTGAATTGTGTCGCAATTTGCCATATCAGGATAAGCAATACACGATGCATATTCTTAAGACTTTTTTTAAACGTAAATAAAAAAAAATAGAAACAGAAAATCGATCTATTTGACGTTTTAGCGAAAATATCACTTGTTTTTATATCAATTAATTATACTTTTTACAATCTAAATAGAGACATAAAGAATTTGTGTGAGCGAATGCAAACACCGGGGACTTTCATGTACACCATTGTATCGTAATTATGCACTAGCATTTTTTGTTTTTTTGTTTTTATTCCTAATGCAGTAAGGTAAAATAAATATAAATCTCTGGTAAAATACACTTACATTTTAGATATAAGTGTGTATATGTAATATTTCCATGTGTTCCAGGGTCAATGTTTGTTATATGACGGCAGTCTCTCACAGATATTAAAGTGCTGTGATTTATAAGACGCAGTGTGTCTCCTTGTCTGTTTCACTTTCGTTGATCAGTGACCTGCCAGTTGCAAATGTCCCGTGCACCTACAGTTGGCACTTTTGTCCAATATGGATAGACACTGTCAGAACAAGAACATTTCCAAGATTAAGAAATGAATTGAATAATTTATTTGACTTGACTATGATTTTGAAGAATGAACGTTTGCGAGAGTCTCGGACAACATCAATAATTCTGACAGGAACATTTATATGCGCTTGAGATATATTTCCGTCTCAATTCAGATTTTTTCACGGGTGTCCTGTTAGATATGTTATTTGTAATCTTCTGGCCTACGTTTCACAAAAGATCTCATATTCAGACTTTCCTTCATTCCAGATACTAAAACTCTAGAATTTTCTTACTTATTGAGTGTTGACACGGGGACAGAAAAGCATGAGATATTACCAGCACTCTCTAACTGAATAAGGTCATTTGTCTCCTAAGAATTTCAAATTTGGTCTGACTTAAGAAGATTTATTATATTTGTTTTTAAATTAAGATTTGGATATTTCAGGAAACGCAACTAGCCGGCAATCCGGTCATCGTTTTAACCCAGGGATCCCCCATTCAGCTTTTTCCCTCTAGAAGTATTTAGTCATCTCGGGACGTTGTCTTAACCCTTTCCCTCATAAATACTCATTTTAACGCACTCAATAGGTACCACATAAAGCCTGATCTGCAGAAAACCACAGTTAAACCTTACCAAATTTAATTACAAAATCCTCATTTCCAGACCACTGAGGAGCAGCGAAGAGCACAAAACCTGATCAGCCTGCGATCTGGTTTTATGTTGTTCGCATAGGTCTTTTCATGGTGTCCTCTATAAGGGAAAGGGTTAATGAGACAGATATAACATCTCTGCGAGATTAAGCCGTTTGCAAAAGACATCATACCACACAAGTTATTATTCACACAAGTGTTATTCAATATGTCATCAGGTCGTCCGACCAATGCGGCAACACTTTTTACAAATAAAGTATACAAAACTTTATGTGCTGAACATTAAGTGAGTGAAATATACCATACCAGTACCACTTTAAACGACTTCCGTATAACGACTCGTTCCCAACCTCGGGACCGGCCGACTTTAGTCTCTACCACTCAGTAATACCAGTCTCGAGTTCCACCAACATTACTTTGCACTAGTAATACCTAAATACTTAGGGATGAGTTCCATCATTTTTGTTTCTCTAATAAAGATACCCAAATATTTAATACGGGATATTCAAGTATATGACAAAATTGTCATACAATATTACGTTAATAATTAAAAATATTTGTTTCTGCTAAAACATTAATTATATGGATATTTTTATTAGAGATACAAAAATTATGATTTTCCTTTCTAATATTTAAGTTTTACTAAGCGCTAAGTATGTTTGGTGGAATACTGGTACATTTGGTTTCAGACTGATCATATAGGTATATCTTTGGACGCTCTCAAGTTAAAGAATGTAAGATCGATGTAGATCCATTTCCGAATTTTCTCACAAAGCTATTTCAAAGACAAATACAGACTAATATAATACAGTGTCACTGAATACATATTCATTAGAATAAAATTAACCAATCCTAGACAGACTCTGAAAAAGGAGAACTGAATATTATATATTTCTTGCAACACTTAAAAAAAGAGAGAAGGGAGAAATATAAATGAAACACATTCAAGTGAGTAGACAGATGATGTCCGTAATACTCTGTATGGTTGCAGATAAATCTAGCGGCTCTAACGATTTTCATCAAGTGGGGCGCATTTAATTGTGTATAATTGCACGATGTGCCTGCATAATAGTCGGTCTTCGCCAGCATTTTATGATGATTATCGATGTAAATCTATATAATGAACATAGATTCACAATAGCAGTGTGCAGTTCATGTGCATAACAATTCCATGATTTGGAGCCATTTATATTCTAATGTTTTCCATTTTTATCATTTCGTGACTAAAAGAGCGCAAATATACCGAAATTACCGGATCTAATATAAATTGTTGGTATGGGAAGACTAATTGTCCGGTGTAGAAACACGCGGTCGCTTAGTACAACTGGCAAATAAGAAAACCAGGTATTATCGTCTTATTGTTTGTTCTCGCTAGAGATGCACATTAATGTGTTTTTGGCGACTTAATTATTGAAATTTTGAATCGCATGCCTTGGTGGAATACATTAAAACTGGGAAAAGAAATAGCCTATGCTGAGATCGAACACACATTCAAAGTTGTTTAACAATGTTTGCATGCAAAGGCTGAATAATACAATAAATGGATATAATGTAAAATATTTTTTTAAATAAAGTATACAATTTTTTACCGTTACACAGAGGTATATTTAGTACATGGCTTGAGGGCGACGTGGCGATATAGTAAATGTATTTGACTCCGAATCCGAAAGCTGTGGGTTCGAATTAGATTGAAAATAAGGATTCCAAGTACTGGTCCAACCCAGGAACCTTTCAATAATAGGATAAATATAAGCTATAAGAATGTTTCTCCCAATCAACGTAAAATAACTTTAAACTACATGGCCTATTTCCTTAAAGGTTATGTCAAACTTATCGTCTAATCAACGCAAGAATCAATCAAAACTGAACACTTTCTTACACCCACTTTATAATTAGTTCGCACTATGAAGAATAAACAAGCTGATATTCGAAAGTAAAACTGGAAACTGATATGTACAGAATGATGTTGTTTATGTCTACAATGCGATGTCCAGCTGGCAAAATATGAGAAAAGAGTACCACATTTCATTACCTGTACAGTAAAACGTCAAACACAGACACGCCTTTTAGCAAGGTCACCTCAATCATAAGGCCATATGCACCGTAAAGCAACACCCACAGTAAAACCACTTCAATAAAACCACCCTATTATTCTTTTTATTTCACTATTGACTATGGTGTTTAGTGCTACAATCAGATCACATCTTTAATAAGACCATCGTCTAAACTCCATAGTGAAACATAATAATAAAGAGTTAACGTACTGTTTTACATATTAAGCAGTTTTTTTTTGTTGCTGCCATATAGAGACGTCAAGGTTCCGCTGCGTCTTGAACCACTCAACATTTATCAAGATAACCAAGGTACCCTAATGAAACATTAGGAAGCCTTGGTTATCTCCGTGAAATTAAAAAAAATGAAATGAAATTAAAATTAAACTTTGAGATATCAATATATATATTGAAAAAATAAAATTAAAAATAAATTGCTAAACTTAATTATACGCATATGTTAAATATTGAAGGAAAATTTTTAAAAACTTAAGGAAGAAATATATAAAAAGACATTTCTATATTAGACCGAGTATGGTAAAATTTGTTCAACTTCTAAATTCTGGTAATGAAAATGTTGTTAAGAAATTAACCTTATTCTGTAAATATGCTTTTAAGTTGTGACGGCAATACTTTATTTTTACAGATTTGTAAGTATTTTGAAAGATCTACATAATTATAATTTATAAGGATATGTAATCTTTTTATTACACTCTCGCATTGTTATGTCTTTGCGCACTGTATATATATTGTTTATTTGATATGTAACGATGAACCGTATATGTTCAAATTATATCAATAAAATTTCTGTTCTTTTCTGTTCCGTGAAAGGTCATGAGGTCCGAAATGTAGCGGAACCATTACAGGGACTTTACCTTAAAAACAGGTGGACGATGACCTCGAATGAAACAACCGTCAAGGCGAATCCGATAAGTTCAAAGTTATAACATTTCCATTTAAACTTGGGATGACGTTTTAGGAAAGTTAGAACTATCTAGAAAGATTGTCGAACTAAACATGTTGGCAGCTGTATTGCTAGCATGATTAAAATATAAATAAATAAGTATGTAGACATTCAAGCGTGCTTCTACAGTGTAAACAGAACCCCGCGAGTTCTTTATAAACACATCTTAAACTTCATTATATGCATATATGTTAAAATGCCTTCTATATCTATGCGTTTTGATGTTTTTAGAGGGAATGTTGTTTGAAAATTGATGAAATGCAGACAGGTCTGTCACATATCCTTCTAAGCTTTTGGGCTTTAGCCCCGGTCTCTCTTGCTATACTTGTACTGACATTCGTGTCGGACTTTTGAACGTAGACTAGTTTTCCGCTGGAATGACGAAATAATTGCATTCTGTCTTTATGTTATTTAAAGTTAAACATTTAAGTTACTCATTCAAACAGTTATTAGATCCAAGAGCCTCAGCTTTCCGAAAGACAAAATCACCATGGTCGCATACAGCAAGTTGCATAAATTTGTCTGCATAAATAGATATAAGAACTGAACAAATTGGGTGTTGTCTTTTATCAATATTTGAAAGTTGCAGCAGCAATATCAACTTGTCATCATATATTGAACGGGAATGAATTGCTTTTACAAGTCATTAATGCTGAGCATGTAATATTCATTCTCATAGATTGTGGTGCGTGCATCATGTTTGGCACGGGCTCCACCATCAACCCCCTTTAGTTGTTTAGGATCATAGTTGATGGATCAGTGGAAAGGGGTTGTACTTACATGTACTCATGATGTGACACATACCAGGTTACAAAAAACTACCTTAAAGGAAGAGTTAGTATATACCTCAAATATTCTGTTGCAGTTAAAAAATTGAGTCTTTTTAAGAAATGTACACCATTGGCACACATCACATAGCGAGGGTCATTTAGGGTTCAAAACTTTCAGAGTTCGTGAGCATTTTTTTTTTGTTATTAGGAAAAGCACGTCACAGATATATTTTCTCGAATATTTGAAATAACAGTAAATCTGACACAATATTCATTAGAGCCTTTGTGTAGAGCACAATTTTCCGCTTCGTTTGAGCTATAACCTATTGATATTGGTGAAGAGGTAAGATATTTAAAGTAGTTTTCTTTCCGAATCGAGGCAAAATATGCTGCTTTTGAAAGTTTAAATGACGTAATATATCACGTGGTATAGCCTCACTGAGCACTGTATGAGGAATTGTTCTGTTTAATATGGGATAAAGCGACAATCACTTCTGGATTACGATTAGTTTTGTAGACAAAAACAACAACAGCTACTACTACTTTAATGACCAAACTGAAATGATAACAATGGAAGTAATGTCAAATATTTTATCGGCAAATACAAGTTATGCACATCGGCAAAACCGAACATAGTGAATCCTTGACGGTTGGAATTATATGGAAAAGTGTTACAACTGATTAACAAGATATAAAAGGATAAAGATAAAGAAAAAATGAAATAATTTCAGTATTGATATTTATCATGTAACCGTCATTTTTAAATACTTGTGTCATATAATATCACTATTACAAGTATCATTGAAAAGCAGAAATACAAATAAATCAAATAGCTTTTTACTCCAATAGTAGGTAGGAATATATTTTATATATATATACACACACATATATATATACATATGCATACACACATATATATATACAAATACATATATACTCATAACATATATATATACATACATACACACACATACATAATTATACACATAATACTTTCATGCTGAAAATATTTAAAGTTAATAAAGCAAAGGTTAAGAAAAATATATCTCTCTATACCACTACTAAATAAATAGTAATCAAATTAATTATTATTTATAAAGTTAAAAAAGTAAGATGAAAAAAAATGCCGTGGAACATATTAATTAAACTGTTGAATATATATGAACAGTATATGGTATATTTACTTAATAAACTATTCCCTTCCCTTTTTCCATTGCAAAATATACATATTTTGAAAGATTAATAAGGACTTTCTTGTTAGTATTTTGCATTATGCACTTGAATTTTATCAGGCTAGGCCAAGTAAAATAATATCTATGAAGGTATATTTTTCTTAATTCACTATAATATAGACAAATCAATAAAAAATGTAATTCCGATTCTACAACTTGCATATTACATCTAACACATTATCTTTGACTTCTTTCAATATTTCTATGTCTCCCCTTCTCTATGGCTTATTTATGAACCGAACAGCGAAATCTAGATAGGGAACATCTATATTTTGAATGATTAATACAATTCAAGTATGCTTCAGCTTTGAAATCTCTTTTAAAACATTTATAGTATTCAGTTTTAGAAAAAAAATTATACTACTATACCATGACTGAAGATATTGATCGATTATGCGATTTATTACAATATTAACTTGTAATGCTGTAACATTATTATTGTCCCATAAAAAGACAAAACCTAAGTCACAAAGCATTTGTTTCACGTAAATACTCCACGCGTTAATTAAATTCCCATTACTGTCCTTCATTCCATATAGTTTATAGATTTATTTTTTTTAAACCAATACTTAATTATTCTTATTTCTCTCATAACAGTAAAAGGAAATCGGCAAAATTCACCAAGTACCATATTATGTGTAGTCTGTTGCCTTACTCCTAGAATTTGCTTTAGGAATTTTAAGTGAACCCTTTCAATATCAGCGGCGCTGTGGAATCCCCAAATAAACAGGTATAACAATGGCAATAATGATAAATATACCTTTTTTATCTTGTCATTAATAACTAATGGTTGTTGTAGTTATAGTAAGAATGATAATATTGTATGCATTATTTTGTGTATATTTCAGCCTTCCCATGAAGTGACAGACTAATAAATAAATAAATAAATAAATAAATGCCACAAAAACGTCACAAAACCGCACACATAATGACCCAGTTCTTCCCAAGATTGTCTATGTTTCGTTTGTAATATAGTTCTTACTATTTTCTTTCCCCGATAGGATCGCTCAGCGAACGGCTCGGAAGCTTTATTGTGATAATGCCGTCTTTTTCAATAATAAAAAACGACAGAGGAAGGGTTTAACATTACTCAACTCTTTATTAATACTTAATTGATTCTGCCATCAGCATTGTGTCTTCTTACTGCTGATCTTGGCCTGCGAAAGAATACTTTTCAACGGGGTAAATGTCTTCATGTAGAAAGAAAAAATAATACATTTGTCTTCTTGAATCACCGATCGATGTATTGACTTTTCCATTGCATCTGTATCTTTCTGTTATGAACAAAGGCCATGCTGAATTACGGTTTTGTTGCCACCAGATTTAGTTCAATTTTACATATTTTTCTCCCTTGTTTATATACAAAGCGCGCGAGTAAACCAATATATCCAATGTACACATTCTCATTTAGAATTATCTTTCAAACTCGCTATACGTAATTATTTCAATGGAGTACGCGTTGTTTACGATTTGACCCATCTCAGTCTTTTAAACTCGGTCGGTGCTGTAAAAATAAAATTTTGAAAGAACTTTTACTCTAATCTTCAAGCTACGTACTCTGCTAGGAATAGCATTTTATTCTAAAGGAGTTAACAAAATCTGCTTATATTTGGTCATTTTTTTAATAGCTCCACCATCGCTAGGGAGCACAGCTGCCAGTATTAAACACGGGCTTTGTTCAAAATCGTCTCGGTGAAAGACATTTTAAATAACGGTAAAAGGAACAGTCTTGAGATATTGCAATAATTTAAACACTGATAACCATGATTATATTAAGTCAGGTCTTACGATAACAATTTGCAGACGGACTGGTCGTATATTTTTCCCTATAACGGTAGATTCTGCAGCGGAACCAGCTATCCTATGATGTAATGTATTGTTCTGCGACACGTGAATAGGCTACAACCGTATCATGAGCCTCCATAATAATTACACACGTCATAATGGATTCCGGAAGAATTTTATAAGACTCAAGACTATGAAATTTAATATTCTGACGGTCGATTAGAGGTTTCCGACCATAGGAACTGAGCTGTCATTTGCCTGCCAAATATGGCCGATAGAGTGAGTAATTGCATGATTGACACAGATATATAATAAATACACACATATCTTGAACCTCTTGGAAGACAGGAAACATTTTAAGGCTTATTTTTCATTTGCTTTTAGTGAACAAATTGCTACCATTAATGCATAAGGAGATCTAATCATTTTTTTTATTGTTTCTGGGTTCATGTATAAGCATTGATTTATGCTTATGTAAGCTGAAATATTTTATCGCATGGATTCCAAGTACAATGATCGAATGCAGGGATCAAATTATGATTCTTATTCCATTTTTTTTTTTACCCTTTCCCTCATAGAGGACACCATGAAAAGACCTATGCGAACAACATAAAACCAGATCGCAGGCTGATCAGGTTTTATGCTGTTCGCTGCTCCTCAGTGGTCTGGAAATGAGGATTTTGTAATTAAATTTGGCAAGGTTTAACTGTGGTTTTCTGCAGATCAGGCTTTATGTGATACCTATTGAGTGCGTCAAAATGAGTCTATATGAGGGAAAAGGTTAAATCAATTGTTGGCTCCATTGTAAATTTGATAGTAAATGTATATTCCGACAGACACAGTCAATTTAACCGTTCTTTACTTACCCGTAACATAAGTAAATCAATGGAGTACATGTATTCAGAATTATCGATCAAAATTAACAATAAGACGTATACTTACAATAAATAACAAGAAATATCTTTAAAAAAGATATTTGGGGTCTGAAAAAAGCAACAACAAAGATATGAAATTTAAAGAAAGAAAAAGTGTTACCATATATATAATATAATTATGCTGGCAAGATTTAAATGATCATTGATTTTAAAATAATGCTAGAAAACGTATTTGATGCTAAATTTAGGAAATGCAAATTGAATATACAAGCCAATAAAAAAAGAAAGAACGGAAGAAAATGTAATATAAGTGAAACTTAATAATAAAAATAAATAAAGAAAAAAAAAGAGAAAAAAAGTTCCGTCAGTGGGATTCGATCTCGAGGCCCTTGGTTTTGTAGACGACGAGGACATATATTGCTTATGCTAGCTAACTTATTCGTTGAGGGTCTTTGTGACTTAGAGGGACGAGTCCACTATCAAGGTTAAGTACGTTTTCTAAAGACTCACAAGTGTTTATTTTCTCAACTTGGTTGTTTTTTGTTTGAATATTTCAACTGGATAATTTTATGTTTAAATAGGTAGATTAAAATGTAATTTGCCAATTGACAATCATGCAGAAAGATATGCACCCTAGAACTCCCATTTTATGATGGACTATCCTAAAATCATTTATGCAACCAATGAAACGAGTGCTTTTCCGAACTCTTCAGTTGTTAACCCAGATAAAAATGATTCAAAAACAGCTTACACTGAAAAACAACACTTTAAATAATAACAATAATAGTAGAAATAACTGTATTAATTATAGTCATAAGATATGTATTCTTTATCACATTGAAGCTTTGTAAGTTACGTTGTCACATTCTTATAATAAGAGCAATAGCATGCCATTTTACTTTGATTATTGCATAAAGCACAGTTGAGACTGAAAACCATTAACCAATATCATCGAACAGAATAGTGAAGTATAGTGCCTTTCGCTTTTACTTTGCGTATAGTGCCTTGATTAATTATTCAGTAGCAGAAGGCAAATATCGTACGTACTGTAACCACAGTTCCACGAACTTGCCTATTGAAACCTTGTTTTACACTAAGCAAAAAATGTTTTAAAAAAAATGGACCTGTCGGTCCTGTGTCAGGATAATTCGTCAAGGAACATGGAAATGCAAAATGAAATGAAAACTGTCACCGGAATGGGCATTTATAAAAATGTTGTTATCTCTCTGGCCTTTAAGAATATCGTTTACTTTTAAAATATTTAGAGACCTTATTCGGAGCACTTTGATAGCTGAGAGCATACTGATTTTATACTGACATTCTGATTGATAGTACTGGTGGCATTCTGTGTATGTTACTTAAGGATGCTTTAAGGTTGCTAGTAACTAGGTAAGAGAGATGCAGCGGTAATAAATTGAAACATAGCTAGGAATCAGGTAGTACGATATCAAGGGAACAACATATGGACTTTTTTTTCATTATCAGTTTTTTTTTACAGTGAAATATCATTGATCGTGGACGTGAAATCGTTGGTTTCATGAACCTCTGATGACTTATTGCTGTCAGTGCATATATAAGTTAAGACGTTGATAACCCAGGTCATTACCTCGTAACTCAACCCAAGAATCTATAGAGGTCAATGTCTTAATCAAAAACATTTCCTTTTATGCTGTAAAAACACACGCTTTCTGTAAAATTTGGGTCTCTTAATTTAGTGTTTGTTTATATAGATATATGTTTAAATCGCCGTTCTTTCTCTAAATGAAAATTTAAATATAACAGGAATGAATATCCGGTAGATTTAAACTCTGTTTAAAAACGTATCAAATATAACTTTATCTCAATATTTCCAGTCTTTTGAAAAAATTAAACGTTACAGTGGTTTTTTATCATTTCATAAGCACTAGCTGTGTTGGAAATCGGGAAAAAATGTACATATATTCTTCTTATCAGATTTAATGTCCATACATCGGGTATTGCGTTTTTGCTATACAAGATAATCTGCGACGGATTTTTATCGGAACCTTAAAAATATTGACCAATGCAAATCACTGGTGATACAGATATCTTTCAACATGATGACACATATAACGGGACATATTTCGTCGCTTAACAGTATCTCCTGACAAACATTTCTTTTCACCCGATGAATTACCACCACAAGTTCATGTCCACGCCTCGCATATCAAAACCCTTAGTCAAAGTTACGTGGCAGCTATTCTTTTAACAGGTGAACACCCATATTATAAAATATAACATGTGTTGAAAATATTGCATGCATAAAACAATGCATCAGATGGATGTCATTTAATCATGAAATGTATATCAAATATATTTGATTTTCTGTTAAAAAACTACAGGTTTAGAATTGAAAATATTTTTTTTTATTTAGAGTTAGCGTAAATAAACATTAAATATCTCTGGAAAGTTCATCCTAATTGTGATCAACTCTTTTTCCGACAAATTTTGTTTTCTTCTATACTCTGCAATTACTTAACTGTGACAAGCCTGTATGTTATTAGTCAACGTGTTGCAGACTAATTAAAATCAGAAACTAGAACAAGATTAATCTTATTACAAAATTGAGAAAACACATCAACGGTGATTAAATACATGTCTAAGAACTGAGTAAAGCAATTCGACGAATCTGAATATTGGACTACACCGTTACATAGATACCTGGCGGCAGGCAATGTTTCCTTTTAGATATAACTTAAGGTTTGATAAAGGCAGAAACAAATGTAAATTGGTAATAGGGAATTTATTGATACTGTTTAGAATATATGTGATTTGTCATGATTAGGCATCGACAATAATTACCAGCTGTGCTAGAAATTTGGCAGAATTAAATAAAGGAACAATTGATAATGTTTTAAGAATGTTGCTTAATCTTTTATCTGATTTTATTCATTGGTTTTACAATAAAATACGGCAAAATAATCTTATCTGTATCATTATAAATTAAAATTCAAAAATAAGATAAAATCTATATTTGTTAGTATTTGGGTACTGTCTTGTTGAAAAATCAACGAGATATTCCTTCCATTAACATTCCTCTATTAGAAATCTTAACACATACCTCCATCACCAAACGGCGAAATCAAACATACATTCTGTATTATGTTGGAAATAACAGATAAAAGGCTCACACTTTTTCAACTTTCAATGCAGGATGTCTCTGATCAAGACCTTTAACCTCAAGACCTTGATCTCAATAGATTCTGAGTTTAACTTTGCGATAATGAGGCTACGGTTGAGTTTATCAAGGTCGTGACATCTTTAGCCACAGTGTATTGTAAGCCATTATGAGTCTTACTACTGAATAAAACGAAGCTAACGAATTAACGTTCACGATAACTGACATCAATAATAATAAAAATAATTAAAAAAAAATTCTAGTTTTCATTCACTTTATTCTATAGTTGTAGCTATGCTTCAATTTTGTCACGACTGTTTTGTCTGTCATTTAGTCCATTAAAATATGGAACTTGTTACTAGGAGCAATTTTTGTGCGAATTTAAAAATCCTTTTGTAATAAATAACGTTGCAATACGTATGTTTTTATCTCCTACTGAGTTATTCAATAGCATGATTGGAAAGTATAAGGCTTAAACACCAAATTCCACGATTGTGTTAGCTGACATTAGTCGTGGTTTTACGGTATCAGCTGCCCTGCATGCAATAATTGCAATAAAGTTTGCTGCAGTTATTACTGTTAATACCTCGCTTATACTACTATCTTCATCATTACTGCTGTTGCTGTTCTTAGATATTAATGTTAATGTATTTTCAATTTGGTCTATAATCCTTAAGTTCTTATATAAAATATGTTCTTAAATTTTACCGATCGGAATTTTAACTGGTAATATTATTTAACATGTCTTTCCATAGCACAACACACCTTGCAGTCAGTTTTGGATTATTAAATTTGTGAGACAAATACATGTTTAATATAATACGAGTAGAGATAATGCAGGTATTCTCTGCACATCGGACTGTTGCACATAAACGCACGCACAATTCTGTTATAATCTAATGAATATGTAAATTAATACACATTTCATTTGCTAACTTTATACGGTATCATAACTGAAGTTAACTGTATTCTGTTATGCATATCACTTGACAAAACATGTCAGCAATGTCTATATTGGTCATTCTTGACTTTGAAACCTCCAGCTTTATCCTATATTAGAGTACATTCAGTGGGAAGAGTGATTTATTATTTTGATAAACTAGGCTTGAAAATCGCAGCAAGCCGATAGTATGTTTTCGCTGATTCACAATTTCCAAGTAGGATCAAGGGCCCGTTTCACAAAATTTCGTACGAAAAAATATCCTTTACGTGAAATGATAGCATTATTCTTGTAAAATTATATTTACAGAAAACTATTTGGTTCTATATTGCAATGAAATGGATTACCTTTCTGTATGTTTTATTGAACAAATGCATTAGTAGGCACGATATAGAATAAAATATTTACAACTAAGATTACATTTGATCGTACGAAACGGGTCCCTGGCGCCTTTCAGAACAGAATGAGTAAGACATATTGTTCTAAACCATGCGAGAACTTCCTAGACAGGAGGGTTTGAAAACCCATTAAATCACCCCAGACACACACAGGGAACACCCCGCTTATACGTCATGTAAACGTCTTGTATGTCATTAAGTGCGTGGGTGGAGAAAATACTAGCTTATAATTATACGAACTTTTGGTGTAATTTGTGGGTTTTAATATCAGAATACCATTTCTTTATGTATTCCTTAATGCTATGGCATAATATTGTGCTCTATAGCTTACTATTTTTATTTACATTCCCATTGTCCCATTTTCTCTACAAAGGGCGATCAAATCTTTGAATCTCCCCATATGCTGAGTTTGAAACAGCGTTAAATCAGTACTATTTACAGCTTACAGCTTTCATTACATATTCTGGGAGTGAGGTGAGCGCATCATCCTTTTTTGGTTTAGCTTTGGAGGAAAAAGCAATCGCTTGACCACGAGGATCGGCCTTTGTTACTGCGTATATTCACGGGTATGTTTGATATATTTTTGTATAGACTACTTTAAACAAGACATATTTTAAGCCAATTCAATAAGTTGCATTACACATAAAAAGAAAAAAAGATATAAATGAATATCTACTGAATGACAAGATGATAATTGCTCATGCAACTTACAAATCAATGCTTAAACCCAGAGGTAATTGTAATTATAATAAACACGCTATCATTATGGATTAATGATATGAATGTGTTCCTTATACACGTATACAAAAGCTTTTAACATGTTTCCTATCCATCCTCAAAGCGGTTCAAGATATGTGTGCAACGGTTATAAAGCAATGCCAATCGTGTAATAACTCACCATGTATTCTATATATGGCAGCCAAATGACAGCTCAGTTCCTATGATCGACCGTCAGTATATTGAATTTCATAGTCTTGAGTCTTATCAAATTCTTCCGGAATCCATTATGACGTGTGTAATTATTATGGATGGTTCTGACACGGCTGTAGCCTATCCACATGTCGTAGAACAACACGGTGCGTCTTGGAAAAAAAGTTTAAGTTCAGCTAACAGTTCGTTTGTGGGTTTACCGTTCTACGTAATGGGGACAAATATGGAGGCTGGGTGCAAATCCCGTCCGTCTGCGTAGTTATGTCTTATCGATTTATTAAATATATCTGCCTTTACAGCAATCATATGAAAAAATGTATACTAAATACGTGCTCAATAATGCTTACCGTGCTACCAAGCGATGGCGATTCTATGAATGAATCCTGACAAAAAATAAGCAGATCTGGTAAGCTTCATAAAAATTGTAGACTATAGCAGAACGGTTTGTGAACTAGAATAAAGATCTTTCGAAAATATTTTTTCTGTGCAGCACCGACGGAAATAGGACAAATCACAAACAACGGTTATACTACGGAAAACCGAAATTTGAGAATACATATAAGGTTTGAAAATCAGGCGATGTGTCTAGTTTATTTCAAAGTTGCACATCGCGTGCTCTTTTAATATAAATGGCCAATTTCCAAAAGGGAGAAAATTATGTTGAACTATTTGAACTAATTCTGGGAACAGCAAAACAATAGCTCAAGGTAATCATATGACGACTGATCGTAACAGAAAGATATAGATGAAATCGAAAAAAAAGCCAGTACATAGCTGATTCATAAAGAACCAAGATAAAGGCGAATAATCTTTTCCCCCTCTACATAATGACATTTGCTCCCCTGAAATGCATTCATTTCCTTGTTAAGATCTTCAGCAAGAAGCTATACTACTGATAGTAATATAAAAACCGAGTCTAGTTATATGTGATCCCTATTAAAACACTTTCTCTGCCATTCTTTATTGCTAGAATAGGCGACATTGTCGCAATAAACCTTTCGAGTCGTTCTCCACATGATATATCCAGTCGAGTGATCTTATCGAATGGAAGAAAAATGTACGAAATGTCTCCAGGACGAGACATAGATAGTCTCGGGATGAACTGGATCATTATGTGTGCGGTTTTTATGTGTTGTAATCTCATATCGTATTATTTAGTTATTCATTGGTCTGACTTTTTGAAGGCACGTTTGGAAGACATACACAAACATAATACTTGTATGATTATTTGTATTATTACTACAACAAACATTATATATTAATGACAAACATATGCCAATCATGTTAGCAACACCACGAAATATTGCTAGTAAAACAGGAGGAATATTGCACGCTAAACATTCTTAACTTGCAAAAGCATTTAAATCTTATTTTCACATGATAAACATCAAACAGGGTCAAAGATTTAAGAACGATTGGGTGTATGTAGACTAAAACATGAAATGGCAGTGTGCAACCATGTCATTTTGCTCTTTCGGAGAGAATTGGCTCTTGGATCTCGTAACCGCGCTGAAACGAGAAACATGTTCAATTTACGACAGAATAAAGACAGAATGTACAGTAATTATTTTTCATTTTTTCTCTGTTTATCCTGTGGAAAACATATGTAAATAAACCTCGTTCGATTTAGTGCTGAGGTTAAAGATGCTAAAGCGAGTCTAAGAGGGCAAGACAAGGGAGGGGGGGGGGGGGGGGGGGGGGGGGGGGGGGGGAGAGAGAGAGAGAGAGAGAGAGAGAGGTACACTAAGTCAATGAGCATTTAATCTTCGCATTATCGGATCATTCTGTTAAGATTTACAATATATATTTCGGTCATAACTACTCCACGGACGAGTTTCATGTTGTTCCAGTATCAAAACATCCAATGTACGGATATTACTTTATCTTTTAAACACGAGAATACGCTTTGATTTCTTGATTTTATAGTGTTTTCTTTTTCATCATTAAGTCCATCTACTGATTAAAGCTTATAAAGTCATTTGAACGTGCTCTCTCGAAAGTTTCTTAGATTTCGGAGAAGATATCAAAGGCACAAATAAACCATTGAGCGCTTCTATGTTTGAGCAAAATTGAATATTTCAGCACAGCTTATACTATTTTACACCCTTCAGTTCTAGTTTAATCA
>CM037781.1:42308551-42358551 GCA_021229015.1 Solen grandis | reverse complement strand
ACATACTTTATCACGAACACAGGCATATTTATCCGCATGCACATGCCCGGGTATATTAGTGAATTGTGAAAATAAACCATCTTCAAAAACACGTATCATCTACTTAGTGAAATTACATACCGGTATCCAACTATTATCTTTGTCGCATGCTGAGACACACTTCATATGGCCGTGGTTTATAACGCCGTTGAGCGATATTATGTAACATACAGTAATTTATACTGTTGGATACTAAGCCTTCCCAGAGCTAGCATGTTTATCTAAGCGGATTTACATCTCTTTACTTGGGAGTGTCTCCATCTGAAGAAATTACGCTGAATTTCTATTCCATTTAGGAAAGTGTTTCTCAAGTATACTCTATTTGCGAGTGCACCACCAGTCAACACTATATACTATGTACATATAGATTGTTTGTCTGTGTCATAAACGTTTCGTACAGCTTCCTTTATCGGGAAAACTTTACTGCACCTTATCTTAATACAGAAAATGTTTGACCTACACCGTCATGATCTTTACTGCAATATTATATATTAATAATCTAAATATAACGAACCTACAGAAAATATAAGTACTCAGCCAAACCTTATTTTCTTCAGAAAAACTTGGAGATAAAAAAAATAAAAATAAAAAAAATGTGCGGAACGAAAATAATCTTTTTTATGTCTGTACATTATTATTTATAATCAATGTAAAATCAATGTAGCATTTTTTTAAATTTTTTTTTTGTTGTTGTTTTCTTGACCAGAATCATCAAATCGTGGTCAAATTGATTGCGATCGTAAAAAAATATATCAACATCTTTTTATTATTATTATTTTTTTTTAGTATTATCCAGTTTGTTTGTCCAATTTCATCAAATCGTGATAAAATTGATTGATATCGTTGGGAAATATATCCAAATGGTTGGATATTAAAAGGGTTAAGGTGGAATAATAATTATAATACCGGTAATATTACCTTCATATATTTCATATAAAAACAACATTTAAAATACCATAAAAGCTTTTATCAATAGTTCAGCAAAAATTATGTGTGTTATTTCAAGAGACATGTAGAAACGAAATGCATCATCAGTTCATTTACTGATATAATGGAAAACGATGACAATAACAAGTGACAATAATATTTGTCCCATGTTATAATGTCCCATGTTATAATATTGCTCAATTTATAACGAAAAATTACAATAAGTAAAAAAAGTTATCTACTCATGGTCTAAACTTGACTAAAAAATATTGTTGAATATTGATATAAAACACTAACATCTGTACAGCCATTTAAATGAGAAAATTTGTCTAAAATATATTGGGTAATTATCAAAAGTAAATATCTTTATATCTTTATTATTTAGGCCGCGTCCACAAAAAGCATGGCTACACTACGACTAGCAGCTCAGCGTGAGGCTCTCTTCAATGCAACCTTGAAAGCACCCCAAGAACCGGTGTCCGAATTCCAAGAACTACATGCGTTGGCTGCTCAGCTCATGGACAAGTACGTTGATGATATTCATGATCTTCCGAGGAAAACCACAGGGGATGGTGATTGTTTAACGCAATATCAGTTTTAATCAGTGGGAATGAGGCTCTGAGTGTATCTCTTCGATATCACACGAGTTTAAATCTGATAAACAAACAGAAAGCTTACTTGAAACATCCACTACGACATGATATTCAGGATTTTTCGTGTGAATATGAGGACGCTTGTTGTCAGTGACCGAAATAGGAAATGAGTCTGATTTCTGGACTATAATAGCGCTATAGCACCTATTAGAATCATCTATCCAGCTGCAAATGGTAAGGAGGACAGGGCCTTTTAGGCTTTAAATATGGTTTCCACACAAACTGAAACAAATCACACCAACGCAGAACTTGCCATACTGTGGCATGGGATGGGTTGTTTGCCAGTAGTGGGACGTTATTACCTGGTAAATCATTTCACTGCTGTGACTGACACTGAATCACTGGCTCGGGTTCCTCATTCCCCAAGTTATCTGCAGGAAGAAGATCTCACGCCACCCAGAATCGCTACCCGAAGAAGACTCTCTTACATGGAGGCTACCAAAACGGAGACGTGTTTCTTCCAATTCAAGTTTATTAACCGAGGAGATTGAAATGAGGACAACAAACAGATATGAAGTCTTGAGCGAGCCAGAGTCTGAGGTGGATATTGAGTCTGAAGGGGATTCTGAGGACTGTATTACTGATAGCTCTTTTGGTAATATCAAAGAAGACAAGGTGCATGGCACTGACAGTGAGGACTGTGTGGAAGAGCCAGAAAATAATATTGTTAATGAGGTAGAGTCAGTGAAAATACCAAATTCCTCAAGTCATTTTCTCTCTAATGAGCAAGTGCTTCATGCTACTGAAGGGACAAACTCTCCATGCAGAAGTATCCCGCAAGGAGAAAAAAATGTGTTCATTGTGGTTGATTATAGTGGGAACTCTGATGGAAGGTGTGAGTTTGTAGATGACTGTGGTGTGTGGGAGGCAGGTACTACTGTCGATCAGTATTTCAATGTTTCGGAGAAATCTATGACAGCTGTGTATAAGAAAAATGATGTTTTTTGTAGGAAGAAAATAGCTAACAAAAAATTGGAATTTACCCCATTGGAACCTCAGCCAACAAATGTAATCACAATTCATAGGTACTACGCACAATTGAAACGAGAAGACAAATATCGCCGAAGAATAAGTATAATATCTGAGACACCCGAACATTTAGTGCATTTGAGGATGGCATATGAAGTGGAATATATCGGCAAAAAAATTAAATGGAATATATCTCATGGAAACTCCCAGTCCAGGGAAACTTACACTAGAGCAGACCCAGCAGTTATCAGGGCAGCTGCTAGGCAAGTCAGAGAAAAGAAATCGACTGGTATTGTAGATGACACGGCAAATCAAAATAGCCCAAATGCCCCCAAAAGTGCGAGACAGGTCCAGGACAGAATCTATTATATGAACAAAAAGAAACCAAACAATAACAAAAAGACCATAATTTAGCAGATGACTTGTTGTGTATACTTGGTTAAATCAATGACAGTGATTTTATTCAGGAAATTGTTTTTACAAAAAACAAGGAAACTGTGGTGATATTATACAATGAAAATCAAATTAAGAACATGAAAGCAAACTGTGAAGGCAAAAATGGGAGTGTAATTTGCATAGACTGTACATTCAACTTGGGACGTTTGTTCATAACAGCTACGTGTTACAAAAATAGAACAGTTATCAACAGAAAAACAAACCAATTCCCTATATTCATTGGCCCAATATGTATTCAATGGGACAGACAACAAGTAACATATTCAAAATTCTTCAATCATTTAAGAGAAAAATTAGGATCAGACAATTTCACTTTTGGAACCGACGATGAACCCGCGATGAGAAATGCACTAAAAATAAGCTTCCCAAGTTCAGACTTTCTACTCTGTACGAAACATATTAAGGATAACATAAAACAATTTGTTTAGGAACGGAATAAATGAAAAAACAATACAGAAAATTATTTCTGCAATTTTCAATACTGAAAGTGGTCTAGTTTTCAGCAAGGATGATTTTGAATTTCAACAATGTGAGGAAGACTTGTCCGTGTTTTTTTGAGGATTTCCCACACTTCCGAAAATATGACAACAATCATCTAGGCAGCAAATTAAAAGAATTTGTATACAATCCATTGAAACAGAGTAAAATAACAAAATTATGGACCAACAAAAATGCAAAGTCTATCAACAACAGAATGAAGCAAGAAACAAACCACACACTTATGTCTGCCCCAGATCTATAATAGAGAAATTATATGTTCCTCCAAACAGCCAACTCACTAACCTTCGTCATGCTCTATACGAAAGTGGTTATTACAAACTGTTTGGCAAATCTGAAAAATACTTTATGGACGAAAACGAATGGCACAGTACAAATTCAAAAATGTTTTGAAAAAATTCTGACCTTGTCAATTCGAAAAGAAATGGACTCTGGACTAATTAAATCAACTGATGGAACCATTACAATAAAAAAAAAAAAAAAAACACAGGAAAGAAGCCTGGAAGCCTGGATAACGACGACGACCAACTGCTGAACAAACCACAACAAGACACCGATGATAATAGTTTATCTGTCATGTATATAGATTCAAGAAGGGTGTCAACCAGTGATTGATAATGTTTACCACAGCATTTGATATCTATATAATATTTATATAATTATGTACTGACTTTATCTCATCACATTAACAAAAAAAATCAGTGAAAGATGTAGCATGTATAATAATTAATATGAATAGACACATATTAATAAGGAAACATCAAACCATTACAACTGCTGTTGATTTTATAAGTTGTATCAGTAATGTTTCACTTATGAAGACTTAATACAAATAAATATTATGTACTAAAATGAACCGTTCCAATAATCTTTGTACCAAAAACTATAGTATGCGCAAATTTAAATTCAAAGATGTAAAAAAAGTTCTGTGTTTTCACAAAGATTGTTGAGTTACTAGAATACAGTGAATACTGATCGTATTAAGCCCTGGTGATTCCATCACTCATTTTGCAAACTTTAAATGACTGAAAGATTAGTCAACTACTAGTAGATAAGGGGTATACTGAATCACATGTACTGTTTTTTATGTGATGCAGCACAAAACAGCTATTATAAATTTTTGTATATTCATGTTGTATATTTTTATTTGTTGTAATTTCTCAACGTTCAAAACTTGAAATACAAATATTTGCTATTATATACTTTTTGTATCCTCATGTTGTATATTCTATTTGTTTTATTTTCTCTATGTTCAAAACTTGAAATACAAATATTGCTATACCTTTTATATATTCATGTTGTATATTTCTATTTGTTGTACTTTCTCAATGTTCAAAACTTGAAATACAAATATTTGCTATTATATACTTTTTTGTAAATTTGTTGATCTTCCAGAGGGAAATAATAAAATAAATAATCAAATTCATTCTAACTCAATATTTCGGCACAAGTATGCCTTTCTCAAGAAAAAAACATGAAGTTCTACATAATAGACGTTTGAGTAGTCCTCATATTGTCATTGTTAGAGCAATTAATTAGGTTCTTAATTCATTTCATTTTTTTTATATATGTTTTTTTACGAAAAACAACAATCAATACATTTAGAGTAACTGGAAGGAAGATTAGGGTAAGATTTGGGAAGATCTGGGTAGGTTTGGGTAAGATTTGGGTAGATTTGGATGTTTCGTGCTGCCCCACAGAATCAGATTATTGGTTTTCATCCAAAGCTTTAGTGATATATTGTTTCTTTTTCTCATCTGGATCAGCTTAAATTTTGCACTCTAATCTGTGCTGTTAGGAAGAATACAGATCTTCATTGCAACTGTTGTTGATAAACTTTGTCTCTTTTTGTCTACCATACTCGTGACAGACTGGATTTAGGTTCATTATCGAGAACTCAAGACGCCGTTTTGGAAACAATATTTTTAACTGCTGTTTGATTTTTACAGTTGTTTTTTTTTTTTTTTTTTTACTTTTGACAACTTACTTCATTTGAATGGAAGGTATTGATGCATTTGACGATATATTTAATATAAAAGTGAGGGATTGTTTTCATTTTCTTATGCTGGCGAGAACTGGATACTCCAGGATCAGTCAACTCAATGATCTACCAGTACTGTACATATGAAATACACGAATCACAACAAAGTATACAACAGTTGACACACGCTCTCTTAATGTCCGAAAATATATACATCTACGAGAATCATCCCATATCTCTGATGGCAAATATACCTAAAAAAATAAACCCATCTTACCTCCCGTTGTTTACACTCATTTTGACCTTTAACCTCAACGGAAGCGGAAACAGACTTTCGGGCTGAGTGCATTCCGCGGGAAATTGCAAAAAAAAAAAAACAAAAAAAAAAACGCGGAAAATTTCCGTAATTTTCGGAGTGTGACATTATTCTTGCCCCGACCACAGATTTTTTGTTTCTTTTTAAACTAACATTTCCTTGTGTCTAAAATCATTACATATTTTATGCGTCGTTTTACGTCGTTTTATGTGCGACTAAAAAGTGTCTATCATTATTTTGTAGATAGGATGTTTATATATAGTATGGGTGTGCCGTCCTTGTGTCCTTGTCGTAAACTGTTTTGAGCTCGTGCTCGTTGTGTTCGTATGAAATCCTAACACTCTGTTCATGTCAATCCTGTTTTTATGCCCCCGCCAAAATAGGGGGGTGGATGGGATATAGATTTGCCTTTGTTCGTACGTATTTACACGTCCGTACGTCCCGAAAATTAGTGACACGCATAACTCCGAAATTATTTGTACTACAGATTTGAAACTTCATGAATATATTATTCAGGACATGAACCTGTGCACCTACGTATTTTATCGTTGACAGAATTATGGGCCTCTGTTTGTGAAAATAAAAAATGAAATTTTATGCTTGTTCCGCATGTAACTTTGGAAATATTTGTACTACAGACTTGAAACTTCATGGATACATTATTCAGGACATGAACCTGTGCACCTACGTATTTTTATCGAACCTTTGTTGAAGTTGACAGAGTTATGGGCCTTTGCTTTTGAAAAATATGGAATTCTATGCTTGTGACGCACGTACCTCTAAAAGTATTTGTGCTACAGACTTGAGACTTCATGTAGATATATTACTCAGGACATGTATTGCGCACCTGGATGTGGGCCTTTGTTTTGGAAAATGCAACGGGTAGATGCATCTGTGTCTTTGGACACATTTCTAGTTGAACCTTGTTCAGCTTGTGATCTGTTTCGTATGAATATTAAGTATTTTAAATGGAAATATTTCCTTATTTGGATATGGTAAAAACGCGTGCTGCACAAGCTTTTAAAATTAGTTCCCGCTGTTCTCCTTCCTTTATAGTAATGGCTAATGATCATTTTCTGATTATGATGGAAAAATATGCAGTCTGACTTGGACTCGAACCCGGGGCCATTCGCTTCCAGGGCTAGTGCTCTATCAACTAGGCTATCGGGCCGCTTTCACAAATCTCTCACCGATAAGGGTTACTTATCGGCCGTTACAATTTCTTCTCCAACAATCATAATGTAAACACTATTAAAAGCAGGGTTGAATACAGGTTCATGTTATATTAAAGGAAAACAAGAGCTGACCGTAAGACATCGCGCTCGACTATTCTATTGCTTGTCAATATAGAAAAAATGCAGTAAAAGGCAAAATAAGAATCACTGTAGTATCAAAAAGTAAACACAGGATATAAACATGTATTCCAAGTTTTAGGGCAATAACTCAAAGGGTTCAGTGAAAAGATGAGCAAGTATAAAACAACAAGGCAGTCCAAAGGACAGCTATATCCCCCGCCGCTGGCCAAATTAGAATTTGTTTAGTCATAGGATTATGTTCACCTTAACCTGGCATGGTTGTAGCAGACATAGAAGATCAGTTTAAGACAATTTTACTTTCCGGAGTTATGTATGAATCTCAGAATTCGGAGGCACATATATTAAAAGTTTACTGACAAGTTTTACATGGTAAACAGTACAAAAAGTGAACATCAGTGAAGTATAGGATGTGTTAGGTAACCACAAAATACATGTGTAACTCAATTAAAAACTTTATATATCATGACATAATTTGTATGATTGTGAACATGACATACTATTATTTACCGAGTACAATAAATCACTGTGGAAGTGCAATCCAGGTCAAGAAGTGGTCTATGTAAGGCAAGGGGAACACTCCTGAATGAGATATGGAGCGGACATGAAAATAACATTTGACCTGCAAGTATGACCTTGACCTTGAGCCAGCGTGACCGCCTCATGCCTTCTGCACATCAGCTCAATGAGGTTAACATTTTAGCCGAGTTTGAAGAAAATGTGTCCAAGCGTTCATGAGATATGGAGCGGACACGAAAATAACATTTGACCTTCAAGTATGACCTTGACCTTGAGCCAGCGTGACCGCCACATGCCTTCTGCACATCAGCTCAATGAGGTTAACACTTTAGCCGAGTTTGAAGAAAATGTGTCCAAGCGTTCATGAGATATGGAGCGGACACGAAAATGTTTCGGACACACTGACGGACTGACGGACGGACGGACGAAGGGCATTCCTATAACCCCCCTCCCGCTTCGCGGCGGGGAATTAACTAAACTGAGATTCTACATGTGAAAGGAAGAGGTAATAACAAGCATTCAAAGTTTCAAAATAACACCTTCAATGGTTCATTGGGAAACTCAAATGGTACGAAATATTTTATCAAGATTTAAAGTTGAAAATGGGCATGCAGTTGTCAAAATCCATGACAGAGTAATCACCTTTTGACTAAAGGCAGGGATGATAGTAATACTGTAGTACACAAGTATACGGTCTTGAATTATTTTGTCTTTGAGCTCTTTCATTTTTCTGTCGGACACGGGAAAACTTGACATCACCACGTGGACTTGCAAGTCCATATCTAGTGACAATTCAGGACATGTGTCAGGACAGAATATTTTCTGTTCAAAGTATCTGAAACAGGGACTTGCTTTGACGGATACATCATAGTGTTTGAGATCAAGGTCATACCTTTTTAAGTGCGGAAGCATACGAGTAAGCGAACTGGGGGCAGAGTTGGCTGGTTCCTTGAAAATGGAAACTAATTGCAAATGATCAGTTTGCACATTGACCTTGTCACCATATACATAATGATGAAACCGCTTGCAACCGAACAGAATTGCATACATTTCCTTCTTGATTTGTGCATAGTTTACCTCAAAAGGAGTGAGTGATTTTGATGAATATGCTATCGGCTTTCCTTCTTGTATAATGGTAACTCCGTGACCAGACTTGGGGGCATCTGCTTGCAGAGTCAGTGGTTTGCTAAATAAATCAATACCTGGTCTAGGGAAGTGATGATTTCTTTCATTTTTAATGCGTCACTTTTGGGATTTCCCAGCAGAACTTGATATCTTTTTATAAAAGCTGTCTTATTGGGACAGTAACCTCTGAAAGATTGAATGCAAATCTTGACAATTAATTGACCATGCCTAATATGGTCTCAAGTTCTGCCTTGTTTATTGGGGGCTGCATTTTCTCCACTGCCCCACTTTTAGAAGGCGAAAATTTGAGCCCTTCTGAAGTGAGCAGGTGACCGAAGTATTCAACCTCCGACAGACCAACCTTAAGTTTGTCGACACTAAAACGAATGCCTTTTTGTGATCTACTCAAGACTGCCTTGAGATTTGCATCATGTTCCTCCCTTGTTGACCCATATACAGCATGTCAACAACAAAGGCTGCAACACCACTCAAGCCTTCAAAACATTCACCAATCTCTTGATCAAAAAGACCCTAAGAAGATTTCAGTCCAAGTGTGAGACGAAGATATCTATATCTCCCAAACATGGTGTTGAAACAAGAGAGAAACGATGACTCAGCATCAAGTTTCAGGGCCCCATACCCTGACCTAGCTTCTAGTTTCGTGAAATATTTTGCATCTGAGGGTTGTGACAGAATGTCATCAAGAGTCTCAAAGGGGTAATGTGGACGTTGATTAGCCTTATTCAAGTCACGTGGGTCAAGGCATATCCTTCTTTGACGATTGCCTTTTTTTCTGCCTCGACCATTGAGCCAGCCTAGTCTGTGGGTTGATTAACCTTAGCAATGACACCTAAGGATTCCATTCGAGGGAGTTCAATTTTGACCTTGTAATTCAACAGGGACCTTTCTTGTGGGATGCACAACAGGTGTGACAGTGTGATCAATATGATTTTACATTCACCAGGAAACAGACCAATGCCATCAAAAACTTGCTTGTAGTCATTTAGAACATTTTCCTTTGTGAGAGGAGCAGTTGGAGTTGGAGACCCTGTTCCAACTGCAGAGAAAGTGATATTAATCAGACTAAAATCAATGGATGACTGGAGACCCAATAGGGTATTTGACATCCATAGTCTTGTCAGAACCTGGATGATTACACCTCAAAGTAATGCATCCCTTCAAATCAAGTTCATTACCACTGTATGCAGACAGTTTTGATGTTGAAGCTTCAAGGTCTGGTCCCATGCCTAGATTTGAAAAGCCTTATACGGCAAAATATTAACTTGGCTCTCAGTATCAATCTTAAATTGTATGTGAGAATTGGAAGGAGCTACCTTAAAAAATGCGGAGACCTGCCCATTCCTAATTGTGGATCCACACTGTCTATAAATAGATCTTGGTACTGCACATGATTGTCAATCTTTTTGTGTGAAATTTGCACTTCGTAGACAATTTTGCACATGCGCCCAAAATGGTTCCACTTTTTTACATTAAAAACGTTGCTTGCCCTTTGCTGGACACAGTTCGTCATGTTTTCTCCCACAATTTGGACATTGGAATTTGGAAATTTGGAAAGCACTTTCCGACCCTTTTCACCCATCCATAATAATAATATGCCACTTGCAAATTTTCAACTTTTTCTTCTAAGGATCCTTGGAAAATTGGTTCCGCGTGTTCCTGAAACGTTTTCCAGGATTCCGGTATATTTGAACTACTCCAGTTCATGTTCGGTTTTGGCACTCTATTTAACTCCATTGTGAAAATCAGATATTTACACTATTGTAAATGATCCAAGAAGTGATTGAGTTCAGTTTTCTGACACCATATAACATTATTGGTTCGTAGAATAACAATGAGTATTGAATTCTAACTATTTACGAAACAAACTACTAGTCATATAAAACAAGTACAGCGAATGGTGAAAAGGGATAATCATGAGTGAAGTGAGAAGACTGGCTAGGCTTATCAGGTGTGTTCTTTATAATGCTGAAGGGAGGGAACTGTGTTTAATACAACCATACTGCTACATATTCTATTCTAACCATTTGTCGCCGGGTACAGGTTTTTGGTGATGAATCAATAGGCAATAAGACATGTGGCTTGGTAGCTCAGTTGGTAGATTGCAGGAACGCTATTGCTGAGGCCCTGGTTCGAGTCCCGGTCGAGCAATTGATTTTTTTTCTTCACAACTTGTTACATATGGCGCCCAACGAAAATAACCTACTGTTTGATATGGCTACTGCTTCGACACCTCAAGTACGTTTTCACGATGTTCTTTATCTCTAAGAATTCGGGACGAATTCTTAAATTGGAGGGGGTATATGTAGCCGGGTAAAGCTATTTGGTGATGAATCAATAGGCAAGAAGACATGTGGCTTGGTAGAGTGCATGAGAGTATTCCTGAGGCCTTCGGTTTGAGTCCCGGTCGAGCAATTGTTTGTTTTTTCTCCACCTGTTACATATTTATTAACTATGTCAATAAATCGAGGGCTTAGTGCAAAAAAGTCTCAACTTGTAAGAACAACATACATATAAGTCACGACCCTTTTGCGCTAAGCCCACAAAATATTCCGCTATAGTAGCCATAGCATTAAAATAACATTCCACTTTCCTATACTCGATCCATTTCTCGTAATGAAGAGTTTAATTTGTCATTTTTATCCTTTTCCTTTTCGGTTCTTTTTATTCAGCCAGTCAGCCAGTGCGGAGACGAATTACGGCTCGGAATACAGCCCCATGTGCATCCTGCAAACATGGCTTTGCCGCTGTATAAAGAACTATCCGCAAAGGCATTTCGCAAATATTGTGGAATGTGGAAAAAATTATGTTAAAAAATAATATAATCTTACAAAAAAAAAATCTAATCATTGAAAAAAAAATCGGTAATTAGATCACAGGAAATTTATTTTTTATTATTTCATCCTTTATATTTTTTCAGGTAAAGCAACAGATAGCAGACCGGCCTATGGTTCGAGCGATGGAGGTTGTCACTGACGTCCTGCGTACAGATGTACCGACCGAACAGAGATTCCTAGCTCCTAAACAGAAACTGCTGAAGAGAACGGCAAACAGATATAGGGCCACCACCAGACCGAAAGAACCTTCCGACTTGGATTTCGAGGTATAACTAAACAAACACAAACTCATTAAAATCATGAATAAATTATTAAATTTTATACATATATCTTTATATATGCTGAGTTACGTTCAACTGAATGCATTTAAATACTTAATACATGTATATATTTGTATTCATGTGTGTTACTTTCAGCTGAACACTGACTTCCTTAGATGCAAGGATTTCTTGATTGCCGACCTGCGCGTGGACGACCAGCGTCATCTAGTGTTTGCAACGAAGTATCAGCTGGAGCTGTTGAGCAATGCGTCCAGGTGGTTTATGGACGGAACTTTTAAGGTATTTATAGTATTAAAACAAAAAATTAAATAACAAAACAACTAATACAAAATTTCAAATCATCATATATATATCTATATATATCAAGATGACATCCAAAAATTTAGATTTAATTTAGATTTAGTTGTTTTTATTAAACAAATATTAATAACTATAATGCATTCACACATTGTCATGCATATATTGTGGACCATCTGAATACTTATGATTTGCATATTTGCGCATAAATGACAATATCTTTTCAGGTGGTCCGGGACCCGTTCAAGAAAACCGGGCAGCTGCTGAGTATCCATGCTTTCGTGGTGAAGGAAGGTCAGCGCAAACAGGTACCGCTTGTCTTTGCCCTGATGTCTCGGAAGACGGAGGAGGATTACGTAGCAGTGCTGGACGCTGTCAGGGAGAAGGTCGGGACGGAATCTTCGACGGAATTCGTCCTTGACTTCGAGATAGGTAAGTGGCGAAAATGAAATATATTGGAAAAGTTAGGTATTGATTCAGTTTAATAACGTTTATAAAATCTATAAACATGTGAAAAATATTTCAAAGACTCGCATCGCAATTATTTATTCCGAAAAACATTGTTATTTGTATGTTTGCATATACACTATATTTACAGCTGCATGGTTGGCGAGTATATTCAGTGGCGCCCGCCGTCGGAGTCTACATTAGACAGCCCTGCCGTTCCTACCTGCCAGCCACATCACAGACACATTCAACTCTCTAAAGGAGCGAGCCAACACACCGCCGCTGTTGGAGCTGGTCAATTACATGGAGAGGCAGTGGTTTCAGAACAGCGTCATCAATGTTCCGGACTGGTGTGTCTTCCGCCGGTCTGTCAGGACCAACAATGACGTTGAGGGTACGTATTTTGAAATACGAAATTATGAAAAAAAGTATACTATTGATGACTATAACTTATGTGATAAGATACAATTATTATACATCAATAAATATACAAATAATTAATTATAAGCATAAAAAAATGTTCATCTAAATATCAGTAATCATACAGTTCTTAATTTCATAACAAATTAACACACAAACACATTTTATTTTTTTATTCTTCAGGATGGCACAACAAGCTGAACACCGCTGCTGGGCATGCTGGACTTCCGTTTTACGTTCTTGTCCAGCATCTCATCACTGAGGCCGACATGGTGGATATGATTATCCAGTCTAGTGATCTTCAACGGGAAACCTCCTCCGTATACACGACACTGGACACAGGAATTCACAAAGCATGGGACAGGTACATGGACGGGAGTCTGTCAACCACAGGATTCCTTACGGAAGTGCCCAGATTGTACAGACCAAACATGGACTGAGTATAAATGTATCATAAATGTTGTTGTATTGGTGTTTACCGTCGCTGCGATAGTGTATCATAAATGTATATAAATGTAAATAACGTGTAAATAATGTACTTTTTTACGCCATGAAAGATATGTCGACATGTAAATAAAATATTATCTTTATCCTACTTTTGTTTTATCTTGATAATAGAGACAGAAAGAGTGAGACAGAGTCAGAAAGACGCTATCTATCTATCTATCTATCTATCTATCTATCATTTATTTGATAAATTTAATAACAAATAGCATACGTCTAAATTTGTAAGATAAAATATAACCTACAAAAATGACAAAATATGATAAATGAAATATGAATACATACTCATTCAAACATACATGCAAAAAATAATACAACCGAATACACAAACATTTATATATTATTTCATTCAAATCCACCAAAATAACAATAGGGCGAACAGACTCACATTTTAGGGCGAAATGGTATAGGGCGAAAGCGAATTATGGCGAAAGGGAATTGGGGCGAAACGACCCATAATCCACCTCGCCCAAATAGTTATGACTGATGATACACCCGGCCTATTTAAAAGTAAAGAAAGGCTTTGGAATTTTGACCTGTTCACGGTTGGTTGGTTTGTAGCTAAAGTTATCTTTATAACAATTTCATTTGATATGAACTGTTTTATATAAAATTATATCTCTTAATTTATTTTCTTTAAATAAATATATAGATGAAATATCCAGGCATATTAAGGTAGAGGAACCCGGGTGATGGTCGTTTCGTCGACCAACCGTTTTGTCGAATTGATTATGTATAGTAAATGAAAAGTCGTTTCATCGCCTTGAATATTCAATAGGTGGAAAGTGTGAAATACTTAATTCACACCCAGTTACTCTTGCATTATTAATGGTAGTTGTTTAATGCAGGTGTATTTTGCATTTAAATAATCAGCAGATATTTAATCCGATATAGAGCACATATAAACAAATACCATCGTCATCACCATCATCATCATCATCAAGTACAACAAAGACCGAATAATGAATGATAAAAAAGTGTTTATTCATCCTAAACTAGTGTGCGATTAATTATGTATGAATGATCCTCTCCCATTCGGAAAACAATATATATACGTACATAAACAAATACTGAGTGATAAAAAGTGTTTATTCCTCCTTACACCTGTTTCTCCATATAGAATACAATTTTGAGTACTGTTTTTGACATTTAAGACATATTTTAAAAATTTCAATTGAACATTTCTAAGATATTGTTATTTTCATGTCCCTATATTTCACAGCCATATGATAAAATTGGTTTTATAGTTTTTTTGTTTTTTTTTCAAATAGATCAACCTGTAATACTGAAACATAAATGTTACACGTACACAACTTTTTGCATATATGTTATTAAGGTATGTAAAATTTTTCCAAAACAGCTCAAAAGGGTTATTGGACGATAGTTTTCTGGATTAGACACATCACCTTCAGGGGTTTCCTTAAGATTTGACTTTCAATTGCCCAGGGGGCAAGTTACTTTGAACATCTACTTGCCCCCAGTGAAAACAGCTTGTCCGATCTTTAAGTTAGTTAGTGTGTGTTAATGTTTAAAACTAAATATGTGTAGTATTAAGATGAGTTTTAGTTGACATGTATCAAACAAATTTGCAAGCAACTCACCCCCTATATAATATAGAAAATAAAATCTAAAAAAACCCTGAAAGATTTCATTTACAAAAATAAACATGCCCGAGGGGCTATCTCCTTGGAAAAATCACTTGCCCATGGTGATTTTAACCTGGCACGGGCAAGCGGGCGTCCACTTAAGAAAATCCCTGACCTTTATTCTTATAGATCGGGTTTATTACCCCAATATCCCAGTTTTCTGGAAATATTGCCTTGTTAAATACAATATTAAAAGTTTATGATATACATCATAACAATTGTTTAAAAAAGATGATATGATTTTTTATACATATCCATTTAACACATTATCTTCACCAGAAGCTTTGTTATTATTTTTTAGATTTTTAATGGCATGCTCTATTTTCTTCTACAGCAATTTCATTATTTAGTATAGTGTTGTCCACTGTTCTCCGACATAATTAGCATTATAGTTAGCATCAGGAGCTTCTGATTCGTCACAATTTACATGTTTTAAATAATCATACATTTAAGTTAATGCACCGGGACTTGTTTCTGTATGTTTTGTTTTTTTGTTGTTGTTTTTAGCTCACCTGAGCACAACGTGCTCAAGGGTGAGCTAGCTTTTGTGATGGCCCGTCATCCGTCTTTAACAATTTGGCTTGTTAACACTCTAGAGGCCATAATTTTAGGCCAATCTTCATGAAACTTGGTCAGAATGTTTGTCTCCATAAAATATTGGACAATTTCGAAATTGGGTCATGAGGGGTCAAAAAGTAGGTCACAAGGTCAAGTCTTATAAAAACCTTGTTAAAACTCTAGAGGCCACAATTTTAGCCCAATCCTCATGAAACTTGGTCAGAATGTTTCTCTCCATAAAATCTTGGACATGTTCAATATTGGGTCATGTGGGGTCAAAAAATAGGTCACGAGGTCAAGTCTTATAAAAACCTTGTTAACACTCTAGAGGCCACATTTTTGGCCAACTCTTCATGAAACTTGGTCAGAATGTTTGTCTCCATAAAATCTTGGACCAGTTCGAATTTGGGTCATGTGGGGTCAAAAAGTAGGTCACAAGGTCAAATCTAAGAATAACCTTGTTAACACTCTAGAGGCCACATTTTTGGCCCAATCTTCATGAAACTAGGTCAGAATGTTTCTCTCCAAAAAATATTGGACAATTTCGAAATTGGGTCATTGGGGTCAAAAAGTAGGTCATGAGGTCAAATCTTAGAAAAACCTTGTTAACACTATAGAGGCCACATTTTTGGCCAAATCTTTATGAAACTTGGTCAGAATGTTTGTCTCCATAAAATCTTGGACAAGTTTGAAAGTAGGTCATGAGGTCAAATCTTAGAAAAACCTTGTTAACACTCTAGAGGCCACATCTTTGGCCATATCTTCATGAAACTTGGTCAGAATGTCTGTTTCCATAAAATCTTGGACAAGTTCAACAGTGGGTCATGTGGGGTCAAAAAGTAGGTCAATATGAAAAATCCAACATACGTTGCTCATTTATAATCAGGTGAGCGATTCAGGGCCATCATGGCCCTCTTGTTTTTTAATCTTACTGTCCACAAGCAAGTCCCTGTGGTTAATGATGCGTTACAACTAGTTGTTTTGCTGCCTTTAAAATATTTCCAAAACTTCTAAGGATTTGTTTTGCAGATTTCTTTAAGTTTATCTGTAATATATTTTTGGTATCTTTTAAAATTGTTATTTAACTTTTAGACTGCTTGACTTTACTTTTACTGGTTTTTTGCCTCTTATTTTGAAAACAGCACTTACTGGGTTAGGCGCATCCGAATATAATTCACAAAAGTCATCTACAGTTAGTTAAAGTTACACATGCGCAAGTAATTAGGTGTTAGTGACCCTACAAAAGTATTTCACACCTTCCCCCTACTGAATATTCAGGGCGACGAAACTTTTCATTTACTATATATAACCAGGGGTCACTTGATTTAACATAGGCTAATATAGGAAAAACTTGAAAAAATCTTCTTCTCCAAAACCACAAGGCCTAGCCTTTTGATTTTTGGTATGTAGCATGATCTTATGACTCTCTACCAAGATTGTGTGTAGCATTGTCTAGTGTATCTCTTCTACGTTTGTTCAAATCATGGCCCTGGGGTCAAAATTGGCCCCACCCCAGGGGTCACTTGATTTAACATAGACTAATATAGGAGAAACCTGAAAAATCTTCTTCTCAGAAATCACAAGGCCTGGAGTTTAGATATTTGGTATGTGACATGGGCTAATAGACCTCTACCAAGTTTGTTCAAATCATGCATTGTCTAGTGGATCTATATTTAGTTTGTTCAAATCATGGCCCTGGGATCAAATTTGGCCCCGCCATTGGGGTCACCTGATTTTACATAGGCTGATAGTGATATAGAAATAACTTGAAAATTCTT
The DNA here is from genome assembly GCA_021229015.1 of Solen grandis. Classification (NCBI taxonomy): domain Eukaryota; kingdom Metazoa; phylum Mollusca; class Bivalvia; order Adapedonta; family Solenidae; genus Solen; species Solen grandis. The sequence goes on along the minus strand of CM037781.1, from coordinate 42,340,969 downwards.
CTTTTTAGGAAACTAGAAAACACATGGCCTGGCGTTTAGATATTTGGTGAAAATTGGCCCCGCCCCAGGGATCACTTGATTTTACATAGACTTATTTTGGAAAAAAGCTAGAAAAATTTCTTCTCAAAAACCACAAGGTCTGGAGTTTAGATATTTGGTATGTAACATGGGCTAATAGACCTCTACCCAATTTGTTCAAATCATGACCCTGGGGTCAAAATTGGCTCTGCCCCAGGGGTCACTTGATTTTACATAGCCTAATGATATCAGGTGAGCGATCCAGGGCCATCATGGCCCTCTTGTTAATATAAAAAAATATGCCAGATTTCATTTTGTTTACACTCTAGTAAATTCATTTCTTAAGCAATCTTCTTCAAACTTTGAAACAATGTTTATGGTCATAATCTCTAAGATTTCAAGTTATGGTTATATATAAATATGTCAACAATGTTAGTCAATAAAAGCCACTCTAAAAGCCACAATTTTGATCCAATCTTCCCTCAAACTTGCTAAGGCTGTATGTTTTGGTCGAGTTCGATCATTGGTGGGGCGGGATCAAAAAGTAGGTCACTAGGTCAGATCTTAGTAAGATCTTGTTTACACCACAGGATGTCGCATTTTTAGCCAAATCTTTCTCTAACTTGATCAAAATGTTTGTCTTGATGATATCTCAGTCAAGATCAATCATGGGTGGGGTGGGGTCAAAAGTAGGTCACTAGGTCAGATCTTAGTAAGATCTTGTTTACACTACAGGGCAGGGGTTTCATTAACATGACGTAGACATATTAAATGTCCTGAAAATCCCAAAATTCATCACAGAATTTGACCCAGGGCTTTTTGAAAATTCCTTAAAATAGCCCTGTACGCATCTGTATATGAGACTGGGCATTTCAGAACTGGCCAAAAACAATGTGAATATGAAATACTAATGCACACAAAATACAGTTTAAGGGCAAAATTAACAGAATATTAAGAGTTTTGTAATAAATTAGAGGATTTACTTAAAGATCCTCAAAATGTGTCAAAGTTGAAAATTTTAAAATATGATTTAAACATATCATATAGATAATCATAATCTACTTTACACACAATTTAAATAAAACTAAATTAAAATTTTCAAATTTATTTTTCATTTATATTTCATATCTTATTTATAGATTATTATCCAACTATCTAAGAAGAAAAAATATTGTATAGATCTACTGTATGTAAATTTCTTTTCAAAAGAAAACTCCTTTCTGGAGAACCTATCTAGGGGAGTGTGTTCAGATGATGAATTGTTTAAAAGAAAAATCTGAATTAGTTATTTTGTACTGACTCTGTTTTTAATTCCTTTGTGTTCTCATTTTGTTGAAAAAAGGAAAGTAAAATCCCCAAAAACTGATGACATTTAGGTACACAACATATTTCTGATTATATTTTATGTTCAAAGTTAAAAATAGGTGTGCATCTTGTCTTTAGAATACTAAAAACATGCCTTCTTAGCTTTTCACCAAAAATAAAAGTATTACCTTTTACTTTTTCAAAAAGGGAAATTGGGAAGTTTACACAAGTGAAAGTTCGCCAATCTGGCTGATATAGCTGGCTTTCAATGCAAGACTGGGAAAAATATATTAAGAAAAGGGAAAACTTTCGTTAAGGATGTGTCTTTTTTCTTTCATTCCTTTGTACACTAGTGAAAATGTGACTAAGCTGTCCAACTTTGTTGTTGGTGCTATTATGTGATTTTTTTTTTTTAGCTCACCTGAGCACAAAGTGCTCAAGGTGAGCTTTTGTGATCGCCCTTCGTCCGGCGTCGTGTGACGTGCGTCGTGCGTCGTCAACAATTTGCTTTAAACGACATCTCCTCTGATACCGCTGGACAGAATTTAATGAAACTTGGCAGGAATGTTCCTTGGGTGAGGCTCTACAAAAGTTGCTAAAATAAAGTTGATCCATGAAGAACTCTGGTTGCCATGACTACAAAAAGAAAAATAATTTGAAAACTTTAAAAATCATCTCCTTCAAAACTACTGGCCAGATTTCAAAATAATTTGGTACAGATGTTCCTTGGGTCAACCTCTACCAAAGTTGCTAAAATTATTCCGATCCGTAAAAAAACATGGCCGCCAGGGGCGGGGCTTATTTGCCTTATATGTATATAGAGAAACCTTTAAACAACATCTCCTCTGAAACCACTGGACAGAATTTTCTTAAACTTGGCAGGGATGATCCTTGGGTCAACCTTCACAAAAATTGCTAAAATAAACTTGATCCATATAGAACTCTGGTTGCCATGGCAACAAAAAGAAAAAAAAATGAAAACTTTAAAAATCATCTTCTTCAAAACTACTGACCAGATTTTAAAATGAATTGGTACAGATGTTCCTTGGGTCAACCTCTACCAAAGTTGCTAAAATTATTCCGATCCGTAAAAAAACATGGCCACCAGGGGCGGGGCTTATTTGCCTTATATGTAAATGGGAAACCTTTAAACAACATCTCCTCTGAAACCACTGGACAGAATTTGATTAAACCTGGCAGGGATGATCCTTGGGTCAACCTTCACAAAAGTTGCTAAAATAAACTTGATCCATGTAGAACTCTGGTTGCCATGGCAACAAAAAGAAAAAAATATGAAAACTTTAAAAATCATCTTCTTCAAAACTACTGACCAGATTTTAAAATAAATTGGTACAGATGTTCCTTGGGTCAACCTCTACCAAACTTGCTAGAAAATTTTCCGATCCGTAAAAACATGGCCGCCAGGGGCGGGGCTTATTTGCCTTATATGTATATAGGGAAAACTTTAATCAACATTTCCTCTGAAACCACTGGACAGAATTTGATTAAACTTGGCAGGAATGATCCTTGGGTCAACCTTCACAAAAGTTCCTAAAATAAACTTGATCCATATAGAACTCTGGTTCCCATGGCAACAAAAATGAAAACTTTAAAAATCATCTGCTTCAAAACTACTGGCCAGATTTTAAAATAAATTGGTACAGATGTTCCTTGGGTCAACCTATTTATCTCAGGTGAGCGATTTAGGGCCATTATGGCCCTCTTGTTTTCAATACCGTTTCCATGATTTCACTGCATCTGACCTTGCAGTCTGAATTCTCAATTTCCAAGCAATTAAAACCTGATAGGTTTGTGATAAACGCCTATTTAGTTTCATTTATTTTCAGCAGGAATGGCAGACAACACATATTTAGGTACCACTCGGCAACTGTCTGTCAATCAGAATACATGTACACAATACATGGGTGAAATACATTTACACAGTCATGTACTACTATTTAGCCCCATAGGAGTCCCATTGAAAATCAGGTTTAAGCCAGTTTTGATAGGAGATTATGAAACGTCTGGTCTCATAAACAGATGCATACAGAGCAATTTTGAGGAATTTTCAAAATGTCTGGACAATGACTGGGGTTTTCAGGATGTATCAATTTGTCTATGTCAGCTTATTGAAACCCCTATAACCCTTTCCCTCATAGAGGATACCATGAAAAGACCTATGCGAACAGCATAAAACCAGATCAGCCTGCGAGTAACTCGCAGACTGATCAGGTTTTATGCTGTTCGCTGCTCCTCAGTGGTCTGGAAATGAGGATTTTGTAATTAAATTTGGTAAGGTTTAACTGTGGTTTTCTGCAGATCAGGCTTTATGTGGTACCTATTGAGTGCATCAAAATGAGTCTATATGAGGGAAAGGGTTAAGGTGGGTGCTGTGGAAAGGTGTGCTGGCACCTGGATCCACAAGGGTACTGAGGAGGGTAAAAATGAGTGGCGTAATTAATCTGTGCTACAGTAGGAAACAACAAATCTGTAAAGGTAGCCTCTGATCAAGAGAGTAGCAAAGTGGAGGTACTGGATGTTGATATGACCAAGATAATTCCAGGGCCTTTTTTCCTGTTTTGGGGAAGGCGCCCTAGCCCTTTTTATGGGGGAAAAAAAAACAAGAAAATTTCACAATTTATTAAGGGATAAATATAAGCATAAATTGGTCTCTGCACAAAGATGTAACAAATTACTATTCCTATACAAATATTTTGTTTAAGAATCAATAGAGTAAAACAAATAGAGTTAAATTAGCTTCAGAATTATTGTTCTGTATAAGGTTTCTCAATAAGCAGTTTCCCACTCCCCTCAATTTGATGGGGAATTTTATTTAAGGGTGGGGAGTGAGTATTGAGGTTATTTTTTGGGGGAAAAGGTGGTTGTTTTGCTTGGGGAAGCAGCCCTTAACTGGCTACAGTAAAGAAGGATAAAAAGGCCCTGAATTCGGTTCATCACAGACAGCTTCTTCAGGTCTGATTATAACCTTCTGCACTGTACTTCATAGAATGGCTATCTTGCAGTTATTTCAAATTTCTAGTAATTTAAGTTCCTTTCCTAACAATATTATGAATCAAACAGGTAGGAACCATAAAACACTAACACTTTTAGGCAATCCATTGCACCTATAGTAAACTACTTGAGCTAGAAACTTAGGGTAATTCCTCTTTCAGTGTCCCTTCTGATTGCGATAAAACATGCAGGCAGAAAGTGTTCATTCGTTTTGGCCTTGGAGGTTTACAATCTCATCTGCCCCTACCTGCAGCACAGTATCTTGGCTGTCTTCTTTGAATAAAATATCAATACATGTCAAAGCATTTTACAGATAAGAAAACCTATATGGTTGCATGAAAGTTTTCATGTAATTGTGAATTTCCTGAATATGTGACTGTATAAGGCTGAATTATTTATGTTATTGTTGGATATATAAAAGTATTAGAAACATAATTCTTTTAACTATTTCAAAATTTCATTTTACTATTTCAGATTAAATATTTTCTGTTTTAGAAGTCACACGAGGATTTGATGTTCAAAATCATGGAAATCCAGGGAAAAGAAGAGCCATACAAATGTGATTTGTGTAATGATTCTTCATGGAATAAGTCAGCCTTGATCCAACACATGATGGGTCACTTCGAAACAAAAACATACAAGTGTTCAAAGTGTGACCATACCTTTAGTCAAATCTTAAACCTGAGTAAACATATGAAAAGTCACACAGGAAAAAAATCACACATATGTACTGTGTGTGATCACGTATTTGATGATAAGTCACACTTGACCATTCACATGCGAATTCACACAGGAGAAAAACCATACAAGTGTGCTGTGTGTGGAAATACATTTACACGTAAGGAACACTTGATCAGTCACAGACGGACACATACAGGAGAAAGACCATACAAATGTACCATATGTGACTTTGCATTTTCTTGTATCTCAAATCTGAAAAGTCATATGCGTATTCACACAGGTGAAAAACCATACAAATGTAATATATGTGATCGTACATTTATTAATAGGTCAAACTTGATCACGCATCGATTGACGCATACAGGAGAAAAACCATACAAATGTAATGTGTGTGATTACACATTTAGTCAAAAGTCAAAATTGACAAGACACAAACACACACATTTTGGAGAAAAAACATATAAGTGTACCACGTGTGATCAAGCATTTAGACTTAAGAGAGCTTTGATCAGGCACATGCGAACTCACACTGGAGAAAGACCATACAAATGTACTGGGTGTGAGCTCACATTTAAATTTAAAGCAGTTCTGACCAGTCATATGCGAACTCACACAGGAGAAAAACCATACAAATGTTCCGTATGTGATCGTACATTTAGCCATAAGTCGTACTTGATCACTCATAGACGAACGCATACAGGAGAAAGACCCTACAAATGTACTTTATGTGATCGCACATTTATTCAAAGGAAAAATTTGATATGTCATAGACGGACACATTCAGGAGAAAAACCATACAAGTGTTCTATGTGTGATCAAACATTAAGATATAAAGAATCTTTGATCAGTCACATGCGAATTCACACAGGAGAAAAACCATACAAATGTACTGTGTGTAATCGCACATTTAATCAAAGGTCAAACTTGAACACACATAGACGGACACATACAGAACAAAGACCATACAAATGTACCGAATGTGATCTCACATTTAAATCTAAAGCAAACCTAAACTATCATATGCGAATTCACACTGGAGAAAAACCATACAAATGTACTGTGTGTGATCACGCATGCACTTATAAATCAAACCTCACTTCTCATATGCGAATTCACACAGGAAAAAAATACAAATAAACGTCTTGTGATCACAAAACAGCATAAATTACACTTGTGTGCTATGTGTGATTGTACATTTAATCATAATTATGTAATATTATAAATTGACACATACAAGGGTTGTCCCAAAACTCCGTGACAAGTGAAATATTGATGGTAATAATTAAAATAAATTCACAAAATTTATGCTAAATATGTATGAACATAAAACAAATAAGATATGCAAAAATCATTTTACAAATAAATAAAACAACAATGTCATTACACGTCAAACACACTATGTACCATACGACCAGAGCACCGTTAACATCATTTACGCAACGTAATGTCATTCTTAACGCCCTTCTTAAAATACTCTCCCCGAGCCTCTACACACCTCTAAGCGTTGTCGGCTTACCCAAGCATCAAACTTATTTGCAAACCAGTCTTTGTTCAAACCTTTGCTCTTGCCGCGTAACTGCTCCTTGAGCTGCGGGAAATAGGCAAAGTCAAGAGCGCGAGGTCTGGCAAGTACAGCAGATGGAGAACCTGGCGTGTGTTCAGTATGACCAATCGTATGCAACCGGTCGCTTACATTCAGCTATGGAGTTGTCTTAGGACCATATAGCATGTTGTTCACGTGCTCCTTATGCTGTACATGGGTTTACGTCAACATCGTGGTTTTTGACACTGAGATAGTTTCATAGCTGACTGTAAGCATACGGTTGCATACGGTTTGGCATACTGAACGCACGCCTGCTTGAACCTGATCACATCAATCTCAAGTTGCCTAATGCTTGCACGGAAGGTGTGATGTCTTGATGCATAGGACTATATCCAGGGTTAACATACTCATTTTTAGCTCACCTGGCACAACGTGCTCATGGTGAGCTTTTGTGATCGCCTTTATTCCGTCGTCCGTGTGTGCATCCGTGCGTGTGTGTGTCCGTCGTCAATAATTTCTTTAAACAACATCTCCTTCTAAACAACCCCCTGGATTTTAATAAAACTTCACAGGAATGTTCATTATGGGGCCCTGTACCAAAGTTGTTAAAATTATTTTGGTTGGTCAAAAATCTAGGTCACAGGGGCTAAAAATAGATTTTAAAAATGAAAATTTTAAAAATCTTCTTCTCCGAGACCACAAGGCCTAGCCTTTTGATTTTTGGTATGTAGCATGATCTTATGACTCTCTACCAAGATTGTTCAAATTATGACCCTGGAGTCAAAATTGGCCCCGCCCTAGGAGTCACATGATTTTACATAGAGTTATAATAAGAAAACTTTAAAAATCTTCTTGTAAGAAAGAATAAGGCCTGTAGCTTAGATATTTGGCGTGTAGCATCATCTTGTGGACCATTATCAAGATTGTTAAAATTATGGCCCTGGGGTCAAAATTAGGCCTGCCCCAGGGGTTACTTTTTTACATAGATTTTTATATTTAAAAAATGCCAGATTTCACTTTGTTTGCACTATAGCATCTTTATTTCATAAGCAATCATCTTCAAACATTATTGCAATGTTTATTACCATAATCTCAGGGCCAAGTTTGATTATTGCAGATATCTGCACATTAGGTCAGGAGTAATGACCCTTTGAATATTAAAAAATACCAGATTTCACATTTTTTGCACTCTAGCATCTTCATTTCTTAAGCAATCATCTTCAAACTTTATGACAATGTTTATTACCATAATCTCACAGCCAAGTTCGATTATGGCAGATATCTGCATATAAGGTCAGGAGTTATGCCCCTTTTAATATTAAAAAAAGCCAAATTTCACTTTGCGTTTTGGAATCTTCATTTCTTTAGCAATCATCTTCAGACTTTATGACAATGTTAATTACTATAATCCACAGCCAAGTTCGATTATGGCGGATAGCAGACTATAAGGTCAGGAGTTATGCCCCTTTTAATATTAAAAAAAATGGCAGATTTCACTTTGTTTGCACTATAGCATCTTTATTTCTTAAGCAAGCATCGTCAAACTTTATGACAGTGTTTATCATCTTCAAACTTTATGACAGTGTTTATTACCATAATCTCAGGGCCAAGTTTGATTATGGCATATATGGGCATATTAGATCAGGAGTTGTGCCCTTTTGAATTTTAAAAAAATGCCAGATTTCACATTTTTCACTTAGCATCTTCATTTCTTAAGCAATCATCTTTAAACTATATGGCAACGTTTATTACCATAATCTCACAGCCAAGTTCGATTATGGCGGATATCGGTATATTAGATCAGGAGTTATGCCCCTTTTAATATTGGAAAAATGCCAGATTTCACATTGTTTACACTGTTGCATCTTCATTTCTCAAGCAATCATCTTTCAAACTCTATGGCAATGTTTATTACCATAATCTCATGGCCAAGTTTGATTATGGCAGATATCGGCATATTAGGTCAGGAGTTATGCCCCTTTTAATATTAAAAAAATGCCATATTTCACATTGTTTGCACTATAGCATCTTCATTTCTTGAGCAATCATCTTCAAACTTTATGGTAATGTTCATTACTATAATCTCACAGCGAAGTTCAATTATGGCGGATATCGGCAGATTTGGTCAGGAGTTATGCCCCTTTTAATATTAAAAAAAAATGCCACATTTCAAATTGTTTGCACTCTAACATTTTCATTTTTAGCTCACCTGAGCACGTGTGCTCAGGATGAGCTTTTAGGATCGATGAATGTCCGTCGTCCGTCCGTCCGTCCGTCGTCCGTCGTCCACAATTTGTTCGTTTGCACTCTAGCATCTTCATTTTATGAGCAATTATCTTCAAACTTTAAAACAATGTTTATGACCATAAAATCTCGGCCAAGTTCGATTATGGCTGATATCGGAACATTAGGTCAGGAGTTATGCCCCTTTTAAAATTCAAAAAAGCCAGATTTCACATTGTTTGCACTCTAGCATCTTCATTTCATGAGCAATTATCTTAAAACTTTAAATCAATGTTTATGACCATAAAATCTCGGCCAAGTTCGATTATGGCTGATATCGGAACATTAGGTCAGGAGTTATGCCCCTTTTAAAATTCAAAAAAGCCAGATTTCACATTGTTTGCACTCTAGCATCTTCATTTCATGAGCAATTATCTTAAAACTTTATATCAATGTTTATGACCATAAAATCTCGGCCAAGTTCGATTATGGCTGATATCGGAACATTAGGTCAGGAGTTATGCCCCTTTTAAAATTAAAAAAAGCCAGATTTCACATTGTTTGCACTCTTATAGCAAAATATGACTGAGATCAGTTGATTAGGTCAGGAGTTAAGCCCCTTTTAATATAAAAAAATGCCAGAAATCACTTTGTTTACACTCTAGCATCTTCATCTTTTGAGCAATCATCTTCAAACTTTATGGCAATGCTTATGACCATAAGGTCTCGATTGAGTTGATTATGCTAGATCGTATTGGTCAGGAGTTAGCCCCTTTTAATATAAAAAAAAGCCAATCCTTGTTTACACTCTAGCATCTTCATCTTTTGAGCAATCATCTTCAAACTTTATGACAATGCTTATGACCATAAGGTCTCGATTGAGTTCGATTATGGCTTAGATCCGTCAATTTGGTCAGGAGTTATGCCCCTTTTAATATAAAAAAAAGCCATATTTCACGTTGTTTACACTCTAGCATCTTCCTTTTTTTAGCAATCATCTTCAAACTTTATGACATTGTTAATGACCATAATGTCTCGATTGAGTTCAATTGTGGCTGAGATGGGTCATTTAGGTCAGGAGTTATGCCCCTTTTAATACAAAAAATGCAAGATTTCACTTTGTTTATTCTCTACCAACTTCATTTTTTTAACAATCATTTTTAAACTTTAAGACAATGTTTATGCCCATAATCTTACAATCGGGTTCAATTATAACTGATATTGACTTGTAAATTTAGGAGTTATGCCCATTTCACCATAAAAAAAGCCAGATTTCACTTTTACACTCAACTTTTTTTTAAAATTTTTCTCAGGTGAGCGACCAAGGGCCATCTTGGCCCTCTTGTTTAAGCAATCATTTTCAGTCATTATATCTTGACCGAGTTTGATTAAGGCTGATATTGGCTTAAAGCCATAATTTCTTAGTCAAGTTTGACTTCAAATTTTGACCAAAGGTACAGTTTAGTTTGTGAATTATAAATGTTCTCATGGATTATGTATTCAGTACAACTATGCCATAATTTAGTAACATGTACAGGCAATGAAGGCAGTTTTTTTCAGGTGAGCCTTTTTAGGGACATCTTGGCCCTCTTGTTTTTTTATTTTCTTCCGGAAAGCGTTCATCACATTGTGGTGAATAACCTTAGGATTGAGGAAACACTTAAAACAAAATTGTTAAATTGCTGATAAAATGATTTATAAGCTCGTCTATTCAAAGAATATGAGAGCTATTTTAGTTGCCCTTGCGTCTGCATCGGCGTTACTGTACCATGTATGGTATTGACTTGAAAGTTTATAAATATGTTCAGGGGCATCAGACAACCAAGTTAGATAACACTTGACTGAATTTAATATAAATTATGGCCCCTTTTTAACTTTGTAATTTTGGTTAAAGTTTTGCATGCAATAGAAAATTTGGTTAAAGTTTTGCATGCAAGCTACTTTCCAGCTTGTATCTCAATGACCATTCATGGTATTGACTTGAAAGTTTATGAATATGTTCAGGGGCATCAGACAACCAACGTAGGTAACTCTTGACTGAATTTAAAATAAATTATGTCCCCTTTTTAACTTAGAAATTTGGTTAAAGTTTTGCATGCAAGCTACTATCCAGCTTGTATCTTAATAACCATTCATGTTATTTACTTGGAAGTTTATGAATATGTTTAGGAGCATCAGGCAACCAAGGTAGATAACTCTTGATGGTATATATTACAAATTATGGCCCCTTTTTAACTTAGAAATTTGGTTAAAGTTTTGCATGCAAGATACTCTCATGCTTATATCTCAGTATCCAGGCATGCAATTGATTTGAAACATCTTAATACATAAGGGGTATCATACTATCATGGTAGATAACTCTTGAAGGGATATATTACAAGTTATGGCCCATTTTTTAACTTAGAAATTTTGGTTAAAGTTTTGCATTCAAGCTACTATCCAGCTTATATCTCAGAAATTGCTTGTGGAATTGGCTAGAAAGTTAAGGAGCATCTTCAGGGGCATCAGAAAACCAAGGATTTTAAATTTTGGACTGAATTTTATGCAAATTATGGCCCTTTTCTAACTTGGATTTTTGGTTAAAGTTTTGCACGCACAGTGTTATTATGCTTGTCTCAGTAACTAGGCATGGGATTAATTTTAGACATCATAAAAATATTAAGGGGTTCAGACTATCAAGGTATATAATTTTTGACTATTATTATGTACAGGGTATGTGAAGGGCAAGAATTGAAATATATACTCGAGCTTGCTGTCCCCTGACAGCTCTTGTTTTATAATTTAGATTATTTATTTATCATATTTATATCTTATTGATCAAAACTATTGGATTGAAAAAAATTGTTTTTCAAAATGTCTGAAATATTTTGTTAAATTACCTTCAAGTAATAAGCTGCATTCATGGTACATCCCTTAGTTACAGCATGTGTTAGGATCACACCATTGCAGTCTAGGAACACGATGAACATCACCGTGCCAAGAGATTTCACCATCCTGGCTTTCTTGGGAGGCGCTGTGGCGGGTGTCTTCCAGACGCTTGACTGGTGCTTACTCGTTGGCTCAAAGTGATGGAGCCATGTTTTGTCTGATGTGATGGTCCAGTCCAGGAACATGTCATCTTTTTCCACATGGCGCAAAAAACCTAAATTATGCCATTCAGGGCTCACGCTGTCAGGCGCCAATTGCGACAAAATTATAAAACTGGCACAAGATTTTTCTAATTGGTGAATATGTTTGGTGCATACGAAGAAGAATTCAGTTAGTACCGCGATTGTTTAAGTTCCTTAATGAACAAAAATACAGGTGGCTCTTTACTGTATACTAATTTAAGTTACCAGCACCTGCTGTGGGATTATCCAATCAACATGCATTCTAAGGCTTCCTAATTATTCAAAGATGTGGGATACTCAGATGGTATCGGCCGCTTATAACTTGTTAACATTTGTCACACTCTCTACCGACTTTTGTTTTACCTGCATTGGGAGCTGTTATGAAATTGCGCAATCATCACAATGGCAGCCATTTGTGAAGAACATCAGCAATGTTTCATTACTACCGTTTCTTTTAAAACATTAAAATTGATTAATTAGTTTACCTAGCTAGATTCCAACAGGAAAATACATAGATGTACCGATAATTTTATATATAAATGACTCGATACTAATCACTAAGGGAGTGAGTCAAAACATATCCAAACCAAAACGTACCCAATATAATAATATAATGTACCCATTTTTTTATTTTTTTTTAATTTCACTTGATATTTTCATAAAATATTTTTTTTATGAATATTTTTTTACAATTAAAAATTTTTAATATATTTCATTTAATTTTCATTTTAAATTCACTGAAAGCATTTGTATTGTTTTTATTTCCATATATTTTTATTTCTTTTTATTTATAGCTCCCTCACAACATGCTCGGGTGGCTTTTGTGCCTTGTCCGTTTTGGTCAGGGTGTTTGTCTACATAATATCTTGGATGAGTTTGAAATTGGGTCACGTGGGGTCAAAAACTAGGTCACCAGGTCAAATCTTTGAAAAACCTTGTGAACACTCTAGAGGCCATAGTTTTAGCCCAATCTTCATTAGATTTAATCAGGATGTTTGTCTACATGATATCTTGGATGAGTTCGAAAATGGGTCATGTGGGTTCAAAAACTAGGTCACAAGGTCAAATCCTAGAAAATCCTTGTGAACACTCTAGAGGCCACAGTTTTAGCCCAATCTTCATTAATTTGTCAGGTTTTTTACATAACTCAGATGAATTCAAAATGGGCATGGGTCAAAAATAGGTCCAGGCAATCTTAGAAATACCTTTTGAATACTCTGGAGGCCACAGTTTCAGCCTAACCTTAATGTAACTCTGTCAGGGTCTTTCTTTACATCAAATCTCAGATGAATTCAAAACTGGGCCACATAGGGTCAAAAAGTAGGTCGCTAGGGCAAATTTTAGAAAAAAAATTGTGAACACTCTAGGGGCCTACATTTTGTACCAGACTTCATTAACTTGATAAGAATGATGGCTGCATGAATTCCAAGTTGAGAGCAAATTCAGGTAGGATCAAAATCTAGGTCACTTAGTCAAATGTTAGAAAAAAACACTTTAGATGCCACATTTTTTGTCATCATGCCTTACACAGCCATCTTACTCAGGTGAGCGACACAGGGCCATCTTGGCCCTCTTGTATAGATTAGAAAACCTTAAGTAGTATAGAAGTTTAAAGGTTTTCTAAATATGTGACTTTATAAGTTTGAATTTTTTTAGTAATTTGTGGTTTATTTATAGGTATTGGTGGATACATAAAAGTATGAGAAAGTTTCCTAATATTTCAAATTATTAGCTCACCTGAGCACAATGTGCTCAAGGGTGAGCTTTTGTGATGGCCCTTCGTCCGTCGTCCGTTGTCTGTCGTGCGTCGTCAACAATTTGGCTTTTTAACACTCTAGAGGCCATATTTTTAGGCTAATCTTCATGAAACTTGGTCAGAATGTTTGTCTCCATAAAATCTTGTTCGAAATTGGGTCATGTGGGGTCAAAAAGTAGTCACGAGGTCAAGTCTTATAAAAACCTTGTTAACACTCTAGAGGCCACATTTTTGGCCAAATTTTAATGAAACTTGGTCAGAATGTTTGTCTCCATAAAATCTTGGACAAGTTCGAATTTGGGTCATGTGGGGTCAAAAAGTAGGTCACGAGGTCAAATTTAGTAAAACCTTTTTAACACTCTAGAGGCCACATTATTGGCCCAATCTTTATGAAACTTGGTCAGAATGTTTGTTTCCATAAAACCTTGGACAATATCGAATTTGGGTCATGTGGGGTCAAAAAGTAGGTCAATTTGAAAAATCCAACATGTTGCTCATTTATAATCAGGTGAGCGATTTAGGGCCATCATGGCCCTCTTGTTATTTTTATGCTCACCGAAGGTGACGCATATAGTCGCCGCTTCGTCCGTCCGTCCGTTCGTCCGTCCCACTTTCCTTGTCCGGACTATTTCTCAGGAACTAATGGCTTGAATTCAACGAAACTTTATGGGAAGCTTGATTACCAAGAGGAGCTGCGCATATCGTCAGCATGACCCGGTTCCTAAATTTTTCAAAGAGTTATGGCCCATTGACTTTTCAGCCTATAGTACATATTGCATGATTCTTGTCCGGGCTATTTCTCAAGAACTAATGGCTTGAATTCAATGAAACTTTATGGGAAGCTTTATTACCAAGAGGAGCTGCGCATATCGTCAGCATGACCCGGTTCCTAAATTTTTCAAAGAGTTATGGCCCATTGACTTTTCGGCCTATAGTACATATTGCATGATTCTTGTCCGGGCTATTTCTCAGGAACTAATGGCTTGAATTCAACGAAACTTTATGGGAAGCTTTATTACCAAGAGGAGATGCGCATATTGTCAGCATGACCCGGTTCCTTAATTTTTCAAAGAGTTATGGCCCCTTGACTTTTCGGCCTATAGTACATATTGCATGATTCTGTCCGGGCTATTTCTCCGGAACTAATGGCTTGAATTCAACAAAACTTTATCGGAAGATTCTATTACCAAGAGCAGATGCGCATATCGTGAGCATGACCCCGTTCCTAAATTTTTCAAAGAGTTATGGCCCCTTGACTTTTTGGCCTATAGTACATATTGCATGATTATTGACCGGGCTATTTCTCAGGAAATAAAAGCTTTAATTCAACGAAACATTATGGGAAGCTTAATTACCAAGAGTAGATACGCATATCGTCGGCGTGACCTGGTTCCTCAATTTTTCAAAGAGTTATGGCCCCTTGATTTTTCGGCCTATAGTACATATTGCATGAATCTTGTCTGGGCTATTTCTCAGAAAATAATGGCTTGAATTCAACGAAACTTTATGGAAAGCTTTATTACCAAGAGAAGATTTGCATATCATGGGGGTAACTTTGCCCTAATTTTTCAGAGTTATGGTCCTTTGACTTTTATGCAAACGGTATATCTAGTATGATTCTTGTCCGGGCTATCTCTCAGGAACTAATAGCTTGATTTCAACAAAACTTTATGTGAAGCTTTATTACAAAGAGGAGATGCGCATATCTTCGGCTTGACCCAGTTCCTACATCCTCCCACCCATTGACCAAGGTCTTATTTGTAACAATGACGTTCTTCGGGGAGCATCTGTCAGTTCTACTGACTTTTTTGTTTTAGAATTCACACAAGTATTTGGTGTATATAAAGTATGGAAATCCAGGGAAAAGGAAAACCATAAAAATGTGGTTTGTGTAATGATTCTTCATGGAATAAGTCAGCCATGATCCAACACATGATGAGTCACTTCAAAGAAAAAACATACAAATGTTAAATGTGTGACCATATCATTAGTCATATCTGAAACCTTAGTAAACATATGAAAAGTCATTCAGCAGAAAAACGATACTCATGTACTGTGTGTGATCATGCATGAAGTCAAAAGTCACACTTGATCCGTCACAGACGGATGCATACAAGAGAAAAAAACAATACACATGGACTGTGTGTGATTACGTATGTAAAGTCCAGCTTGACCAGTCATATGCGTATTCACACTGGAGAAAAACATTCACATGTACTGTGTGTGATTACACATTTATTCAAATGTCACACTTGACAACCATACACATGTACCATGTTGTTTTGTGGAAACAAATGTACTGTGTGTGATCACGCATATGGTAATAAGTTACACTTGACCCGTCAAAGACGGAAACATACAGGAGAAAAACCATACACATTATGCATGTAGTGAAAAGTCAAGCTTGACCAATCATATTCGTATTCACACTTCAAAAAAGCCATACAAATGTAATGTGAGTGATCATGCATTTATTCAAAAGTCACACTTGCAGGAGAAAAACCTTACACATGTACCCTTTTGTGGTTACGCATAAAGGCTACATTAAACTTGACCCATCATATGCGTATTCACACTGGAGAAAATTCATTCACATATTCTGTGTGTAATTACACTTTCAGTCTAAAGTCAACTGTTTGTGATCGCGCATTTAGTCAAAAGACAAACTTGATCAGTCACAATCGTACACATACAGGAGAAAAATCGAATGCATGTACCATGTGTGATTACGCTTTTAGTTTAAAGTCAACATTGACAAGTCATATGCGTATTCACACTTGAGAAAAACCATACAAATGTAATGTGTGTGATCATGCATTTATTCAAAAGTCACACTTGACCCGTCACAGACGGAAACATACGGGAGAAAAAAAAACCTACAAATGTATCATGTGTGACCTCGCATTTAATTGTAACACAAATCGATCAAGCATATGCGAATTCATTCAGGAGAAAAAAATATACAAATGATCATACATGTAACCAAAAGTCAAATTAATGTATCCAGCCACATGCTAATTCAAACAGAAGAAAAACCATAGTGCATTATGTATGATCATACATTTAGATGTAAGGAACAATGATCAGTCACAGACGAACACATACAGGAGAAAAACCATACAAGTGTAGTATGTGTGAAAGCACAATCAAAGTCACTCTTGGACAGTCACAGATGAACACATACAGGAGAAAAACCTTACAAATGTACTGTGTGTGACCACACATTTTGTCTAAAGTCAAAATTGGCAAATCACAGGAGGACACATTCAGAAGAAAAAACTTACAAATGTACTTTGTGTAGTCACGTATTTAGCCAAAATTCACACGACCCGTCACTGACAGACGCATACTGGTGAAATAAAAACAACAACAAAAACATACAAATATACCATATGTAACCTCATATTAAGCTGTCGCTCAAACTGACCAATCATATGGGAATTCACACCGCAGAAAAATCATACAAATTGTACAGTGTGTGATCTCACATTTAGTCATATTTCAAACTTGACAAAACAGACAGGCAGACAGACACATACAGGATAAAAACAATTCAGGTGTTCTTTGTTTGATCGTATATTTCATCACAAATAATACTTGACCATACACAAACGGGCACACACAGAAGGTAATACTACAGACTGAAGAAATGAGAGAAGGAGTTGGTTGACAAACTTACAATAGAGTCCGGGCTCAGAATTAACACTTGCATTTTCGGGAAAATGCGAGTAGAAAAAAAAAGTTTGCCAGTCATGTTTTAAACCACTCGCATTTTTTGCGAGTGGGAAAAAATATTAAATTTGAGCCCTGCTATACGGATTCCACCCTGGCCACAGTAAGGGTTAGTTTTCGTGTATCCAGTTTTCTTGCATCTGTCCGTCCGTCCGCAATCTTTGTTGGATTGACGTTTTAATATTACTCAGAAACCATTGCAGAAATGCTGATGATATTTGATAGGAATGTAGAGCAGGGATAGAAGATCAGTCACAACCAAGAATGGTACGTACCTCCCACTTCATTTTTTTCCTAAATTAATTGATTGCTTAGATTTGTCAAAAATACCTTGTTCAAACGATAACTCATCATTGGCTGAACGGATTTAGATATTTATACCCCCGCAAAACAAAGTTGTAAGGGGGGTATACTGGATTCAGCTTGTCTGTCTGGCCGTCCGGCCGTCTCTCCGTCCGTCCGTCCGTCCGTCTGTCGGTTTTTTTTGTCCGGGCTGTAACTCAAAAAGTATAAAAGGCATCAAGATGAAACTTCATATGTGGATAGATCTCATTTAGGGGGAGTGCAGTGACCAAGAACCATAACTTTCTGTCGCATAATTTTGGAGTTATTGTCCTTTGTAAATTTTCATACTTAATTTTTGTCCGGGCCGTAACTCAAAAAGTATAAAAGGCATCAAGATGAAACTTCATATGTCGATAAATCTCATTGAGGGGGCATGCAGTGACCAAGAACCATTACTCTCTGTCGCGTAATTTAGGAGTTATTGCCCTTTGTAAATTTTCATACTTAATTTTTGTCCGGGCTGTAACTCAAAAAGTATAAAAGGCATCAAGATGAAACTTGAAACAAGAACTGTAAACTTCATTCCTGTGACAAAGCAACATGCGGGGGGTATTTGCGCCATTACAATGGCAGTTCTAGTTTAGATTCACATTTTCTTTAAGCAAAATCTTTAAATTATTTACTCAGTAATGGCCCCTATTGTACCTAAAATTTGCTGTTAACACACTGTCCTATCGATGACTCTTCATAAGCTTACTATATTAATTTTTTTGGGTACACAAGTTTATTTAGATAACATGAAGGCAAATTTTAACTTTGAGCAAAATCTGTAAAATCTTGACACAGATAAGACTTCATATATTGCGTCAAAGCACAGTGTGGGGGTATTTAATACCTTTAGTAATATCTCTAGATTATATTTAGTATGTTTTTTGTAACCCTATGTACTTCTGACGTATGCTTCTTAAACACAAAGTGCGAGTTCACCGGGTTAGATTAACTAGAATTGCAGGGAAACGTTTTGAGTTACAATATTTTCACATGACCTTTTCCCTCTCCTCGAGTTCAACCCTGCTTATCTCATAAACCTCTGGCTTGACTTGGACGAAACTTTATTAATTAAGCCTCCCAAACGAAGTTTGGAGACATTGCCGGCAACCTTGTATAGTCCATACGTCGGAGACCGCTCGACCTATCTTTACAAAACTTCACACATTTTTTGTCCTCAATTAGTAATGGTGCCTCCCTGATTTTGTAAATGGGAGGGGGAAGGGGGGTTTCCTGGGGTCAGGCCCCATTCCCTCAAAGATGAATTTTTGCATAAAAGTATTTTGAATAAATATTTAAAATGTCCAACCTTGAATCATATATTTTTTTTGTTCCTTATGATGAGATGGATTGAATGGTATTTGTTTTATGTTCATATGGGTCACCAAAGGGTCAGGTCTCACCCCCTGAATTTTACTTATGACCTTATATCTCAAAAAATGTTCAGATCCTTTCCGAATGTTTATTTATAAAAACAATATCAAGGGTATCCTGATTACATTCCGAACCAGAGTAAAATATCGTAGAATCTGAAATATATGTCGACCATTTCTGATTGAATGATGTAGAATGCGATGGAATACATTGGCTATTGGGACGGAGCCAGGTCTAAAAGTGTACAGACTTGGATACGATATTTAAAATTGTAGTTATTTTCAATTCGTTATACACTGTATCTTATGAACACCAATGCAATGTCGACCATTTGTGGTAATTGTATTTAAGTTGCGTCAATATTTTTGTTGCAAAGTTTAAAGATACATATGTGTTGATTTAAAAAATCATTCACAGGTCCGTACATATAGCCGCAGGCTGTAATATTCATCTGTAAATATGAACCAGAATGAAATATCATTTTATCATACGTGTTGCGACTATAAAATATGGTTTACATACAACACTTTCAGAAACACTTAGTCATACGAGAAAGATACGAATAACTCACGATATTATATAGAAAAAATTGGCCTCTTTCGTGGGGAGCACGTATACTGAAATCTGAGTTATCAGGTTCCAGAGACCGAGAAAGGAGATCATAGCAATGAGACTGCATTCTGAGAATGCAGCTCATAAATGAAAATAAAAAGTTTAAATATGAAAATGAAAGTACATGTAATTTATAAAGTTATTATTTTCTTGGCGCAATACATACAGTATGGAGTATTGCATTATATTTTGTGGCTCTTTTAAAATAGCATTATTGGGTAAAATTTTATTAAATTTTATTTACGTAGACAAGGGTCTCTTTATACAAATACCCTGCATTGACTTACCTATTTTTGCTCATTTGTTGTTTTAAATATGAATCCTTTAAGATTAAAATACATATATGTATGTTTATCTTATAATCTTTGAGAGTGAGCGAGAGTGATAGAGAAAGAGAGATCGCTTAAGCAATATCACAAACAAAACGTACACGTACCATGGTGTGTACAGTCCAGCCTTCTTAAGAAACTGTATGCCAAAAACGTTCCCACACTAAACTAATTGAAGTATGTTAGTGTCAAGTATAATAGGAATTTTATCAGTATGTCTGGTATCAGGTATGACCAAAATTATACAGAATTGTGAATTACTCAACCTTTGGCAAACCTTCAGCATTGGTCACCTATGCTTTAATATACCCAAGATATGGAAGAGAATTCCCATATGCACCCTCTATTCTCAGTATGTCATCAGGTGAACACACTGTAACATCAGGTAAGTGTTCTCAGTAAAATGTCTTGGCGTTACAGAGACACGTGTACTGAGGTTCATTGGTACAGCTTGCTAATTTAGGGTCTTTGTCCACAGTGCTTCTGTCTGACTCAAACGGCTGAAACACTTACACTTTTAGGCAATCCATTGTACCTGTAGCAAACTACTTGAGCTAGAAACCTAGGGTAATTCCTCTTTCAGTGTCCCTTCTGATTGCAATAAAACATGCAGGCAGAAAGAGTTCACTCCTTTTGGCTTTGGAGGTTTACAATCTCATCTGCCCCTACCTGCAGCACCGTAGTGTACTTTTCCATATGGTTATCTTGGCACTGCTCTAAGCTGTCTTCTTTAAATAAAATTTCAATACATTTTAAAGCATTTTACAGATTAGAAAACTGATTGTGGTATGAAAGTTTTCATGTCAGTGTGAATATCCTGAATATGTGACGTTATACCTCTGAGTTATTTAATGTTATTGTTAGATATATAAAAGTATTAGAAACATATTTTTTACTATTCAAAAATTTCTTTTTATACGCCCGTCGAAGATGGACGTATTATGGATTCACCTGCGGGCCAGTGGTGTCCAGTGATGTTTCCGCTCTCTAATTCGAAGAAATGTAAACCAATCTTAACCATACTTGGTCACAATGTATATGGGCACAATATCTCGATTCATGTTTTTAACTAGCCAGATTGCCCAAGACACTCTGGAGTTACGGCCCTGGAATTAATGAAAATTGGTCAAATCAATAGTGTCCTCTCACTAACACGAACAAACGTGAACCGATTTTAGCTCACCTGAGCGAAGCTGATGGTGAACTATTGTGATATTTGAATGTCAGTCGTGCGTCGTTCGTCAACAATTTTAGTGTTTACACTCTAGCATCTTCATGTTTAGCTCACCTGAGCACATGTGCTCAGGATGAGCTATTAGGTTCGCTGAATGTCCGTCGTCCGTCGTCCACAATTATTTTGATTACACTTGAGCATCTTCATTTCTTAAGCAATAATCTTCAAATTTTATGACTATAATTATGACCATAATGTCTCATTTGAGTTCGATTATGAGTGAGATCAGCCAACTTATTAAGGAGTTATGCCCCCTTTATTATGAAAAAAATGCCAGATGTCTCCTTGTTTTCACTCTAGCATCTTCGTTTTTTATCAATCATCTTCAAACTTCAAGACAATATTTACGACAATAATCTCTTGATTGAGTTAGATTATGGTTAAGATCGGCCAGTTAGATAAGGAGTCATGGCCCTTTATTTATCATAAAACGTTAGATTTCTTTTTTACACTCTAGTGTCCTTATTACGTTAAAAAGTCATTTTCTTAATTTACGACAATGTTTATGACCATAGGGTGTCTATCAAATTCGATCATGGCTGATATTGGCCATTTAGGTCAGAAGTTATGGCGCTTTATTTATCAAAAAATGCCAGATTTCATCTTATTTACACTCTAGCATCATCATTTCTTAAGCAATCTTCCTCAAATTTAATAGCAATATTTATGGTCATAATTTCTCGGCTAAGATCGATTATGACGGATATTGGATCATTAGGTCAGGTGTTATGGCCTTATAATTATATTAAAAAAATCAACAATTTTAGTACTTGCACTTTTGCCTTTATAATAAATTTGCACGCACGTTTTTGTAATTTGGTTACCTTAGCCATATCAGTTTTGTTACATATACCCCATATGCTGGAACAGTAGTCTGTAATCGGAGAGATATATGCATAGTAAAACATTTTCCTTGCCTCAAGTGTTAGAAAATGGGAAATTCTTCCAAAAAGATGTAAATTAGAATTAAGATCATTAAAAATCAATTTAACATGCTCTGATCAGCTTAATGATTGATCAACATATACACCTAACATTTTTTGGTTTGTAATATTTCTTACTGAGCAGTTATTGATGCAGATATTCAATGCATTTGTTTTGCGTATTTTTCTTTTATTTCCAATTAACATTGCCTTGGACTTATCAGGGTTCAAAGCCATATTGTTTTGTTTGCATAATTTTTGTACACAATCAACGTTTTGTTAATTACATGTTGTGATTAAGTGAACTATTTCTGTCAGCTGAGTCAATAACATGTACTTAAATAGTTTTTTAACAGAGGAACAGTGGACCGTTTTTCAAGTATTATATCTGCGCTCTGTATTGCTCATGGAATTCGATGCTGACTTATTAACTTATTACTACATTACATAACATGTTTTTCGGCCACATTAATTTTTGACGGTTTTGAATACTTTATATTTTACTTTCATTTCTCTCTTTCTTCCCCTCTCCCTCCGTCCCTCTTTCTTCTTCTTCTTCTCTCTCTCTCTCTCTCTCTCTCTATTTGCCTTTTATTTCTCTCTCTCTTTCTCTGTTTACCATTTTTATGTCAAAATGGGTTATGTTAATATTGATTCCAAGCATTATTTGCCTTCTTTTAGATATTGGATTAAAATTTTAAATTCGAATAATAACACTTTAGTTAAACAAGTATATAATCTACTCAAAGAAGATGCCAATAATGGTTTGACATATAACAGAAATAACTGGGCGCATCATATAAAAACAACATTATTTGAACTGGGGCTAAATTATTTATGGATAAATCAAGATTTAATCACAATTTCCTTAACTACGATCAGACAACGCATTTTAGATCAATACTATCAGGGCTGGTATACCAAAATAGTTAATTCAAACCGACTCATAACATATAGTAGATTCAAACATAATTTTGAGTTTGAAGATTATTTAAATAATATACAGGTTAGAAAATTTAGAATTGCATTAACCAAATTTAGAATTTCCTCATACAATTTAGAAATTGAACGCGGAAGACATCAAAATATACCTAAAGGAAATAGAATATGCAAATGCTGTACACTTAATGTTATTGAAAACGAGTATCATTTTCTATTAGTATGCCCTATATACACAGAATTACGAAAACAATTCTTCAGTTCACATTATTGCAGATGACCCACGTTAAATAAGTTTGATAATTTATTAGAATCAAAAAATAAAAACACAATACTAAAACTGTCGAAATATATATATTTTGCTAATCAATTAAGAAATCAATTAGATAATGAATAAAGTACCTAAGTGATCTTTTTGTTTTTACATTAAGCTACATTTTAAGCTTCTCTACCTATGTATCTATTTTTTTTATCATGATTGTATTGATTGTACTGCTACATGAATGAGGCAATGGGTGAAGGTCGTTAAAAAATATCGCTCGGTGAAAAAATGAATGAAATAATTTTTATAAAATAGTAGAAAACAGTTTGATAGTGTCAATCGATGAAATAAACTGGATTAAACATTGTGAAACATTGAGAAATCAAAAAATGATGTCGGATGTGCAAAATAAACAATCAAAGGACAATAAAAAAAGTAACAAAAATGGCGCCAGGCGATGTGAGGCGGGAGGGGTAAGTGGACAAACATCTCAGAATCTCCCAAATACAACAACTAAAACAAATACAAATTCGTCAAAGATCAAAGAACAAACACACATAGGCAGTGTTCCAACAAATCAAATGACTCAATTAAATCAAACACCAGCCGTTGGTTCAATTAAATGCGAACACAAATGGATTAATGATTGGACTTGTGCAAGGCTTTGAAAATGGACAAAATGGTAATTATAATTATACAAATGCACAAAATTTTACTTACCCCACAACAAATCCGACGATGTCTCAAGGAATGTCCGATTTTAGTTTTATGCAAAGTCCAGCATCCCAGGGATTTGCTCCACCATCATACCAACATTTTGTTCAAAACAGAGCACAAACTCCTACTGATCTACAAATGAATATGCTTGCTGAGATGATGCAAAAACTTGACAATCGCCTACAATCCATTGAGCTGGCATGTTGAAACTTGATGTTATAACACATGAACTATCCTCGGTAAAAAATGAAGTAAGTGTCATCCGTGACGAAAACAAAACTATTCAGAAAAAACTAACTGATCTGGACCAATATCGCCAATCGATTAGTGATTTTATTGATGATTGTAATGTACAAAATCAAACTTCTGCTAGGGATATACAAGATATCAAAGTCCAAACTAGATCTTTAAATGAAACATTGAATACACTTAAATTTGAAAACGAATGTACAAAAAGAAGAAATATTAGACTTAAAGTGTCGTAGTATGAGGGATAATCTTGTTTTCGTCGGGATTCCTGAAAACTATGAAAACATAAATACACAGATGAACATACATGAAAAAACACTGCGGAAATTTCTCTTCGAGCACGTGGAAAATGACCCATCAGTGAACACAAGCAAAAACATAACAGTGTCTGAAATGAGGTTCCACCGGGTTCATCGAATTGGTGGTCCTGTTGGTCCGAACAAAACAAGACCAATCATTGCAAAGTTTGAACGATTTTCTGACCGCGAAGTAGTGCGAGAAGCCGGGGTTAAAGTAAATATGAAAAAAGTGGCTTCTATATAAATGAACAATTTCCGCCTGAAATAGATGAGCGCCGAAAAAAGCTGTTTCAAGTCATGCGCAATATCAAATCGAATCCAACGACTACAGGCAAATGCAGAATAGTTAAAGACAAACTGTATGTCGGAAACAAAATCTATGATCCTGAATCCGGTCAATTGAAAATTCCAAACAGAGGAAAATTTACAAATGCGCCTCAAAACAAGAACGGCGTCGACCAAGCCGAAGCTACTCTAGGAAAGCAGCGAGCATCATATGGTCATTATAATGTCCGTCACGTCGATTTTACGACACCAAACCGTTTCAGTGCAATCTCTAGGGATTCAACAAACACCCCAGCATACAGAAACAAACATATTGTGAGATCCCCGCCATCCCCGCTAGATGAAACTCTACAGAAGCGTCCTCGTGACGAGGATCAATCATCAACGACAAACATCTCAGGCGGGCCTCATTCCACTATGCACGTGCATACCGAGAATGGTTCACTTAGTCAACAGGCTGTGAATTAGGACAGGTCGGAGGAGAATGATAGCCGTGTTAATGGTTGTGATCAGAGTGGGTCAGATATATCTAGAGAGTCTGATCAAATCAAAATACTCTCATTAAATGTATGTGGATTAAAATCGAAACAATTAATTCCTGAATTTAACTCTTATATAGACAATTTTGACATCATTGGAATGCAAGAAACAAAAACCGATTGTCTAGATGAGGTAGCGTTTGATAATTTTGATATTTGTTTTCAAAATAGGAAAAATAAAGTCAAACGTAAATCGGGGGGAATCTGTCTAGGTGTAAAAAAAAATTGTCACCTTATATTTCTATTGTTGAAACTGATTGTGACTTTGTTTTGTGGTTTGTTCTGTCTCACACATTCACATGTAGTGGTGACATATTGTATGGTATTGTTTATTTACTGCCTGAAAATTCAAATTATGCACGTGAAGACCCATTTTTGTCACTGCAACATGATGTTAACACCTTCTCGGATAAATATGAACAGATGTGTTTATTTGGAGACTTTAATAGTCGTACAAAATGTATGCCTGATTATATTGAAACTGATCATCACTTTTTTCAAGAGATAGATGTAGAAGATTTAAATATTGACTTTATCCAAAGCTTTCATGAAAGTAATTTAAATTTGAAAAGAAATACTGAAGACAAAAGTGCTAATAATTATGGACATAAATTTATAGATTTTATCCAATATAACAATTTGTTCATATTAAATGGACGAACCCCAGGTGACCTTGATGGCAAAGTTACATGTAAAAATGTCAGTGTGATCGATTATTTTGTTTGTACTCCAAACTTGTTCAGAAATGTTTTAGAGCTGAAAATAGACACATTTTGTCATTTATTATCTGATGTACATAATCCTATTTTTACAGTTTTTCGATTCCAAAATAATATTGAGTTATTTGGTTTGGATATCAATAGCAGTAAAACAGATACACTACCAAAGCTATGGGATGAAAATAAAAAAGATGAATTTCTTAGAAATATCGACCTAGATCGAGTAAACGAAATATCAAACAGTCTATCCTATATCATTGAAAGTAATGAAGACAATACTGAAAAAATAAATAATATTGTATTAGATGTTGAAAAAATATTCCTGGAAAGTACAAGTAAAAGCTTCGAGCCGCATAAAGCTAAAAACAAATCTAATGGTAATACTGCCAAGAAATATACTCGGAAACACAAATCATGGTTTAATACAGACTGCAAAATATCTAGGTCAACGTTTCATAAAGCTAAAAGTGAATATAAAAAATATAAAAAAAAGAAATAAGAATAAAATATAAAAGTAAAATAAAGAAACTAAGTAAATCAAATCCAAGACAATTCGGAATATATTAATAACAAAAAAAAAAAAAAAAATCAATAACAGCTAGTATGAATGATCTTTTTGAGTATTTCAAAAAAAAAAAATAAACATAATAATGATGAAACTTGTCAAGCAGATCCAGTAAAAAATGGTGTTACATCAGAACCAGATACAAGTGTATTAAATGAGAATATATCTGTTAAAGAAATAGAGCATGCAGTTAATAAATTAAAGAATAATAAATCATGCGGAATAGATTATATATTAAATGAACATATCAATTCTACATTTGAAATTATTAAATCTATTTACCATAAATTATTTAACATAATATTTAACTCTGGTATCATTCCAGACAACTGGACGGTTGGAATAATAAATCCCATTTATAAAAACAAAGGTGATGAATCAGACCCAGGAAATTATAGACCAATTACACTCCTAAGTTGCTTAGGAAAGTTATTCACGACAATATTAAATAAGTCTATAAAATATGTTAAAAAATTTTTTTTAAAATATACTAATAAATAACTGTAAAAAAAACAATTTTTTGTGCTTTCATTGATTTAAAAGGTGCGTTTGATTCGATATCTAGGGCTCTTTTATGGTCAAAACTAAATCACTACAATATAAAAGGAAATTTTTTCAAGGTTGTAAAAAATATGTACGATAAAGCTAAAAGTTGTGTCCGTGTAAACGGTGTTAACTCTCAATACTTTCCATGTGCTATAGGTGTAAGACAAGGTTAAAGTCTTTCTCCTTTGCTATTCTCGCTGTATGTTAATGATTTACACGACTATTTTCTTAATAATGATTATGTCAATGGTTTGGAAGTTCCAAAACATGAAAACGACTCAACATTAATAGAGTTTTTGAAGTTGTTTGTTTTATTATACGTCGATGACACTGTATTAATTTCCGAATCAGTATATGATTTACAAAGAGCATTAAACTGTTATGGAGAATATTGTAAGAAATGGAAACTATCAGTAAATACATCGAAAACAAAAGTACTCATATTAAGTAAAAGTAAATCATGAATTCAAAATTTATCAAGATAAACTTGAAACTGTAACTGAGTATAAATATCTAGGTATACTATTTAGTAGAAATGCTTCATTTGTTAAATGTAAGCAGCATATTGCCCAACAAGCCACTAAAGCAATGTACTGTTTATTAAAAAGGGCTAAGAGTTTGTGTTTAAGTATCGATATTCAAATAGAATTATTTCATAAAATGATAAAAACAATATTACTTTATGGATGTGAATGCTGGGGATATGGTAATAATAATATAATAGAAAAAGTACAACTTAAATTTTTGAAACATATTCTAAATGTCAAATCAAGTACGCCTAATTGCATAGTTTACGGCGAAACAGGTGTAAAACCATTACAAGTAGATATAGACACACGCATGATAGCCTTTTGGTCTTCTTTGATTTTACCAAGCAAGACTAAACTCTCTGTCTCTATGTATAATATAGTTTTGAGTAATTTTTTGTTTTTGTTAATTTAAAAAAATCATCTTTTAAAGGGTTTGAATAATATCTGGAGAATCATAATTTCTGTAATGCTAAATGGATAAAAATACCAAAAATTGTCAGATTTATATGTGAATGAATGGTTTAGCGAAATCAACACGTCAAGAAAGTGTATAACATATAGATTGTTCAAAGAGAAGTTTTGTTTTGAAAATTACTTGATTAAAACCCCCTTAAAATTCTTAAATTATATGATAAAATTTAGAACAAGAAATAATTTTTTGCCAGTAGAAGTAGGCAGTTGGAATAATACCGAATATAACGATAGAAAATGCCCAATATGTACATCTAATAACGTCGGAGATGAATATCACTATTTACTTGAATGTGCCTCTCTGTCATACATAAGAAAACATCTTTTAGATAGATATTATTATAGATTTCCAAACATCATACATTTTAAGCAATTAATGCAATCATTTGATAGAAATGAGTTGAAATATAACAAACTATGTAGACTAGTTAAAGAAATAGTGCTTAAGTTTCAAAAAATATAATAGTTTTTTTCTTTTTCTTTGAATTTTTCTCCTCCCCACAATGATCCAGAATGTTAAGATTATTCATTTTCTTTTGAAATGTTTTTAGAAAACATGTGACTCTACTACAATAATCCATCTCGTTCATTTATATGTTTATTATCTTTGATTTGTAATCATTTTGTCTTCAATGACATGATATTTGCAAATAAACTTGTAAACTTGTAAACTTGTATAATTTGCAATTATACTGTAGGCAAGAAGCTCGTGTGAGCTTATTAAGCTGAATAAAGGTTGTTGTTGCTTTCTTTCAACTTTAATTTTCTCTCTCAAACAAGAAGTAAATGAAGACATTGTAGCCTAATTAATTACGCTTCTAACGTTACCGCACTTACACTTAAACTGTTAAAGATGTTGCAAAAATGCCAATTAATCCACTTATCACCACTCATCACCACTTTAATAATTTACAATGTATCACTAGCTATAATTGCCCATGCATTCGCCAGCGCAAATGTGTGCGTCAAAATAATAGACAGATTGTGATTCTAACGCGTTTCAAAATAACGATCACTGCTGGTTAATGAACACTCGATCAGGGAGAAAATGAGGGGAAAAATTGCCGCAGGGCTTACGATTTCCAGTCTTATTACCTGTCAAGCTTGTAGCACTGTCCGGATTTAAGAGGTAAAATAGCGTTGATATAACCCTATACATACAAAATAATTGTACGGAATTCAGAATTTAGAGGTTCCGGAATTCAGAAGTATTATTTACATATAAACAGAAGGGGGAATTTCGGGACCAAGAAAATCGTTCAGATTTCAGAAGTTTCCGGATTTTAGAGTGTCCGGATTTCGGAGGTTACAATGTAGTTATCGTTTATATTTTAATTTTATGGAATTTATCGCAAGCGACGCGAAGCGGAGCACTGCGATAAATCCATACAATTTAAAATATAAACGGTAACATATTTACAGTTTGTCACGTACGCCATACAGCTCGCATTATGGAACCACCTCCCGTATGACAGACAGAACAGAACAGAACAGCACTTTATTTCATCCCAGGTATACTTTAAGTAATACAGCATGGGGAACAGTATAATACAATCTTATAAAGATGATTTGATTCCGGTCTGATGAACAATTTTAACTCAAAACTAATACCTTATATATTTCACAAAAGATGACCAAAAAAAAACGTGTACAATGTGTTATATAAAATGCAGTAGGGGGGGGGGGAAGCAATACAAAATATATATTGAATATGAAAAGGGGTACGAGGTACTTAAGTACGGTTCAGAGTCAATGTTACTGGGTACATTTATATTTTTAGCTAACAAAACATGACGTAATCATTCGCCGCCGAAACAAGCTCCGCCCATATTGGTCTTTGGTCACGTAAGCACCATATTTCTCCATGTATTAGTTATCGTTTTTATTTTAAATTTTATGGAATTTATGGCAAGCGACTTGAAGTGGAGCGCTGCGATAAATCCATAAAATTTAAAATATAAACTATAACATATTTACAGTTTATCACGTACGCCATACATCTTTGCCTTTGACCTCGCATTACGAAATTAACTCACGTTTGATTGACAGTACACGTGATGGTTCAGAGTCATCGGATACATTTGAGAAGCAAATTTGCAAAACTTGACGTAATCATCCACCACCGCAACTACAGCTCCGCTCATTTAGTCCTTAGATCAAGTAGGCAGCATACATTCATATCTTTTTCATATCAAGACCTTACAGATCATTTTATGCCATATATTTTTCAAAATTTGAACAAAATGCAAGCATTTCATTGAACGATTAAGTTGGACAAACTGTAAATCTGGTCTACGAGTTAATACAGCCATGTATTATTGTTTTATCGCACACATGTGTATTATCAACAAATAGTACCTCGCGCTGCAAGTCGAAGGTATTTACCAATAGAGTTAAAATAGAGGACGAATGTTTCAAGATAACATAAGATCAAAACTTAACCCGGATGGTTTCAGTAAATTATACTCGTGTTGTTATTGAAAGAATATTATTGACGCCGCGTGGAAACGCGGCGTCAGTATGGAATGCTTTTTAAATTTGGCCATGGAGCCGCATAATCGAAAAAGCGAGCAACAACTGTTATTATTGTAAGATAAAAACATGTAATATGTTTGAAAAAACACTTTGTGAATCAAGAACTTGTATTAACTGAAGTGAAAAATGACAAGATTTAGAATGTGCAAGTCTTATATCGTTATTAGAAAGAAATTCGGCACATTTACTGGGTATTTGATAGCTTGATGATATGACTATGTATTAAAATAAATATATATGTACAAGGCTTTTCTATTTAAGCTATGTAATGTTCAGTTAGATTTACCCACTTCAAGCACTATGCATACTGGGACTGCAGGTTGGGCCTGGAACCGTAAATTAGACATGTCCGCTACAGCCATATGTATAGTATTTGTGTGTTTTTACACTTTCTACAATATGCTGTAATAACAATATTTTAACTGCTTTTTCATTTTTTTTCAAGTTGACGGTTTGTATCTAAATTCTGAAAATTTTAAGATCTCAAAACATCTCTAAAAAAATCTGAGCTTTAATGAATCAGGTTACTTGCAAGGTCCGTTAACCAAGTTTTAAAACCTGTTGCCTACAAGTTTAAGGAGAAGTCATCAGATACACATAATATGTGTCCAGTTTTTTTTTAATAACGACAGAAGACTTGCATATTTTGAATCTTGTAATTTTATTTTCATCAGTTAAAGGAAGTAATTGATTCATTTTTTTTTTTTTTTTTTTTTTTTTTTTTTTTTTTTTTTTTTAAACATATTGCCTGTTTTTATTTTACAATAATAACAGTGGTTGCTCCCTGATTTGGTTATTCGGCTCCATTGGCAAAAATAAAACCTATTCCATACTGCAAAAAAGCACAAACACTATACATATGGTCGTATCGGACATGTCTAATTGACGGCCCCAAGCCCAATCTGCGGACACAGTATGTAAGCTGATTATTAGTGTTTGAAGCTTTGATACGGGTATACTTTGCCGTAAATTAAAGCATAATTTGTATCCCACGTACGTTATCAAAGGTTGTATATTCCGGGAACTGTGCCTAAATCCCGTACCAAATGAAAAAAAAAAAAAAAAAAAAAAAAAAAAAAAAAAAAAAAAAACTTAATTGTGCTGATTTGTTTCGTTATCATTGTCCTTGTTGCTGCTGATGATGATGATTTTATTTAAAATGGCATTAACACAGCCTTTGTAGCTTACTGTGTGGGAATTTCAAGCATTTTGCAGGATAATTTTTTCTTTATTTTCTATAGATATTTTATTAGGATTTCAAATCATCATCATTTATTATGTCTGCTATATTTTTTTTTGTTCTATATTTCTGAAAATTGAATGAGTTTTTCATCGGCTATATTCTCAATAATTTAAGATTTTTTTTCTTCAGATTAATAAAAAAATGTTTGGAAAAAATACATTTATGGAAATAAGGCCGAAGACTCTTGATTCACATGGGATTTTTAGAACACACTTTAGAAATCAATTACGGTCTACAGCTGAGGATATATGTCAAAATGTATCATTGCCTAGTGAATATATTAAGACCCGCTATTTGTAAATGATGTTATTGAAATATTCTGAAAGGGCTTTGT